>CM062294.1:370608026-371020817 GCA_031216915.1 Pictodentalium vernedei | reverse complement strand
GTGCAGAAATTATGTAAATTAGATGAACTTTGATTTTTTCAGTGCGATTTACACACAGTAAGTACACATGTCAATACGGCTCAGACTAGAGTCTGTATTTATGAACTGATCTTCACGAAATGTCTTGGGTACCTTTGTTATCACCTTGGGACGAGAACGAGTGTTTCTGGGTGCGGTCTAAAATTCAAGATGGCTGCTAGTGGCCATTTTGTACCAAAATTAGGTCTAATCAGTTTTTTGTACACAACTTCTATACAGCTCAGACTAGAGGCCATATTTATGAACCAATCCTTTACGAAACTTCTTGGGTACCTTTGTTATCACCGTGGATGAGAGCGAGTGTTTTGGGGTGTGGTCCGAAATTCAAGATGGCCACCAGCAGCCATTTTGTACCAAAATTAGTGCAATCAGTCTTTTTGTATAGAACTTCTGTATGAAAGTTCTGATTTTAATAAATTTTTGTATGAATGTCTAGTAACATGGAATACATCACATATTGTAAGGGGTTTTTTTCGTGCAGAAATTATGCAAATTAGATGAACTTTGATTTATTCAGTCCTACTTACACAATGTAAGCACACATGTCAATACGGCTCAGGGTAGAGGCTGTATTTATGAACCGATCTTCACAAAACTTCTTGGGTACCCTTTGTTATCTCCTTGGGATGAGAATGAGTGTTTCTGGGTACGGTCCAAAATTCAAGATGGCTGCCAGTGGCCATTTTGTACCGAAATTAGGCCCAATCAGTTTTTTGTCACAAGTTCTATACAGCTCGTATTTATGAACTGATCTTCACAAAACTTCTTGAGTACTTTTGTTTTCACCTTGGGACAGGAACGAGTATGTTTTGGGGTGCTTTTGTTATCACTGTGCTGTGAGAACAAATATTTTGGGGTTCAGTCAGACCCACTCTGGGACTCAAAAATGTTTTCTAGTTCAGCATCTGACTGTCACCCACCTTTACAATACTTTACCTATACATTTGTTACAGGCAACGGTCAGTATTTATGTACAGACCGTTACAATACTTTATATGTACCTTTGTTATCAGGTCATTACCTAGATGTTTGTCATTGCTGTGTCACATACTATACATGTACATGTCTTTGTCTTGACAAGTTGAGCTACAGTGTCATTGACACTTTCATTTTTTTATTTTTATAAACCATATCTTATTTTATGACCGTCCCTCCAATGAAAATCAGAGATGGTCGTTCAGGAATGGGGACAAATTACAGCTAAATTTTTTAAAAAAAACCAAGCAGCCTTAAAATCGGAAAATGTTGCATTCCACCCACAGGTACCCCCACTCGACGTCGGAGTTTCAAAGTACACGTTCAATATGTCAGTTGCACAATGTGTGCCCTTAAGTGGCATATTGTGAGGCGTGGGTCTGTGCATAACAAAATGCTTAGCTGGTAAAATAAAACGTTGTACCTTACAAACTAATATTAAGTAAATAATGGTTATTATAATCCAACTGACCCGTCACAACGTTCTTCATTTTTTAAATTGGCAAATTAGTTTTAAATATTTGTGACAGGCTTTGAATACTGCGTTCTGACTGTTTGACATATCGAAATCTACCCAGCAGGGTGTTGACTCACCACTTGGTAATAGGACCATTTACCATGACGGTACAACACACAAGTAATAGTATTGAACTCTCGGCTCAATATTTGTTGTGTTTCCTCCCTACTGATTTTGAATTTTAATGTATTCGTTACGTGTTGCTGTGTAAAAGAAAATTTCATGCTTTATAATTCTCTCCAACCCATCCCAAGAAGTCACGTTCCACCTATTCTGAATTTATGCGGATGAAATTTTCAGTCTTTTTCATTTGATTTTCTTCTCTTCCTATCTAACTACAATTTTTCATTTTAACCCTTTACCTAACGTAACGGCCCAAAACCGACCAGCGCTATTCTCAAAAATCGCCAAATAATTTTCATTATTTTTTTCATTTTTTGTCTCAAAAACATTGGTTATGACCCCTCGTTGGAACGAGCTCGTCGAGCTCGTTCCAACGAGGGGGTCATAACCTATGTTTTTGAGACAAAAAATGAAAAAAAAATTAGTTATTCAAGAATTATTTTTGCAAGTGTCGTCTGCTTTTTAGGTTAGGTAAAGGGTTAAATTTATATGACAACCGTTTTTGAGATTATTTCATAAACATTCAAAGAAAAATAATGTTCTTTTTAACATTTTTTGAAAAACGGTATCAGTCAGTATTTTGAGACAAAAATTCTCCGTTTTCAAACATTTCCCCTGTTTGGAAACATGATTTCTGTTTATTTCCTTTTCAGATTATTTTTAAAACTTATCTCATTCCATAATCTGTTCAACGTTTGGTAAACGACGTGGACAGATTCTGTTTTACTGACAAATTCCCGGGGTTGAAGTCGTCTAAAGTGGGCAACATCGGTATACGACTGGATAAATTGAGATTAATTTTGTATTTCGGTCAGCATAGAGCCATAGATGCTTAAGATGGTCTTAATTAAACGCGAATATATAATTAAATATTGACTTCGAACCAGTCGCAAGATACTGAGAATCTTCAAGTAATTCACTTCTTGGATCACTTACACTGTAAAACCCCCAAACCGACCGTGTGAACACCCGGAAGTGGAGCGGTGCGTGTTGACTGTGGTACACAAGTTTTGATCAGCCGGTAAAATAGGACCTGACAATCACAGCCTGGGATGGAAGTGCTCTCAACTGGACAGCGTAGGTGTAAACGACTGGCTGAACTTGACTTCGCACTTGTGTGTTGCGGTCAAGATGTAAGACATAGATGTTGAAAGTGGCCTTCTACACCAAGTGGGAATATCCACTGAAAACAATGGAGGTCGGGATCGTAAAATTTCCGACTTGAATTAGAAAAGCAAACCATTAACAAATGGTGTTAATGTGGCATGTGGCGACAATTTGCCTCGCTGGTTACTTTGTCTCGAAAATTGCCCCCCCCCCCCCCCCCCCCACACACACACAAACAATAAGAGGCGGTTTCTGTACCCAGAACTCAGAACATTTAAAAAAAAATGCCCATGCAGATAAGGCGAAATCTCGTTGACTGCCAATGACAGTTGGCAAATAATATAATCGTGTGTCTTAAAAACAATTTTTGACAGAATTATAAATTTCCGACAGAATCAGCATTTGGCGTGAAAGCATCTGCCTCTCCGACTGCCCTAATATCTACGCCAGTGACCTTAAGACAATGGCAATATTGTATGAGAACTCTAAATATTTCGAATTGAGTTCCTATCGACTTAAAATGGTGTTTGAATGCCACGTTGTGTCCATGACTCTGTGGTCGTCGGCACTGTTCGACAACTTTTGGGAATTCCACAAGCCGAGAAGCTCCGTGCAACGAGTGTTTTGCTTGTCACTGAAAGCAAGTTATCGCCTCTGTAATAAAACTTAGTACAATATGAGGAATCTCTTTAAAAATCTTCTTCAGATTCACCAGTCAGAATTCTTTCATATTTGGTATACAACATCTCTAGGTTGGTCAGACTCAAGTTTGCTCAAATCGAGTCCCTGGGTTAATATTTGGGTTCACTGTGGGAGCCCCGTATTTTAACTTAGCGCAATATGAGGGAATTTCCTTTAAAAAATCTTCGTCTTTAGATTCATCAGTCAGAGTCCTTTCATATTTGGTATAAAACATCTCTAGGTGGGTCAGATTCAAGTTTGTTCAAATTGGGCCCCTGGGTTAATATTTGGGCTCCCTATGGGAGCCTGAATTTTAAATTAATGCAATATGAGGGAATTTCTTTTAAAATCTTCTTCTTCAGATCCACCAGTCCGAATCCTTTCATATTAGGTAAACAACATCCCTAGGAGGGTCAGATCCCCCATGTGCTCATATCGAGCTCCTGGGTTAATATTTGAGCTCTCTATTGGAGCCCCAAAGTTCAAAGTGCAATATCAGAAAATCTCTTTAAAAAATCTTCTTCCCCAGAACCATCAATTGGAATCTTTTTGATATTTGGTATACTACATCTCGGGGGGTGGGAGGGGGGGGGGGGGGGTCAGATTCAAGTTTGTTCAAATCGAATCCTGGGTTAATATTTTGAGCTCGCTATGGGAGCCCGAATTTCACCTTACTGCAATATGCGGAAATTTTTTTTAGAAATCCTTTTTTCAGCTCCATCAGTCAGAATGCTTTCATATTTGATATGCAACATCTTTTGGGTTCTCACATTCAAATTTGTTCAAATCGGGTCCCTGGGTTAATATTTGGGATCTGAATTGGCGCCCAAAGTTAACTTAGTGCAATACGAGGACATTTCTTTAAAATTTTCTTCTTCGGATCCACCTCTCAGAATCCTTTCTTATTTGGTGTACAACAATCTCTGGGTGTGTTTGTGTGTGGAGGGGGGGGGGGGGGGGCGGTATGTGTCAGATTCAGTTTGCTCAAATCGAGTCCCTGGTTTATATTTTAGCTCCCGATGGGAGTCTGAATTTTAACGTAGTGCAATACGAGGGACTTTCTTCAAAAATCTTTTTCTACAGAACCACCCATCAGAATCTTTTTTTTATATTTGGTATATAACATCTCTGGGAAGATAAGATTCACCTGCCTTAAAATTTTGACTCTCTTTAGGGAGGGAGGTAGGCAGGGGGGGGGGGGGGGCAATTTGTTGAAATCCATTCCTAAGTGGGTTTTTTTTCATAAAATTTGCATTTCAAACTGCAGTGACATAATAACCCTTGGAACTTTGGCAGTGCTGGTCTACAGCTAAATAGAATTGGAAGCAGTCAGGAAGACCTATGATAATAATCGTCTGACATGGACACTGGAGTTATGAATAATTTCATGACTTCATTCCTCTGTAGTGTTAATGAACCTTGACTAACTGTATGTGATCTTCTTCTTTGAACCACTTTATCAGGTGAGCGATTAAGGCCCCTTGGGGCCTCTTGTTTTTCTGGTTTCATGGAAACATCTGATCCCTGTATGAATATCTTTAATTTAACCCTCTCAAGACTTCAGTGTGTTTTCCAAAGATTTTATATCATTTTGAACCCTTTTAATGCTGTGTACATAATGTTTTTTTCTGGTTTCTTGGAAACATTTATCTGATTCCTGTATGAATGTCTTTCATTTAACCCTGTCAAGACTTCAATGTGTGTTTCAAAGATTTTATTGATGCCTTGATCAAACCTTTTGAATGATGTGCACATATATGTTTTTTTCCGGAAAAATGTTTACTGATTCCTGTATGAATATTATGCATTTAACCCTCTCAAGACTTCAATTTGGGTTCCACAGATTTTATTTCATGTAATACTGTTAACGAAAACCTATTTCTGATTTCTTTAAGAATATTTTACACCCAAACATAAGCCTCCATAAATTCTCTTTCTGTTCTGTTTATTTTTGATGCTTTAACCATTTTCACACAGACTTGAATTTACTTTGGCAGTAAAAATTCTGTCTCCCTAGTTTTAAATTTTTCTTATTAGCTCACCGAAGGGAGCTAAACTTATCACTTGCCGTCCGTCGTCGTCCGTCCGGCTTCGTGAACATTTTTCAAACGACGACTTTTCTGAAACCGCTAGGTCGATTTGCTCCAAACTTGGTATGGATGTTCATTACCATATGTCAATTCAAGATTGTTCAAATGAAATGGACATGCCCGCTTGGGGTTCCATAGGGTGCATAACTCCGATAGCACCCTATGTATATTAGAGACATTATTAAAAAATCTTCTCCCGCACAAGTGGGCAGAATCATTTGATATTTGGTATGCAACATTGTGGGGTGGATCTGATTCAAGTTTGTTCAAATCGCCCCCTGGATTCATATTTGGTCTCACTATAGAAGCTCGAATTCGAACTTAGTGCATTTCAGGCAAATTGCTTAAAAAAATCTTCTTCTCCAGATCCAGCAGTCAGAATGTTTTGATATTTGGTATGCAACATTGTGGAGTGGATCTGATTCAAGTTTGTTCAAATCGGCCCCCTGGGTTCATATTTGGGCTCAAATTTGAACTTAGTGCATTTCAGGCAAATTTCTTTAAAAATCTTCTTCTCAAGATCCAGCAGGCAGAATCTTTTGATATTGGGTATGCAGCATGCTTGGGGGGGGGGGGGGGGGGGGGGGGTCAAGTTTGTTCAAACCATGTCCCTTGGTCCATATTTGGGCTCACTGTGGGAGCCCGAATGATAACTTAGTTCAGAATGAGGAATTTTCTTAAAAAATCTTCTTCTTCAGATCCAGCAGTCGGAATGTTTTGATATTTGGTATGCAGCATCCTTAGGGGGTGAGATTCAAGTTTGTTCAAGCCATGTCCCGAGGTCCATATTTGGGCTCACTGTGGGAGCTTGAATTGTAACTTAGTTCGAAATGAGGAATTTTCTTTAAAAATCTTCTTCTTCAGATCCAGCAGTCGGAATGTTTTTGATATGTGGTGTGTAGCATCCTTAGGGGGTGAGGTTCAAGTTTGTTCAAGCCAAGTCCCAGGGTTCATATTTGGGCTCACTGTGGGAGCCGAATGATAACTTAGTTCAAAATGAGGAATTTTCTTTTAAAAATCTTCTTCTTCAGATCAAGAAGATGATTGCTTTCGTTCGATATTTGGTATGCAGCATCCTTAGGGGGGTAAGATTCAAGTTTGTTCAAGCCATGTCCCTAGTTCCATAAAATTTGTCTCTCATGACTTCATTCCTTTGTAGTGTGTTGATGAACCATGTCTAACTGAATGTGACCCCAAATACTTCTTTGAACCACTTTGGTCGGTGAGCGATTAAGGCTCCTTGGGGGCCTCTTTTTCTTTAAAACCACTGGGCCAAATTCATTCATTTATGGCACAGACCGTCTTTGGAGTAAACCTTTTCTCCTTTGTTCAAATGAAGCTGCTGCCATCTTCAGGCTGGTGGAATTTACTCTTCTGACGTTTTCCTCAAAATTACTAAATCCCTTGGTGTGGGGTTAATGCTCCATAAGCCTAAAATGCTTTAAAAGTCCTCTTTTTATAAGCCACCTGCAGTAATGCTTAGATTTTTGATTCACTTTTTTCAAAGAAACTCAGGAAGTCAAAATTTGGGCTCCCAAATTTGGGCTACACTCAAAATTTCTATTTTCAGATCCAATGGCCAGATATGAACCAAATTTGTCATGTAGTTTATAACTGGGTCATTAGTTTTTCATTTATGCCGGAATTTTTTTTTTTTTGGGGGGGGGGGGGGGGGGGGGGGTAGAGAGAACCACAGTAGTTGAGAACAAAACAAAAATTTCGTTCGGTTGTTTTTTTTTAATACTTCACAGAACACATCTTGCTAGGAAGCTTTCCTAGGACCAATAGAAATGAATGGCCAAAAAAGTTGCCTTTGGTTGTGTCATAGCAAATCAAAAAATTGCTCTTGCTGCATCACTTACTAATACAAACATCTCTTGAAAACTTGAGCCAAGTGAGCGTTTTAGGCTCACTTGAACCTCTGGTGTTAATAGCCTCAGAGCTAAAATAGACATCGCATGTATTTAGAAATTATTGTGTCGCCGCCCCACGAAGTGGGGAGCGACATATAGGGATTACTTTTGTCGTCTTGCGTCGTCCCGCGTCACACTTTCTCTTATCCGCCACTCCTCTTTAACCTATGAATGGATTTTGATGAAACTTTCAGTGATTCTTTATCACATCATGGCATTGTGCACCTCCTATTTTATTTTTTGATCCGCTGTATTTTTTCCAGAGTTATGCTCCTTTTCCACTTAGAATTCTGTCTGAAACGCCAGGCTTCTCTTATCCGCCACTCCTTTTTAACGTATGAATGGATTTTGATGAAACTTTCAGTGATTCTTTATCACATCATGGCATTGTGCACCACCTATTTTAATTTTTGATCCGCTGTATTTTTTCCAGAGTTATGCCCCTTTTCCACTTAGAATTCTGTCTGAAATGCCAGGCTTCTCTTATCCGCCACCCCTCTTTAACCTATGAATGGATTTTGATGAAACTTTCAGTGATTCTTTATCACATAATGGCATTGTGCACCTCCCATTTTATTTTTGATCCGCTGTATTTTTTCCAGAGTTATGCCCCTTTTTCCACTTAGAATTCTGTATGAGACGCCAGGCTTCTCTTATCCGCCACTCCTCTTTAACCTATGAATGGATTTTGATGAAACTTTCAGTGATTCTTTATCACATGGCATTGTGCACCTCCTATTTTATTTTTTGATCCGCTGTCATTTTTTCCCAGAGTTAGGCCCCTTTTCCACTTAGAATTCTGTCTGAAACGCCAGGCGATCGGATTTTGTTAACCTCCGATAACTTTCGGGTAACCCTCTGATAACTTTCCGGGTAACTTCTTTTATATCTTCGCAATGTCGTGTTTCCTGAAATTTCGTCTGCATTAGAGCTTTTTAATTACAGATTTAAGTAGAGTTAATTCCGCGTTGCTTCTGATGTCTTATAATTTGCGTGCAGTGTTTTTTTCACATGCTTTTTTCATATATAAGCAAAACTGAGAGTCAGTACCTTTTCAAATTAAAGGTTTTTTGTGCCTTTAAGCTTCGGTTTATCTAGAGTCGGGAAATCCAGACTGGAAACCCGGATTTTCCAACAACTTTTTTGAATGAAGCACATCGATGTTGGTCAGTGATGTTCACACAAGCTGTTTGCCCCAATGTATGTTTTTAATATTTAATATTTCCCTTTTGGAGAATGAATGGATAGCAAGCGATATTAAAACGACGCAGCCACGTAGGTGAAAACTTAGAACATATATGTTGAGATTTGGCTGAAATGACTTGTGTTTATTTATTTGAATATTTTTTACGACGTCAGATGACAGATGGCGAGTGCCTGTGGTAGCCACCCTTGAAATTTGGGGTTTGTAAACGTAGCGTCAAAAATAACCGACTCGCGGGTATAATGTCTCTCGTTGATTTATTCGAATATTTTTACGTCAAATGACGGACAGCGGATGCCCTGTGGTAGCCACCTTGAAATTTGGGGTTTGTAAACGTCGCGTCAAACACAACCGTCTCACGGGTATAATGTTTTGTACGTGGGTGAAGGTCATTAGTAGATGGATAAATCTTGTACGATTGGTTGTGATATCAACAACTCTGAAGTATTTCCATATAATGTTCAAGATATGAATACATTCCCCGCAGCAAACGTCAGAATCACCATATATTTCAAGTTCACCTCCGATCACCATTATGTCCTACCTGCCAATAAAATGCTCTCTTGATTTGCAATTTTAAAGAATCGCCATCATCACCGCCGTTGCAACATATTATGAGAGACTGGCGTTTCCTGATCAACAGAACGTTTTAAAAGCCAGCGAACAATAATTTCAGGGTCTTTAGAAATCTACAACAAAAGAAAAGAACACTTGTCAATTTCTTTCCAACACTCAACTACGTTTGTCGATTTTCCAACAAATTTCTTTTGTGTTATTTTTGTTGTGGCCTTTTCATTTCAAAAATCATTGTGGAGCCTGTGGGAACTAACTACGAAGAAAACGACTGCGTCTTTCGTATTTGAACTGAGTGTTCACTCAATGCTAGCGACAATTTAAAAGGAGAAAGCAAGATGGAGCTTGTTTAGTATTTTCTATTTAAAATCAATGAATAAAAACTTGCCTGGGAAAACTGAAGACCGATTCAAGATGTTGCGCTGGGTGTATTGTTAAGAAACAAATGTTTATTGGTTAGTCGGCAACACACTGTGGAAAACCAATAATTATTATATGTTCAACGATCAGTATTTAATGCACAAACATATATGTAAAAGCATTTGTGTAGATTTGTACCTACTTATATACACACGTATATACCTTTGTGATATAGTATTTAGTAGTCAATAGCGGCGTTGGGCAATAGTTCTTCATTAGCTGGATTTAGTGATACGAAAATAACCTTTACAAATTCAACATGTCTTTCAAGAAACCAATGGTAAGTTTTCTCTCGTCTTGGAGCTTTGATATTTCATGCCCTTGGGACAAAATACAAATATGGTGGAAGTGCACACGTGGAACTTCAACAATCCGATAATCTGTTTATTTATTTTATATTATATGATCCACAATAAAAAGTAAAGATCATCAGTGAGAGAGAGAGAGAGTTATATATCTTCACGAGTGGAGATGAGATTTATAACTGCATGTTAGAAAATAAAAGTCGGGAGGCTTCCTTTACTAATTTAACTTTGAGAATCAGAACATGCATGCATATTATGTATTTGTGCCGGTTTTGTCAGTTGCAGCTCGTATGGGACGTATTTACTACTGGAGGGTTCTTATCCTAATCTCCCCACAAGGTAGACTACATCTATGGTTTTCCTCAGCACAACAGTAATAAACGAGTTTGTTGTGGTATTTCATATGTGACGTCAGTATCACATCATAGAGCCGTAGCCGGAGTGCAGACCCGTGCCCCCACTCCCCCCCCCCCCCCAAAAAAAATCGCCACACCACACACCACTCCTCCAAAAAATATTGAATTATGCGATCTGCACAGAACGTCAATCAACTAATGAAGTTATAGATTACATACCACACTGGGTGAAAATGGGGAGTCTTATTTCTAGCCTCAAAATATCTCCTAATAGCGCCATTTGGGGATTATTTCTTCCCCCAGAGATTGTTTTTTTGAAAAATAAATCCCACCCCTGTCACACCGACTCGAGAGCGACACCACCTCCATACCTTTCTCCAACTCAAGATTTCGATTTTCGGGATATGCCTGCAGTATCAAAATGCTTGGCTCTCCAAAAGATCACCGTTCCTCCCTAATATAGATACATGGCCACGTGCCTGTCACATCTACACACAGTGTTATATCTGTGACTTGTTTTTGCCTTGCTGTAAGACGAGTACAGATATTCACTACACTCATAACAATGTGCATATTTTACGTAAGATCATTGAATATAATTGTTAATCAACGAATTGATTTGTCAAACTTAATATCAATGTTTGTGTGTTTCGCTCTGTGCATTGGACTGAGCTTAATTGTGTTTATTTGACAGCGAGGCTCAAAACATATGAACCACTACCGACGTAGTGTCGAAAATGCAAAAAGAGTTGAAAAATGTTAATTTTAAGTTGATCGGATCACGCAGTCGCCCGCCCAACTGCTTAACCGTCTACTTTACGTATAATGACCAAATCTCCCAATAGGAACTGGAGCGTTGTTTGTTTCACGTGTTAAACAAGTTCTGCTGTATACTGGTTTTTAAAAGAACACATGATGAGCAATGCCCCTGGTGGAAGCCCTCTTAAGTGGGAAGGATTGGTATGAACGATTGGCATACTTGTGTCGCAGTCATGCTATAGCTTTTGTTGCCGAAAGTGGCCTTAAACAGTAAACACAAAAAGACAAATAAATAAATAACGTCCAAATCTGGAGAGCGCTTTCACAGAATTGTCCATTAAACTGTATTTGTTTTCCACTGTTTGTGTCCAAAACGTATCTTTTGATACTTATTGGACGGGCCAGTCAAGCTTAGTACAATGAGGGATCATTAGCTATATTTTTTAGACAAACATTGATTAAATTCAATTATTCAAGATTTTTTTTTTCAATTTTCAAGTCTTCCTATAGTCGTGTTATGTAGAGGGTTAACGATTTCAGATTACCTGGCTGTGCAGCGTCCGCTTGTTTTGAATGATGAAAACACTGACAGTATGGCTTAATAAACAATCCCTCGAACTTCCGTGAAGAAGTTCAAAAATAATATGAAATTTCTCGCCTTGCCAGACTGCGCAAAGAATTTTTGACCACTGTCAATATTTTTCCTCTCTTCTATCATGTATTTCCCATGGGTATTAACTCAGCAATCGTGAATTTCCAAACACAGACGCCATTTTCTAATTTGATGTGAACCTTTTTCTGTTCAAAATATGATTTGCGATTCCGCAGTTATTTTCTATTCGGCGAAACTACGAAATTGTTGGTATCCAAAGATTACAGTAAAGTTTTATGGAATTTTTTAAACGCAGAAAATGAGCGGTGTAACATTTTACAAAAAGGAGTTGTCTGCCCCCGTGGAGATGATCATCTACTTCTTTCAAATCCAAGGTGACATGAAACGACTTTCCATTCGCTGATCGAAGTGCTGTGACATGGTGACAGTCGGGCGGTTAACAAACTGCTTGTAAACTTCTGTGGTGCAGGACTATCAAGTTAAGATTTGGATGATTGTTTGTTTACCATCTGTGAATGAGTACTAGATCATTCTGTAGGTAATCTGTGAATTAGTAATGAAACGAACTTGTGGATTTGTATTCTCTCCACCATAACATGTCATAGAAAAGCCTGAAGCTAGTGGGGTGGGGGGGGGGGGGGGGGCGCTACTACACTTTCCTTCAAAGCATCCAGCTTGAAAAAAATGACCATTTGGCGAACCACAATTTTCATTATTACATGCAAGAATACCATTGTGTGTTTCAAATATTCTTTGTAAAAAAAAAACGCTCCTTACTTACAAGTATACGACAATCCGTGTAGACGTGTACAGGAAAAATATCGCATATTATTATTTTAAAGAATCACTTTCGTTAGAGGAAACTCTAACCTGGAAAATTTTAACTCGCGCCCCACCATGTCGGAAAATTTTGAGATCCTAGTTGCGGGCCTGTTCATAGAGGATACTTTTGTGTACTTGAATTATCTGATGCGTCAGCGGTGAGTGAAAAATAATTCTGATACCTATAATCAAAAACGGCAGCTATTATTATTATTGGCATTGCAAGGTTTTAAATCCAATTAAAACATGCTTTAATTCCACCCCTGAACACGGAAAACGCGCGGTGATTGATATAAACTTATTGCATAATGCGCGACACTTGCGGGGAGATATCTAATCTCTCGTGACAACAAATATCGATAAATATATGTTCGGGACTTACCGCTCCCTTGTAACGATACATATAACAAAGTACATTTTTTCAGCTGTTTGGTAAAATAAAACATCTACTGCAGTGATTATATCTAGTGTGTGCAAAATGCAAATGATTCAGTACAAAAATACGTGCGGAGTGGAGTTTCAAGTAAACTGTAACGCGCAAGTTCTATAAAGAGTACACTTCAAATCACAAAATAGTCTTAATACAAACGTCAGTTTACAGTATGACCGTACGCCAAAGGCACAGACTGGCAGTTTATTCAGCTTGACGTCAACTCTTATAATAAGAATGTAAAACGCGAACAAATATTTCAAGGTATACAAAAAAGGAACTCTTCATCAGCGACTCAGTTGTCCAGAGAAAAACAAATATACGGAAAAACTTCTGGCGAGAAAAACCTCTGAAAACCTGCATCTGAAGCCAACGCAATCTCGTCGCATCCACATTTTCAGCAAATGGGACCCATGTTCAGTCCCGAGGGGTTTATTCACCGAAACTGTGGTTCTCGCGTTCCTTCATGGAATTCCTGTTATCTGTGTGGTAATTTCTCTCACTGTGCGTTCGCTGTTGATCACTCCAACACCGCTTTAGTATTAAATACGTCACTGGTAATGTTCTAAATTTCCTCGCAGAGTATACAGAAAGATAAATGAATCCTGATTTTTGAATCACTATGTTGGGAACGGTAAAAAACAATATATCCCAAACGTTGAAATATTATGGTTTTAACTCATTGTAACTCGGGAAATAGATTTGTACCTTTGTTATCGACTACAAATTGGCTGACATCCCCAGAAAAATACGATATGGCTGTAAGTCTTCCATAGTTGATAGTAGCAACGTGGAAATTAAAGGATTATCTTTATTCCTAAATACCGACTGTATTCTGAGCACTGCACATAAGTAAATAAATAAATACTCTTGATGTTATAAAACTTCAAAAGATAAAAATGTAGAAATTATATCCCCCCCCCCCCTCCCTGAACGTCGGAGAATGGGGCGGTGCTTGATTACTGTGGAAAAAAGGTCTGTTTTACTGATTTAATAGAACCCGACAATGTTTGCCTGGGGGAGAGTCCTCGAAAATGGACAGCGCAGGTGTAAAAGATTGTCATTGGTGCTGAAAGTGACCTTCTCCTTTAATACCAATCAACAAACAAACAGTTGATGTACACTCATATTTCAATGAAGAATGTTTGTACGTATTCGGGTGATTTGGATTACTTGTAAAATAAAATACCCCAGATTTCGCTGGGGCAAAGCAGATCGGTGATATGTGTGATAATCGACACGTGGTTTCTTAAAACACGATCATGACGCGAAAAAAGACTGAACGGTACACAAAGGTGAAATGGTTGTTGATTAATGTCGCGGGTCTTTGTTTTAAATAGATAGGTTGATAAAAGGTAAAGCGATAAATGGTTTCGCCAAGAGCGTTCATAGCTCAGCTCTCATAGAATACTCATGAGACAATCTAATGCCATGCCGTTAAATCCTATGAAATAATATGTTTCAGATTTAAGATGGCACGCGACAGTGCTTTGAATCGGTTTAGTTTTGCTTTGTACATTTTATACGTACTCGTCCACACTGACTTACAACTTTTTAGCTCACTTGACTGAAAGTCAGGGTGTGCTTTTCTTATCATTCTTCGTACGTCGTCCGTCGTCTGTCGTCCGTCGTCCTGCGTGAAGGCGGTGTTTGAGCCTCTTTCTCCTAAACCACTGACCACATTTTAATTAAATTTCATGTAAGTAGTGGTTATATAGGGGCATTTTGATTTTTATGTGAATTAGGTTTCGGCTCATATTGAGCAGAGGGGTGTGGAAAAAATGGCCAAATTTTTTGAAAATCTTCTTCTAATGAACCACCAGTAGCAGGGACTTGATATATGGTATACCGAGTCCTTTTGAGGTTTAGAATCAAGTTTGTTCAAGAGAAGTTTGTCGGGCATTATTTGCCTTCGTTATGGGAGGGGCCAAAATTTTGGCCACGCCTAAAATTTCTATTTTCCGATCTGTGAGGTCGATTTGAACCAAATTTGATATGAGATGATAATGGGTCATAAGTAGTTGATTGATACAAAAAAAAAAATTTCTCATTGCTCCGTGGGAACCTCGGGAGCTAAAAAAAGGAAAAACCTTAAAACTGCCATATCTCCAAAACTACACGGCACAGAGAATTCTTATTTTGTATAAAGCTTACTTTTATCCAGTAGAATAGAATGGTTAAAAAAAATCTCTATCGGTTTGATCACAAGTTACTTTTTTCAGGACTTTGAAAAAGTGCTGAGTCAGCACTTTTTAACACCGTAGGCAATGGGAAAAACATTAAAAAATCTTCTTCTCCAGATCCAGCAGGAAGAATCTTTTGATATTTGGTATGCAACAATGTGGGGTGGATCTGATTCAAGATTGTTCAAATCGGCCCCCTGGATTCACATTTGGGCTCAGCATAGAAGCCTGAATTCGAACTTAGTGCATTTCAGGCAAATTTCTTAAAAAATCTTCTTCTCCAGATCCAGCAGGCAGAATCTTTTGATTTTTGGTATGCAACATTGTTGGGGTGGATCTGATTCAAGTTTGTTCAAATCGGCCCCCTGGATTCATATTTGGGCTCACTATAGAAGCTCGAATTTGAACTTGGTGCATTTCAGGCAAATGTCTTAAAAAATCTTCTCCAGATTCAGCAGGTAGAATCTTTTGATATTTGGTATGCAACATTGTGGGGTAGATCTGATTCAAGTTTGTTCAAATCGGCCCCCTGGATTCATATTTGGGCTCACTATAGAAGCCCAAATTCGAACTTAGTGCATTTCAGGGAAATTTCTTAAAAAATCTTCTTTTCCAGATCCAGCAGGCAGAATCTTTTGATATTTGGTATGCTACATTGTGAGGTGGATCTGATTCAAGTTTGTTCAAATCAGCCCCCTCGGGTTCATATTTGGGCTCTGTATGGGAGTCCAAATTTGAACTTAGTGCATTTCAGGCAAATTTCTTTAAAAATCTTCTTCTCAAGATCCAGCAGGCAGAATCTTTTGATGTTGGGTATGCAGCATTCTTAGGGGGGTAAGATTCAAGTTTGTTCAAATGAAGTCCCTGGGTTCATATTTGGGCTCACTGCAGTAGCCCAAATTATAACTTAGTTCAAAATGAGGAATTTTCTTTAAAAATCTTCTTCTTCAAATCCAGCGGTCGGAATGTTTTGATATTTGATATGCACCATCCTTAGGGGGGTGAGATTCAAGTTTGTTCAAGCCATGTCCCTAGGTCCATATTTGGGCTCACTGTGGGAATTTTTTGATTTTGGTATTCAGCCTCATTTTGTACATCTATCCATCTGTCTGTTGAAAAGAAACAAAAATAACCTAACTCAACTAATTCAAGGCCAATGGATTTGAAACTTGATATAGTAGTGTATATTGATGAGATGGAGAGAATGTCACATGTTGGGTTTTCATGGTCCCCAAAAATGGCCACAGTCAGCCATTTTGTTTCCAAAATAGCAATTTTACTTTTACAATAACTTCCTGTGGTGATTCAGATTTTGATTATTTTTGATATGGAAAACAACTAGTATTCCATATCGTACGTAGTTGACAGGTTTTTCTTTTATGCATAAATTATGCAGATTTGCTGTCCTTCTTTGTTAGCTCACCTGACTGAAAGTCAGGGATAGCTCAAGTGATCACTTTTTGTCCATCGTCCGTCCGTCTGGCGTGAACATTATCGACTTCTCCTCATAAACCACAGGGCTAAATTGAACCAAATTTGATGTGCATGTACCTTATCATATGTCAATGCAATTTTGTTCAAATAAAGTTGCCACGTGCACAGGGGGCACCACAAGGGGCATTACAATGACAGCTCCCATAAATTGTTTTCCAAAATTAAAAAAAATCTTTTTTTCAGAAACATCAATTAGAATCTTTTTTATATTTGATATATAACATCTCGAGGGGGGTTCAGATTCAAGTTTGTTCAAATCGAGTCCCTGGGTTAATAATTGGGCTCCTTGTAGGTAACGAATTTTAACGTAGTGAAAAGTGAGGAATTTTCTTTAAAAATCTTCTTCTTCGGATCCACCAGTCAGAATGCTTTCATATTTGGTATACAGCATCTCTGGGGGGGGGGGGGGGGGGGGGGGGGGGGGGTCAGATTGAGGTTTGTTCAAATTAGGTCCCTGAGTTAGTATTGGGCTCTCTTTTGGAGCCCAAAGTTTAACTTGTGCAATTTGAGGAAATTTCTTTAAAAATCTTCTAATTCAGATCCACTAGTCAGAATCCTTTCATGTTTGGTATACAACATCTATATGGGGATCAGATTCAAGTTTGTTCAAACTGAGTCCCTGGGTTTATATTTGGCTCCCTATGGGAGCCTGAATTTTAACTTAGTGCAATATGAGGGAATTTCTTTAAAAAATGTTCAGATTCACCAGTCAGAATCCTTTCATATTTGGTATACAACATCTCGAGGTAGGTCAGTTTCAGGTTTGTTCAAATCACCTGGTTGCCCAAATATCAACTTAGTGCAATGAGGAATTGTTTTTAAAAATCTTCTTTAGACCCTGTAGTCAGAATGCTTTCATATTTGGTACACAACATCTCTATGAGGTTAGATTCAAGTTTGTTCAAACCTAGTCCCTGGGTTGATATTTGGGCTCCCCATGGGAGCCCACATTTTAACTTAGTGCAATATAAGGAAATTTCTTTAAAAATTTTCTTCTTCAGATCCACCAGTTAGAATCCTTTCATATTTGTTATACTACATCTATAGGAGGGTCAGATTGAAGTTTGCTCAAATGTGGTCCCTGGGTTGATATTTGGTCTTCCTATGGGAGCCCAAATTTTAACATAGTGCAATATGATGAAATTTCTTTAAAAATCTTCTTCTCCAGAACCATCAATTAGAATCGTCTGATAGTTGGTATACCACATCTCTAGAGGGGTCAGATTCAAGTTTGTTGAAATTGTATCCCTGGGTTGATAGGGAGCCCAAATTTTAACTTAGAGCAATATGAGGAAATTTTTTAGAAATCTTCTTCAGATCCACCAGTCAGAATCCATTCGTAGTTGGTATACAACATCTCTAGGAGGGTCAGATTCCAATTTCTTCAAATTGAGCTCCTGGGTTATTAATTTGGGCTACCTGTGGGAGCCTGAATTTTATCTTAGTGCAATATGAGAGAATTTCTTTTAAAATCTTCTTCATCAGATCCACCAATCAGAATCCTTATTTGGTATACAACATCACTTGGAGGGTCAGATTCAAATTTGTTAAAATGAGGTCCCATGTTAATATTTTGGTTCCCTATTTAATCCTGAAGTTTAACTTAGTGCAATGTGAGGACATTTCTTTTAAAACCTTCTTCTTCAGATCCACCAGTCACAATTCTTTCATATTTGGTATGTAACATCTCAAGGGGGATCAGATTCAAGTTTGTTCAATTTGAGTCTCTGGCTTAATATTTGGGCTCTCTATGGGTGGTGGGGGTGTGTTGCATATTAGGTTCAGAATCCATTCCTTAGTGTTTTTCGATAAAATTTGCCTTTCATGACTTCATTCCTTTGTAGTGTTGATGAACCATGTCTAACTGAATGTGACCCCAAATACATCTTGAACCACTTTGGTAGGTGAGCGATTAAGGCACCTTGTGGCCTCTTGTTTTTTAAACTGTTGGTTGACACAAAACCAAAAATCATCTAAATCACTAAAACTAAACTATAGTGATCACTCACCACCCGTCGTCTGTCACCCGTGAACATGGTGTTTGCGTCTTCTCCTTCATAACCCCTGAACCGATTTCAATGAAATTTGTGATGATTGTTTATGATTCTCCTCCAAAACCGCTGAACTGATTTCAGTGAAATTTGTGGTGATTATTTGTTATGACATCACATTTTGATTTTGTTCAAATCAAGTTGTCCTGCCCCTCAGTAGGGCCATGCCCAAAAAGTGTGCCTAAATCTTAAAAAAATTTCTTCTTATATACCAGCAGTAGCAGAGACTTGATATTAGGTGTGCAATTTCCTTTTGAGGTGCAGACTCAGATTTGTTCAAGAGAAGTTCAAGGAGCTATATTTGCCATTGTTATGGGAGGGGCAAGAATTTTCACCCTGCCCAAAATTTCTATTTTCCAAACCCAAGAGGCTGATTTGAACCAAATTTGATATGAGAGCTTATTGGGTTTTACGTACTTAATTTATGACAAAAAAAAATTTTCCCCTCGCCCCATGGGAACCGCAGGAGCTAAAAATAGAAAATTTTTAAAATGCCCTTATCTCCAAAATTGTGCAGCACTGAGAATTTTTATTTGGTGTGAAGCTTCCTTAGTTCCAACGGAATGGAATGGTCCAAAAAAATTGTTATCGGTTTTAACATAGAGCACTTTTTCGGGACTTTGGAAAAGTGCTGAGTTAGCATTTTTTAACACTGTGAGTAATGGGAAAAACATTTAAAAATCTTCTTCTCCAAAATTGCTGCTCCAGAAACTTTCAAATTTCACATATAACATCTTTGGAAGATTGTTTCAAGGGTTTATTGAAATAAAATCCCTGGGTCCATATTTGGGCTGTCTATGGGAGCCCAAATGTTTTAATTAGTGCAGTATGAGGAGTATTTTTTAAAAATCTTCTTCAGATCCACCAATCAGAATTTTTTGATATTTGGTATGCAGCATCCTTGGGGGGATTTAAGTTTGTTCAAGCCAAGTCCCTGGGTTCATATTTGGGCTCCCTGTGGGATCCCGCCCCATATCTCCAAAACTACACGGCACTGAGAATTCTTATTTTGTGTGAAGCTTCTTTAGGAATGGCAGAAAAGAATGATCAAAAACAAATTGCCATCAGTTTTATCATAGGGTACCTTTCCAGGACTTTGAAAAAATGCTGAGTCATCATTTTTAACATTGTGAGTATTATTATTATTTATTGATGCTTAAGGTCACATACTTCTGCACAATGGCTAATCATGACCATGACAGTTTTACGGGTGGTGGAAGCGGGAGCACCCGGAGAGAACCACCAAGCAATGATGAGCAACTGTCAGCTCCCCAACATATTAACTCCACACAAGCACTGGTTGAAGATAAGTGCACCATCGACGCGCAGTACGCCTTAGTACACAGTGCCACCGTGCCCCTACATAGGCAATGGGGGTGAAGTGTCTTGCCCAAGGACACAACATGGTTGCCGTAGGTGGGATTCATACCGAGGACCTTTCGGCTTGCAGGCTGCACTTCTACCAACTGAGCCACTGTGCCCCCAACATTGTGAGTAATGGAAAAAACATTAACCCTTTACCTAACTGCCAAAACCGACCAGCGCTATTCTCAAAAATCGTCAATTAATTTTCATTATTTTTTTCATTTTTTGTCTCATAAACATAGGTTATGACCCCTCGTTGGAACGAGCTCCTTCCAACGAGGGGTCATAACCTATGTTTTTGAGACAAAAAATGAAAAAAATTAGTTATTCAAGAATTATTTTTGCAAGTGTTAATGAATCTTCTTCTCCCATACTACTGCTCCAAAGGCTTTCATATTTCACATATAACAAACATCTTTGGAAGATTCATTCACACGTTTGTTGGAATCAAATCCCTGGGTCCCTATTTGGGTTCTATGGGAGCTCAAATTTTCAGATTAGTGCAATATGAAGAATATTCTTTAAAAATCTTCTTCTAATCCACCAATCAGAATCTTTTGATATTTGGTATGCAGTATCCTTAGGGGAGTGAGATTCGAATCCCACCTGCGGCAACCGCGTTGTGTCCTTGGGCAAGACACTTCATCTCCATTGCCCGCATGGGGGCACGATGACGCCGTGTACTAAGGCGTACTGCACGTCGATGGTACGCATGTCTTCAACCAATCTAACCCTGCCTGTGCTGCAGTGCGGAGTTACGATGTTGGGGAGCTGGCAGTTGCTCGTCGTTGCTCGGTGGTTCTCTCCGGGTACTCCGGCTTCCTCCACCCGTAAAACTGTCATGGTCATGATTAGCCATTGTGCATAAATATGTGACCTTAAACATCAATAAATAAATAAATAGGGGAGTGAGATTCAAGTTAGTTTATTCAAGCCAAGTCTTTGGATTCAAATTTGAGCCCGAATTATAACATAGTTCAATATGTGGAATATTCTTTAAAAATATTTTTCTTCAGATCCAGTAGTCAGAATCTTTTGATATTTGGTATACAGCATCCTTAGGGAGGTGAGATTCCAGTTTGTTCAAGCCAAGTTCCTGGATTCACATTTGGGCTCCCTGTGTGAATCTTTTGATATTTGGTATAAGCTTTTCTTTGGAGGGGCAGATACAACTTGTTCAAATCAATTCCCAAGGTTGATAGTAAGGCTACCATGTCAGGAGAGTGAGCTCAGGCCCCTGGAACCTCTTGTTTTAAATAGAAAAAGGATATCACATTTTTGAGTTTGACAGTCATTAAAAATAGTCTATGTTGGCCTTTTTGTTTTTAGCTCATCTTGACAAAGTCAAGCTGAGCTAATCTCATTGTTCTCTGTCCGCCGTCCATCCATCTTTGGTCCGTCGTCCATCATCCGTCAACACCATATTTTGGTCTTCTCTTCCAAAGCCACTGGGCCAATTCAAGTGAAAGTTTGTGTGTGTGATGGTCCTGAAGGGGCATTGCATGCCCAGCCCCATAGGGAGGGAGTGGGGAAAAATGCTCCAAAATATTTTTAAAATCTTCTTCTCATGAACCAGTGTGTAAAATGACTTGGTATTTGCTATGTAGCTTCCTTTTGAGGTGTAGAATCAATTTTTGTTCAAATGAAGTTCGTGAAGCAATATTGGCTTTGTAATGGGAGGGGTAAGATTTTTGGCCCCACCCAAAATTTCTATTTTCTGAACCGATGGTCTGGTTTGGACCAAATTTGGTATGTGGTATTATTGGGTCATAAGTACTTGACTCATGTAAAAAAAAAAAAAACCCTGCAAAAAAAAAAAGAACCCTGGGAGCTAAGAATAGAAATATTTTCAAAGGCCCATATTTCTCAAACCACATGGAGCAGAGAGCTGTTGGTTGGTATGAAGTATCCTTAGGACCAGTAGAAATGAATGGTAAAAACAAATTGTCATCAGTTATGTTAGGGTGTTCTGTAATGGGCATCGAAAAAATGCTGAGTCGGCATATTTGCAAAAAATTTTTAAAAATCTTTTCTCCAGAACCAATCATCAGAATCTTTTGATATTCTGTATATAGCATTCATAGGGGGGTCAGATACAAGTTTGTTAAAATAAAGCCCATTGGTTCATATTTGGGCTCAATACAGGAGCCCAAATTTTTAACACAGGGTAATAAGGGGAATATTCTTTAAATATATTCTTCAGAACCACCAGTCAGAATCTTTTAATATTTGGTATACATCATTGTTATGAGGGTCAGATTCAAGATTGTTCAAACTAAGTCCCTAGGTTAATATTTGGGCTTCCTACAGAGGCCCAAATTTTAACTTTGTTCAATTTGGGTGATAATTTTTTAAAAATCTTCTTCAGATCCACCAGTCAGAATGCTATCATATTTGGTAGGCAACATCTCGGGCAGGGGGGGGGGGGGGGGTGAGGGAGGGGGGTCAGATTCAAGTTTTTTCAAATCAGATCCCTAGGTATATATTTGGGCTCGCTATGGTAGCCCAAATTTTAACTTTGTGCAATATGAAGAAATTTCTTTAAAATTTTTCTTCTTCAGATCCAACAGTCAGAATGGTTTCATATTTGGTAAACAACATATCTAGGGAAGTCAGATTCAACTATGTTCAAATCGAGAGTCTGGGTTAATATTTGGGCTTCCTATGGGAGCCGGAATTGGCAATGTTGCTGAAGAATAAAAAATTTTGTATTCAGTACCCTCTAGAGGTGTGTACCAAAGATTAATCCACATAGGTTGTATCAAGGGGTTTCATAGGGGAGCTCTAGATTATACATTATAATCAACTGAAGAAAAGGCATGATGCCCGGATTATTTTTGTCACTCCTGAGGGACTCAAGGATTGACAGTGTATCCTATGGAGATGGATTGCTTAATGTAGACTCATTCTTGGACTCTGTTTATATTGTGTTCTGTTCAAGATGTTCAAGATGAGTGCTTCAGGCCCCATGGGGCCTCTTGTTTCAATAGCAATAACACGTTTTCAGCAATAGAATTTTCAATGGATAGTTCTGATTTTGATTATTTTTGGTATGGAGAACAACAAGCACTATTTACATAACATAATTTACAGGATTTTCTTTCATGCATAAATTATGCGAATTAGCCAGCCATTTTACTTTTAAAACTCTCCATGTGTAGACACAAAAAAGTGAAAAAATCAACCACATGACCAAAACTCAATCAATGGCCAGTTGCTATGAAACTTCATTCAGGTGTGTATATTGACCAGAGGAAGAGGATATTACAATTTGGGTTTTGAAAGCCATCAAAAATGGCTGCTGCCATTGGCCATTCTATTTCTCAAAATAGCAATTTTACTTCTTAAGCAAGAACTTCCTAAGGGTGACTCAGATTTTGATTATTTTTGGTATGGGAAGCAAGAATATTGTACAAAACACATTCTACAGGTTTTCCTCTTGTGCATAAATTATGCAAATTAGCCAGCCATGTTAGTTTTTAAAACTGTCCATTTGTAGACACAAAAGCAAAATCACTCAAATCTCAATTGTTATGAAGCTTAAACAATGGTGTATATTGACAAGAAGAAGAGGATATATTGAAACTTTCTAGACTGTCCCTCGCTATTGTATTAGAGCTGAAATGGTTAACCAATTAACTGATTAACCAATGATCAACATCTTGATTGATCAAAAAAGTAATGGAACGATTAATCGTTACTTCTGAACTACTGGTTCTGTATCATATGAGTTAACAAAGGAACAAACTTGCTCCGAAAGAGGCAAACATTGTCACACTGACTAACATCAATTATATGAGACAGAGTAAAGCATGCAAGTTAACGTGATGACATACTTGTTCACTTGCATTTTCATTATACTGTATCAATGGCTGGAAATGGTCATTCTTAACCCTTTACCCAATATGGGTAGCAGACGATACTCAACGGGCTCGTTCCAATGAGGGATCATAAGCTATGTTTTTCAGACAAAAATTGAAAACATAAAACTTGAATGGACATTTTTGTATGTAGCGCAGGCCGGTTTGTCCATTGTGTTGGGTAAAGGGTTAATGATGTAAATCACCAATGGTATGGCCATTAATCGGCTACCTATTAGTGTCAATGATTAATCAGTTAAACAAGGTTTAGTCAATGTGATTAATCGATCAAGAAAACCCTTTAAACATTTCAGCTCTACATTGTAGGAATAGATATGTACCAATATTAGGATTTCCTTTGTGGTCCTTGCACAGATCTGCCATTTCTCAGATGGCTTTTTTGGGACACTCAAACTTTCAAAATACTTCAAAACTCATATTGAAATGAATGATAAAGTAATTCACACGATGGAACCCCCACCTAAGGTTAAATTTGCTTTGTTGACACTGAGATTTTGAAATCAAGGTTTGCTGCCTTCCCCAGAAACCTGAAAATGAAGATTTAAAATTACAGGTCTGGAAAAATTACCCTTTTTAGCATTATTGGACACACTGGAAATCTTACTAATTTTTTTTAATTTTGTTGCTGATACTGTTATGTAGCAATGACATCGAACTAAACCCAGGACCCACACCACGTGCACACGTTGAAGACAATAAGGCCCTCTCCATCTTCCATTATAATATTCGTAGCCTACGCTCAAAACTTCATAAAATAGAGGAAATTGTTGAGGAGTTTGATGTGGTATGTTTCACTGAAACGCATTTGCACCCAACCTTTAGCTCGGACAATATAATGTTACAAAATTGTTGTACCCCAATCAGGAAAGACAGAGATTCGTTTGGTGGAGGAATCGCTGTTTATATATCAAACCGAATCCACTTTCGTCGTAGAACGGAATTGGAATTTGACGATTCAATAATATGGTTCGAAATCTTATCTAAAGCTAGAAAATACATCGTTGCACTTTCCTACAGATCACAACAATTTGCCTCCCCTGAATATTGGGAACTATTGGATAATTCCATTGAATTGGCCCTAGATATAAACCGGAATATGATTCTTCTAGGCGACCTGAATTCTGACCTCTTGAACCCAAGTTCGAAAATACACGACGTTTTACAACATTACAATCTTCATAATATCATTCGAACCCCCACGAGAGTAACCCCCAATTCTTCGACATTACTGGACCCCATAATTGTTACCGATTCTATTCCTATTATAGAAGCCGATACCATTGATCTCGAAGTGTCTGACCACTTTGCAGTTTATGCCTATGTTGACTTTGACGCGGCACCCATGGAAACATATTATAGAACTATCCGTAACTACAAAAATGCTGATTTCGACATGGCCAATAAATTAATTTCAGAAGCTGATTGGACTCCCATAACTGATGACAGCACAGATATGAATGCAACCCAAGTCACATTTTGCAAAAAGTACCTTGAAATAATAGACAAAACCATTCCGCAATCCAAAATTATCGTACGCCCCCGAGATAAACATTGGTTTACTAGTGAGCTCAGATCACAACTGAGACACAGAGATCGTTTAAGAAAAAAAGCCCTAAAATCAAACACAGATGCAGATTGGAATACCTATAGGTCCGCTAGAAATAAAGCAAATAACATGAAAAAGTACGCAAATCAAAAGTATCTCGACAACCTTGAGGAAAGTCTCAATAGTTCATCCTCCCCTAAGATGTTTTGGCATGTTATTAAGGAGCTTCTCCACAAAACCGCAAAAACCTCAATACCACCCTTATATGACGGCAATGGGCTAAACCCCGATAACCTAATCGTAAATGATGAAGATAAGGCTGAACTTCTGAACGGGACATTTATCAAAAATAGTACAATTAATGACCGAAATAGAAAACTGCCAGTGTTTCTTTCTAAAACTGACGCGTGCTTATCGACCATTAACATTGAAGTAAATGATATCACCGATGCGATTAAATCCCTCCAGTCTAACAAAGCCCACGGACATGACGATATTAGTGTTAAAATGCTTAAGGGTACTGCCGAGACCATATCAGTTCCTTTAAAAACACTTTTTCAGAATTGCTTAGATCACGCAGTTTTTCCAGATGAATGGAAAAAAGCTAACGTCATTCCAATCTTTAAACAGAAAGATCCATCAAATTGTAAAAATTATAGGCCCATATCATTACTCCCGATATTAGGAAAAGTCTTCGAAAAAGTCGTATTGAAGTATGTCTTCACCCATTTTCATGAGAATAATCTAATATATAAATATCAATCTGGTTTTCTACCTGGACATAGTACAACTTTCCAACTACTTGAATTATACCACACCCTCTGTCAATCGCTTGACTCCCGTCTTGCTGCGTGCGCCATTTTTTGCGATATATCAAAAGCTTTCGAAAAAGTTTGGCACAGAGGTCTTATTTACAAACTTCGTCAACATGGCGTCTGTGGCACACTTTTAAAGTGGTTCGAAAACTACCTAACTGATAGGAAACTGAGAGTACTAGTGAATAATACATTCTCCAATTATTCATTGATGAAAGCTGGTGTTCCGCAAGGATCTGTTCTTGGACCCTTCCTGTTCTTGATTTATATTAACGATATTGCAGAATTCCTCGACTCAGTTGCTCGTTTGTTTGCGGATGATACTTGCTTAACAAATAGTAAACCCAGCTGTTCTGATGTAGCTTCCTCACTAAACCAAGATCTCCAAGTTATCCACAGCTGGTCTCAGAAATGGCTGGTGACTTTTAATCCCGAAAAAACTGAAGCTATTCAGTTTACATACGACCGGTCAACTAACTTTAATGAAACCCTACTTCTTGATAGTGTCCCCATCACTACTGTGAAATGCCATAAACATCTTGGTATACATCTCCAATCAAATCTAAGTTGGGATCGCCACATAACAGAGGCATGTAAGAAGGTTACAGCCCGACTTTCTCAGCTTCGGAAACTCAAATTCATGCTCCCCCGAAAAGCACTTACACAAATATATTTGTCATATATACTACCACTTCTAGACTATGGTGACATCTTATGGGACTCAGCGCCAAAATATCTCCTAAATAGAGTTGATAGATTACAGCAAGATGCTGCGAGAATTATAACGGGTCTCACGCGCTCCACACCGTCTGAAAACCTTCTGCTCGAGCTTGGATGGAGAAAATTGAGCGACCGTAGACAGTTTCATAAACTATGTACACTATATAAAATTATTAATCATGAAGCCCCGGATTTCCTAACAGAACTCCTACCACGGCGAACTGGGGATAACGCAGCCTACAACTTCAGAAATCCTTCCAAATATAAATTATACCAATGCCGAACAGAAAATTTCAAAAAATCTTTCTTCCCTTCCACAATAGAGCTATGGAACAAACTCCCCCGAGAAACCCAGAATGCACCCACCCTACTTGAATTCAAGCAATTAATCTCGAGCAACGATCCTTCACCTAGACCGCCAAGTTATTTCTGTGCTGGAAATAGGAATGCGAATATATTACATTGTAGGCTTCGAAATGGTTGCAGTGATCTATCCCACGACAAGTTCCTCAACTTTATCTCTTCGACCCCCCAATGTACATGTGGCCACCCACTCGAGAATGCAGCCCATTTCTTTTTTGAATGTCCAAAATTTAATACTCAGAGAAGAGAACTACTGAACGGTCTTAACTTTTGCAATATCACGTCAGTTGATGATTTATTGTATGGAATCCCAGATCTCCCTGTAAAACTTAATTTCTCACTCTTCTTGAAAGTCCAAAGGTTTATCACGTCTAGTGGACGTTTCAGTTAAATCAACAGACAACCCCGCTAATTAAGATTATGTGACATGCGATGGTCCACCATCGGTCACCGTGAGGATGCCTAACCAGCTCATGTATTGTGTGGGACATCAAAAATTCGCATCGTGACAGGGGCCGAGGGTCTGTAGGGGTGCGTGCACTATAACCCCACCTCGCAATTTTGGTTCGAATATTTCAGATAAGGAAACGACCCCTTTATCCAGATCACATGTCGAAATTTGTCTATTGTCATCGACGAGGTGCACCCCGCTCCGACCAACGACACTCTGAATTACCCTAATTAGTGATGTCGTGGCTGAAACAGGGTGCACGTCGTCGGTATTAACGTCGTCGGTATTAACCTCCTTAAATATCGAATAAAAACGCCAAATTCTCAAGACGAGAGTGTGTTCGTGACGGCCTATGTTATGTAGCGTTACTATGGGTCCCTGGTACCAAAATATAATATTCTGTGGAAGCAAATGTACCCCATCACCTGCTATCTATTCGACAATAACATCCAAATACTCTGACGATAATCTAGCCAACTATTGTATTATAAATTTCCTAGCTTGTCTTTCCAGTTACAATATTTTCAAATTTTTTTGATCCATGGAATTTACCGTTGTAGTTTACCTGATTCATATATGTATTGTCATGCCGCGATGTCAAATTTCTGTAATGTATCTAGGGAAAGGAGATTAACTAAGTTTTGTAACTTGTTCTCCAATCCTTTTTGTACTTTATGACAAATAAAATATGTTTAGACTAATCTTACTGATATTTCTGTGGTTGCATTTGACATTGATAAACAAGTTCTACATAATTACAGGTCTTCATTCCGCCATACAAAGATTTGGGGTGTGGCACCTTGCACTCCAATCTCACTTCACATTTTTTGCTCTTTCAGTTACCATGGTAAAAACTGTCTGGATAGCAGTTTTCACCTCAGATCTTTATTCTCATTAGATGTTTTGCAAATCACTCCATTTTGAAACAAAATCAGTTACAATACACCAAAAACTAGTTGAATAAAATGCCAAGGATAAGTTGCTAATAAGTATGAGAGAAAATCAATCTTGTTTTCTTTGGGAATTATACTAAAATCTTGTTACATTTATCATATATCAGTCATTTATTTCATTCCTATCTCCAGTATATTAGATTTTGGAAAAGGCTTTTATTGAAATGCAGCTGTTAGCAGAAAATAATGATGATAAATAATGGGTGCTCCATGTGCTTATATCTGACTAATGATATCTTGTTGGATCCTGTAGCCTTGAGAAAATAATCACCAGATTTAACCCCTAAACTAACCTGTGACAGGATTCAATGCCAGTAATCCTTTAAAAACACCATTACTGTTCTATTCATGTGTGCACAATGCTAAATTTAGTGATGGAATTTGCTGATTTGTTTTAGAAGGGTGGGAAAGGAAAGGAAAGGAATTCTTATCCATGGCACAGTTTGTTGTGATGTTAGGATAGATGAGAATTTGCTGACAAACACTAGTTTATTAATCAGTTTTTCTTATGAATGTTACAGTACTAGTGGAAATTAATTACAGAAAAACTGCAAGAAAATTTCTCTTGTATTCTTCCTTCACTGATAATTTCAGAAACTTACTTTTTAGCTCACCTGGCCTAAAAAAGGCCATGTGAGCTTTCCTCATCACTTGGCATCCGTCGTCGTCTGGCATCCGTAAACTTTTCACATTTTCATCTCCTTCTCCATAAACACTGAGCCGGTGTGAACCAAACTTGGCAGGAATGGTCTATGGGAGGTCCTCTACAAACGTTCCTCATTTTGTTTGCGTCGGATGAAAATCATGGCTTCTAGAGGCATTCTTTGATTCTGGTTGGTGGATTTTCAAAAATCTTCTCTGAAACTGCCAGGCCAAATGTTTTGAAACTTCATATAAATGATGACTTTGACCCCCTCTACCAACAATCCTCATTTAATGTTGATCGGGTTGTAAACATGGCCACAATTGCAGCTTATAGTTACTATAGAAACCTTATGGTAAATCACATTTTCCTCTTCTTCTCTGGAAAAACTGAGGCGACGTGAACCAAATTTCGCAGGAATGGTCTATGAGAGGATGGAAATATGTGGCCACCATAGGCCATATTCTAATGCTTAACCCAATGCCTCTCCTGTCTGCATGAAGATTGGTACTGTCAGCAAAAAATACTTGTTTTTTGAGAATCTGGTAAGGGTTGGTTCCGGTTTTCTCCACTGAGAACTGGGAAAAAAAACCCAAATTATTGTGTATACAGTACAAGTCAAAATAAGTTGTAGCGGAACTGCTATAGGTATCACAGAACTAAATATTTTCTCATAGGTGACCATTATAACGTTCAGGTGGAAAAAAATATGACCGCATCACTTTAATTTTGGCATTCAAATATCTCTGTCAAGTATAGCCCTTCAGACAACTTTTTCTGATCTGAAAACAGGGGGTCATGCAACAAATAAGAAAGAAAAACTGACACAAAGGGAAGTACCGGTCACGTGCACATATTTTTCAAGGAATTCCCTACAAAAACACACATAAAGTAAAATGTATTTTTTAGGTCCAAAAGTCATCAAATCACCCTCTTTTTTTTATCTGCAATATTCAACAATAATGCAAGATGTCAATAGAATTTTTCAAACTTTTATTGAAACAATGGATTTTCCCAAGGCTGTTTATTATTAGAGATTGCGTCATTTCCGAGTGCAACATTTTAAGGCGGTTCACTCTAATTTCAATATTTAGTTCCGCGATACCAATAAACTAAGTAAACTACTGCTCCTGCACTGACAAGATCAGAATCTGACATTTTCTGGAAAGCTTTCAGTGAGAGCTTTCAAGAAAATGATGTCTTATCAGTGTAGGGAGAGAAAAGATACATAGTTTAAAGGATTATCTGACAACTTATTTTGCCTACTACTGTAAACAAGTGAAGTTAATACATTATAAGCTCTCAAGTTACTTATCTGAAATACTGATTGATGACAGGTGTATGGGAGTTTTTGTTTATTTTCTTTTCCCAGTAGCTGTCCAGCAAAAATAAATCTTATAACAAAATTGGAGTAAAATGTGTTTTCTGTAACCCTTTACCTAGCCAAAGCTATTTGAAAGAGAATACTGTCTTGAAAAAAATTGTAATTTTCAAAATTTTTAACCTTCTTTTACTGATTTTTGTGTTGAAACAGAATTCATAAATGTGTGCATTTTCAAGAAATCTTCTTTGAAACTACAAGACCAAATGTTTTGAAACTTAATGTGACTGATGGCTGTAACCCCCTCTACCAAAGATCCTCATTTAATCTTCATCAGGTTGCAATTATGGCTGCAATTGTGGCTTACAGTTACAATAGAAACCCTACAGGAAATCACATTTTCATCATCTTCACTGAAAGTACTGAGACAGTGTGAACCAGACTTGGCAGGCATGGTCTATAAGAGGTTCTCTCTACAACTGTTACGCATTTTATTCCTGTTGGATGAAAAATGTGGCCACCAGAAGCATTCTTTGATTCTGATTGGTCAATTTTGAAAACTCTTCCCTGAAACCACAGGGTCAAATGTTTTGAAACTTTGCATGGTTGATGACTGGGACACCCTCTTCCAACGTTCCTCATTTAATGTTATTGTGTTGCAAACATGGCCACAGTTGCGGTTTATAGTTACTATAGAAAAACCCTATGGGAAATCCCATTTTCATCTTCTCTCTGGAATTACTGACCGACGTGAACCAAAACCTGGTAGGAATGGTCTATAGGAGGCCCTTCACAAACGATCCTCTTTTTGTTCACGTTGGTTGAAAAATATGGCCACCAGAGACATTCTATGATTCTGTTTGATGGATTCAAATGTTTTGAAACTTCACGTGATTGAGGACTGGGACACCTACCAATGATCCTCATGTAATGTTGATGTAATGTTGCAAACATGGTCACCATTGCAGCTCATAGTTACCATGGAAAGCCCATGGAAAATCACATTTTAATATGTAGCTCCAGGTGAGTGATTACAGGCTCTGTAGAGCCTCTAGTTTGTAAGCTCACCTGGCCTAAAAGGCCATGTGAGCTTTTGCCATCAGTTGCCGTCCGTCCTCATCAGTAAACCTTTCACATTTACATCTTTTTCTCTGGAACCACTGAGTTGGTGTGAACCAAACTTGGCTGCAATGGTCTTTGGGAGGTCCTCATTTTGTTCCCGTTGGATGAAAATGATGGGCACCAGAGGCATTCATGATTTTGCTTGGTCACTTTTCAAAAATCTTCTCCTCTCAAATTACGAGGCCAAATGTTTTGAAACTGGGACCCCATCTACCAACAATCCTCATTTAATGTTGATTGGGTTGCAAACATGGCTGCAATAGCGGCTTATAGTTACCAAAGAAACCTTATGGGAAATCACATTTTCATCTTCTTCCCTGGAACTACTCAGCCAAGGTGAACCAAACTTGGCACGAATGGTCTATGGGGTCCTCTACAAACGATCCTCATTTTCTTTCCGTCTGTTGAAAAATATGGCCGGCAGAGGCATTCTTTGATTCTGATTGATGGATTTTCAGAAGTCTTCTCCTCTGAAACTACAAGGCAAAATGTTTTGAAACTTCATGTTATTGATGACTGGGACACCCTCTACCAATGATCCTCATTTAATGTTGATCAGATTACAAACATTACTGCAATTGCGACTTATAGTTACTCTAGAAACCCAATAGGAAAACACATTTTTATCTTCTTCTCTGGAACTACTAAGCTGATGTGAACCAAACTTGGCAAGAATGGTCTATGTGAGGTTCTCTACAAACGATCCTCATTTTGTTCCCGCCGGATGGAAAACATGGCCGCCAGAGGCATTCTTTGATTCTGATTGGTGGATTTTGAAAATCTTCTCTTCTGAAATCACATGGCCAAATGTGTTGACACTTCACATGATTGATGACTGAGACACCCTCTACGAATGATCCTCATTTAATGTTGATCAGGTTGCAAACATGGCAAACATGGCTGCAATGGCTGCTTATAGTTACCATAGAAACCCTATGGGAAATCACATTTTCATCTTCTTCTCTGGAACTACTGAGCCGATGTGACCCAACCATTGCAGCAATGGTCTATGGGAGGTTCTCCATAACTGTTTCTCACTTTGTTCCTGTTGGATGAAAAACATGACTGCCAGAGGCATTCTTTGATTCTGATTGGTCGATTTTGAAAAATCTTTTCCTCTGAAACTACAAGGCCAAATGTTTTGAAACTTCGCACGCTTGATGACGGACACCTTCTACCAATGATCCTCATGTAATGTTTATTGGGTCGCAAACCTAGCCACAATTGTGGCTTATAATTACCTTAGAAATCCTATGGGAAATCACATTTTCGTCTTCTGTTCTGCCGGGTGAGCGATTACAGACTCTTGAGAGCCTCTTGTTACATTTCTTTTATGTCATGTAAATATAAAATATGGGGACAAAGTTTTTATTTTTTCTGTTTTTTAAAAATGAAATAAATCTTTATTGAAAAGATATGTTCAGCATATGCTAAAATACAGGTTGACAATTCTAGAAAATACAGGGATGCAAACATTGCCTTGAGTGCTTCGGGTGCAAAAACACAGAAAAACCCTTTCTAATTACAAGGCATTTTTCTTCTTGTCAGCTCACCTGACTGCAAGTCAGTGGGAGCTATTGCCATCACTTGGCATCCATTGGCCACTGTCCGTTAACTTTTGCAAACTTGACTTCTTCTTCACAACCACTATGCCAAATTCAAACATATATTGCATAGATCATCTATGGAGTATACCCTTTGTTCAAATGAAGCAGTTGCCATATTCAGGCTCTGGTTAAATGCACCGAAAGCTTAAAAATCTTCTCACGAACCACCAAATGGAATGCCTTGATATTTGGTATTGAACATTCTTTGGTGTCGAAGATTAAAGTTTGTTCAAGGGAAGTTGGTAGGTCAACATTTGGGCTCTCTATGGGGCATATCCATTTTGGGCTCTGCCCCAAATTTTTATTTCAAGAACTGGTGGGCCAATTTAAACCAAATTTGCTTCACAACCCCATGGCAACCCCAGGGGCTAAAAACAGAAGAAAATTCAAAAGCCAATTTTTCCCAAAACACATGGAACAGAGGACTGTTATTTGGTATGAAGCATCCTTAGGACTAGTAGAATGGATTGGTTAAACAAAATTGCCATCTATTCTATCAGGGTGCCTGGTATAGGGTATTGAAAAAATGATGAGTTGTTCAAACTAGAATAACATATTGCTCTAATCTAAACTCACAGCTGTCAAACACAATTGTTAATCTTGTTTTTTTTAATCAGAAAATGAAATTGTTCAGTTCAAGAATGTCCATTTTCTGATTTCCTGATTAAACCCTTTTAATGCTGTGCACATATGTTTTTCTGGTGTCTTGGAAAAAAATAATCTGATTCCTGTATGAATATCTTTAATTTAACCCTCTCATCACTTCAGTGTGTTTTTCCAAAGATTGTATTTCATGTTGAACCCTTTGAGTGCTGTGTATATATGCCTTTTCTGGTTCCTTGGAAAAAAATGATCTGATTCCTGTATGAATATCTTTAATGTAACCCTCTCATGACCTCAGTGTGTTTCCAAAGATTTTATGTTGGACCCTTTCAATGCTGTGCACATAATATGTTTTTTTCTGGTTTCTTGGAAAATAATTCTCTGATTCCTGTATGAATATCTTTAATTTAACCATGAAGACTTCAATGTTGGTCCCAAAGATTTTATTTCATGAAATACTGTTAATGAAAACCTATTTCTGATTTCTTTAAAAATATTTTACCCCAAAAATAAACCTCTATAAATTAATTCTCTTTCTGTTTTGTTTATTTTTGATGCTTAATCATTTTCTCTTGAATTTACTGGTGGCAGTAAAATTCTGCTTCTCTAGTTTGAAATCTTTTGTATTCTTTAAAACCACTGGGCCAAATTCATTCCTTTATGGCACAGACCATCTTTGGAGTAAACCTTTTCTCCTTTGTTCAAATGAAGCGGCTGCCATCTTCAGGCTAGTGGAATGGGTGGGTGGGTGGGTGGGTGGGTGGTTGGAGAAAACCACAGTTGTTGAAAACAAACCAAAAATTTTGTTCGGTTGTTGTTTTTTAATACTTCACAGAACAGAGCTCGCTAGGAAGCTCTTCTGGGACCAGCAGAAACAGAAATGAATGGCCAAAAAATTTGCCTTTGGTTATGTCATAACAAATAAAAAAAATTGCTCTTGCTGCTGATCACTTACTGTTAAACTTGAGCCAGGTGAGCATTTTAGGCTCACTTGAGCCTCTGGATTAGCTTAACCTGACAAAGTCAAGATAAGCTATTGCCATCACGTATGTGGAAGTCTGTTAGTCTGTTCACATATTCCTTTAGTAGTTCTGGTCCCATCATCAAGAAATTTCATATCCAGGTTTGAGGTAATGTCTAGATGAGAACGTCCCCTTTTGGTTGTGGTCAGTCAGCTGTGATGGCTACAGGAGCCCGAAGCCCGAAAACCTTTAGCACAGTCTACAGGTCATATTTATAAAGGGATTTCATTGTAACTTAGTAGGGTAACTCCAGATAATGTCTAGATGAGAACTCCCCTTTTGGTCATGAGCATTCAACCGTGATAGCTGCCCAAGCCCAAAACCCGAAAACCTTTAGCACAGACTTCAGGTTGTATTTCAGTGTAACTTGGTAGGATGATTCGTATGTCTAGATGAGGATGTCCCCTTTTGGTTGTGATCAGTCAACCATGATGGCCCAAAGCCCGGAAACCTTTAGCACAGTCTACAGTCTACATAGCATACAGGGAACAGAAATTAACATATTCTCAATTATCACAATTCTTGTCGTATTTCATAATCCTTTCATAAACATTGAACATTATCCTTTTCATCAAACACAACACACAGTGAAGTTGAGCTACAGTATCATTGACACTTTCCTTTTTTTGGTGTGGGGGTGGGGGGGTGGTGAGGGTTTACTGGCATTAGAATATTTTATTACTTGCAAGAATTAAACAAGACATGTCAGAATTATATCCTTTAGTATCAAGCATTTGGATGTCCACACCCTGATAGCTATAAGACTCACTCAGACTTTACATTAGTTCTAAAAAGGACCCTTTAGTCATTTTTTCACCCTGTGGAAGGCTCAACAACTGGCAGGTCCATTTTAACAAGTGGGAAGCCCAAGTACCTGGTGCTGACTAGGCTATGTGTACCTCTGCAGTAATAGGGTTACTGATTTGGGGAAGCAAATTCTATGCTTACATTTGTCATGCACTTCAACTGCAACCTCCTTTCTGCTTTTATATATGTCATGCACTTCACCTGTGACATCCCCAAATTCTGTGTTGATATATGTTATGTATGGACTTCAACAGCAACCATCCCCAAATTCTATGTTGATATATGTCATGGACTTCAACGGCAACATCCCCAAATTCTATGTTGATATATGCCATGGACATCAACTGCAACATCCCCAAATTCTATGTTGATATATGTCATGAACTTCAGCTGCAACATCCCCAAATTCTATGTTTATATATGTCATGGACTTCAACAGCAACATCCCCAAATTCTATGTTGATATATGTCATGGACTTCAACAGCAACATCCCCAAATTCTATGTTGATATATGTCATGGCCTTCAACAGCAACACCCCAAATTCTATGTTGATATATGTCATGGACTTCAACAGCAACATCCCCAAATTCTATGTTGATATATGTCATGGACTTCAACTGCAACATCCCCAAATTCTATGTTTATATATGTCATGGACTTCAACTGCAACATCCCCAAATTCTATGTTTATATATGTTGTGGACTTCAACTGCAACATCCCCAAATTCTATGTTTATATATGTTGTGGACTTCAACTGCAACAACCCCAAATTCTATGTTGACATATGCCATGGACTTCAAAAGCAACATCCCCAAATTCCATGTTGATATATGTCATGGACTTCAACTGCAACATCCCCAAATTCTATGTTAATATATGTCGGAAACTCGGGCTTTATCACTGCTGGGGGAAATTGATTCACGCCGCATATTCAGCCGATACTCAAGGAGTGTCACCTGAATCCATGTGTGAACGTTTGTAACCCACCCGTTTCACTTTTGTTGGGATGGTTCTTATCCTGAAGGGGTTAATAACTTTTCCTTGAAAAGCATAAATAAATAGAGGTTCACTGAAAACAACATTTTTAATACATATACATATAAATAAATATGGTAATTTGTGACTTACATGGAATCCAATGAATGTGAAAGACAAAACGTCAATCACCCTACCCATACAGTTTATGAGTCACTTGCGGGCCCGCATTCTCTGTTGTCGCTGGTTTTCCTCCTTCTCACTGGTGTTTGTTCTTTGGTCCCCTCTTCACTCTTTCACTGCTGTTGCACGGCCACTAGCTTATTGTCACTTTACCAGATGTTTTTACTCAACATGTGATGGAATGTTACTCTATGTCTGCCATCGCTAATGTGTTGTCACTTTCCTATGTCACCTGCCCTCTAACAAGTGACAGAATGTCACTCTTCCAGTGCCATTGCACAGCCACTAACATATTGTCACTTTACTTGACGCTTTTCACACAAGCAGTCGCCACCGATGGGGTAAAACGTTCCCCTACGTTTATCTCAGAATAATGTTGATACAAGCAAAGCCTACTCTGCCTACGTATGGCTTGCCTTCTAAAGCAGATAATGCCATTTACCGAAGTGCAAATAGCTCCCTGAGCTCGTACTTCATGTTTCTGACCCTATTCTCATATATGGCCACCGACTTGGCCCACGACTGCTCCTATTCTAAATATGAGCTCTCTGGCTCCCCTACATCACAATGTGCCTATACTTTCGCACTTTCTAACCTATAGCATGGGACAATTCCATCTACTCGCAAAGACCCACAGTCTTACGCACCTTCAGACTGGAATGAAATTTTTGAGAAATCCCCTGATTTTTATTTCCATAGCCAGAACATTAATTCTCAGTGAATTGCTTCTCTTGAACTTGGCTGGTTAGATCTGTCTTAATTTAATATTCGCTTTAAAGTTTCTTTGAAAGACTCGCATTTCGGCATGCCCTGACATTTCTGTGACAAGCTATCTGTGTAATATGGGTGTGTGTCCAGAACATATGCGATGTACTGTTTCACCACAATTATCTATTAACTGGCCATAATTACACAGATAATGACTGCAGGAGGAAACTGGTGTTTACTACCTTTAACTCTTTGCATGCTACTGGCTGATATTCCTGCCCAGGACAGGGTTTCTCTTGTCACTGATATAAATATAATTTGGGCATATTTAAACATATTTTCGCCTGTAAATTGAAAGGATTTTTTCACCAATAATTTCTTGTTTTTTTTAGATTAATTTTTCATCAACACTAGTCATGGCTGCTTTACAGCAGCCATGACTAGATTTGATGAAAAAATATCTTGAAAATACTCAGCGGGTTAAGAGTTAATGTTTTATCCAGACAACCCATGTGGTGTTCAACAAATGTTCCATAATGGACATTAAATTTCATGCTCAACTTGCAGCGCTTGGATTACTGCTGGTCTGTTTAAGTGACAAATCGGTTTTCAGAGTTCGTCATATAAATACACATTCTTATACCTTGGCCCGAATGAGAAAAATTATCGAAGATATATACACTTTTATACAACTAAATAGAAAATTTGAGTTATCACCTTGACAACATATGTCATGGACTTCACCTGCAACATCCCCAAATTCTTTATTTTGTGTTTGATTTAAATGGTAGATGTGACTTTTTTGGTTGATGATTTAAGCACTGATCCTGTACATTGCTGATAGTTATGCTCAATTTCTAGGAAATAATCACCCACTTTGAAAAATGTTAGGCAGGCTTTGGGCATGCAGCTCACATGCACACATTGAAAAGCCCAAAAATATGATGAGAAAACCATTATTCAACCTGCTTACAACAGTAGATATATATATGTTACTGACTTGACTTGCATATCTTCCAAACAAACACATGCTATCCTAGTCCAAATTACAAAACAAATTAACTTAAGGCTTTCTGTTCAAGTTTTTTTAACTTTACTTTTTTGTGTGGTTGAAGCTTATTAATTAACCATTGCATTCTTGTTTTTTATGTTTTTTTCTGTCTATTTTCAAATGCTGGAATTATTTGCCCCCTTTGGTAAATAGTTCAGGGCTCATGTCATTGGGGAAATTTGTGCCATGATGGCACGAATTGTGAATTAGTTTGGGAGAGAAAGAAACATGCAAAGAATATGAAATATTATCTTCCAGTTGAACTGAGAACATTAATACAGAAGCTACCACATGTATACTCCTACATGTAGTAAGTCTTTCACCAAACAGTCACAAGAAATTGTTATCAATCCAGTCTCTCTTGTCACTTATTAGGTAGGTTTTTTGTTATTCTACGGATTATTATTTTATTTTTTTGTTTGTTTTTTTTTCACACATTTTGTCCATACGATTCAGAAGACATTTTCGAACCGATTTTCACGCAATTTTGCACACGCATAGAGGGGCATAAAATCTAAAACTGTACTGTTTTGGTCTTCTCCTCCAAAGCCACTGGGCCAATTCAAGTGAAAGTTTGTGTGAGTGATGGTCCCAAAGGGGCATTTCATTTTTGTTCAACTCGGCATGCCCTGCCCCATAGGGAGGGAGTGGGGGAAAATGCTCCAAAATATTTTTAAAATCTTCTTCTCAAGAACCAGTGTGTACAATGACTTGATATTTGCTATGGAGCTTTCATATGAGGTGTAGAATCAAGTTTGTTCAAACGAAGTTCTTAAAGTAATATTTGGCTTTGTAATAGGAGGGGTAAGATTTTTGGCCCCGCCCAAAATTTCTATTTTCTGAACCGATGGCCCGGTATGAACCAAATTTGGTTTGTGGTAGTATTGTGTCATAAGTACTTGACCCATGCAAAAAAAAAAATTCTCACATCCCCATGGGAACCCTGGGAGCTAAAAATAGAAATATTTTCAAACGCCCATATTTCCCAAACCCCACGGAACAGAGAGCTTTTATTTGGTATGAAGTATCCTTATGACAAGTAGAATTGAATGGTAAAAAAAAATTGCCATCGGTTATTTTAGGGTGTTCTGTAATGGGCATCGAAAAAATGTTGAGTCAGCATATTTGCAAAAATTTTTAAAAATCTTTTCTCCAGAACCAATCATCAGAATCTTTTGATATTTGGTATACAGCATTCATAGGGGGGGGGGGGGGGGGGTCAGATAAAAGTTTGTTGAAATAAAGCTCATTGGTTCATATTTGGGCTCTCTACAGGAGCCCGAAGTTTTAACATAGGGTAATATGGGGAATATTCTTTAAAAATCTTCTTCTTCAGAACCGCCAGTCAGAATCTTTTAATATTTGGTATACATCATTGTTATGAGGGTCAGATTCTAGATTGTTCAAACCAAGTCCCTAGGTTAATATTTGGGCTTCCTACGGAAGCCCAAATTTTATCTTTGTTCAATATGGAGGGTAATATTTAAAAAAATCTTCTTCTTCAGATCCATCAGTCAGAATGCTTTGATATTTGGTATGCAACATCTCTATGGGGGACAGATTCAAGTTTGTTCAAATCAAATCCCTAGGTATATATTTGGGCTCACTATGGTAGCCCAAATTTTTACTTAGTGCAATATGAGAAAATTTCTTTAAAAATCTTCTTCTTCAGATCCACCAGTCGGAATGCTTTTATATTTGGTATACAACATCTCTAGGGGGGTCAGATTCCAGGTTGTTCAATTCGAGTGCCTAGGTTAATATTTGGGCTCCATATGGGAACATGAAATTTAACTTAGTACAATATGAGGGAATTTCTTCAAAAATCTTCTTATTCAGATTCACTTGTCAGAATGCTTTCACATTTGGTATACAACATCTCTAGGGGGGTCAGATTCAAGTTTGTTCAAATTGGATCCATAGGTCAATATTTGGGCTCACTATGGTAGCCCAAATTTGAACTTAGTGCAATTCGAAGAAATTTCTTTACAATTTCTCTTCTTCAGATCCAACAGTCAGAATGCTTTCATATTCGGTACACAACATCTCTAGGGAAGTCAGATTTAACTGTGTTCAAATCAAGAGTCTGGGTTAATATTTGGGCTCTCTATGGGAGCCGGAATTGGCCATTTTGCTGAAGAATGAAAACTTTTGTATTCAATACCCTCTAGAGGTACTAAGATTAATCCACATAGGTTGTATCAAGGGGTTTCATAGGGGAGCTCTACATTTTACTTTTGATCAACTGAAGAAAAGGCATGATGCCCAGATTATTTTTGTCACTCCTGAGGGACTCCAGGATTGACAGTGTAGCCTATGGAGATGGCTTGCTTAATGTAGACTCATTCTTGGACTCTGTTTAAATTGTGTTCTGTACAAGATGAGCGCTTCAGGCCCTGTGGGGCCTCTTGTTTTTAAACATTTGTCATTGCTAGACCTGCCTGTGACATGACCTTTGATACACACAACATATCAGGCGATGCTTATGGTAACCCTTCACAGGCTGCCAAAATCGAAATTTTGATGAAATAGGCTGGTTTCAGACCCCCACTGCACCCAAACAATACTCGAGAGATAAACATAACTTCCTTTATTGGAAGTGGAATTCACCGAGGATCAGTTTTGTCAGTAATAAGGGTGTTCAAAAAACCAAGCGTTAACCCGTTTTGGGCTGGTTAAACAGCCCCATAAAGCTAAAAAATTCATGTTTTCCATGGATTTCTCTAAATGAGTCTTGTAGATTTTCAAGAAAAATTTGTCACCCCCAGCCCTTGGTGTGATAATAGAAATTGCATGGACAAAATACTGCGGTGAGCATTTGTTAACCCTCCACGGGCTGCTAAAAGTCAAAATTGTGATAAAATGGGATGTTTTTGGATGCCAACAGCACCACAAAGAAAAGAGCCTTCTTTTATCGAGTGCACAATCTATATGGAAACATTTTTGTAAGTAGTAACGGTATTCAAAAGTCGAAGTCTTAACTCTATTTGAACAGGCTAAAGAGAGACACCCCTCAAAATCTTAAAATTCCCATTTTCTGTGGATTTCTCTAAATACATCCTGTAGGTTTTCAAGAAAAATTGACTATTCGCAGGTCTTTGTGTGACATTACAAGTTGCATGGACAAAATATCCCGGTGAGCATTTATTAACCCTCTACAGGCTGCCAAGCATCGTAATTTTGTTGAAATGGGCTGTTTTCAGAAACGCACAGCACCCAACGTGTACCTGAGAAATAAACATAATCTCCTTTGTTAGAAGTGGAATTCACCGATGACCATTTTTGGAAGTAATAAGGGTATTCAAAAAATCAAGCATTTTGTGGTTGTTAATAGTGATACCCATCAAAAGCTTAAAAATTTATGTTTCCCTGGATTTCTTTACAAACATCTGGTAGGGTTTTCAAGAGAAAATGGCCATTGATAGGTCTTGGTGTCACCTTACCAGTTGATTGGATAAATTATTCCGGTAAGCATTTGTTAACCCTCCATGGGCTGCTAAATGTCAAAATTTGGAAAAAAATAGTCTGTTTTTGAACACCAACAACATCAAATGGGAATGCAACAGAGAAACGTAACTTCTTTTACCCGACGCAAAACTGACAGGGAAACATTTTTGTAAGTAGTAAGTGTATTCAAAAATCGAGGTCTTAACCCATTTCTGACTCTTTAAGGAGGTATACCCCTTAAATGCTTAAAATTCCAGTTTTCTATGGATTTCTCAAAAAAAAAATTTCCAAGAGCAATTGACCATTCGCAGGTCAAGTGACATTACAAGTTGCATGAACAAAATATTTCGGTAAGCATTTATTAACCCTCCAGAGGCTGCCAGGCATAGACATTTGGAGAAAAAGGGCTGTTCTTAGGCAACCATAACACCAAATGTGTACCTGCGAGATAAACATAACCTCCTTCATTGGAAGTGGAATTCACCGTTGATCATTTTTGTAAGTAATGAAGGTATTCACAAAACCAAGCATTAACCCATTTAGGGCAGGTTACAGAGCGATACCCCTCAAAAGGTTAAAAATTTGTGTTATCTGAGGATTTCTCTAAAAACATCTCGTAGATTTTCAAGAAAACATGGCCATTCTCAGATCTTAGTGTGAATTTAAAAGTTGCATGTACAAAATATTCCTGTAAGCATTTGTTAACCCTATACAGGTTCTCAAACATCAAAATGTTGATAAAATGGGCTGTGTTTGCGTACCCACAGCACCCGAAGTTGGGAGGAGAGATCAAAATAAGTGGAAGTAGAATTCACTGAGAATTATTTTTGGAAGTAATAAAAGTATTCAAAAAACAACACTTAACCCGTTTTGGGCTGGATAACCATCAAAATCTTAAAATTCATGTTCTCCCTGGATTTCTCTGAAAACATCTTGTAGATTTTAAAGAAAAAATGGCCATTCACAGTTCTTGGTGTTTCATTAGAAGTTGCATGAATAAATATTTCTGTTAGCACTTGTTAACCCTCTACAAGCTGCCAGACATCAATATTTTGGATACATTTGAGATAAAATGGACCATTTTTAAAATGACAGAGCACTCAGTGGGTATGTGTCAAATAAACATAACTCCTTTTGTCGGTCATTGACTTGTTGGATTACGATATTGACATTAACCCACTCCACCGTAAATGATGGTTTTTACCTAAACAATTTTTTATCAAACTGTGTCATTGAGACTACTATACTCACCTTTCTCATAACATCAATGAAGGAACTTCAGAGAGACAGTTAAAAACAATTCATCAGACACTCTGGGGTCATGAAAAATCATGGAATCTCATCGGAAAAAGCCATGATTCTCCAGAATCATAAAGTCAAGTATATGGGGCACTCATAACAAAACGCAGTCCCTGTACGATCATTTATTGTGTGAAGATGATATATGGCAGAGTATACAAAACTACTTATATGCTGAATAGGATGGTGCGATATATGCACCCCAAGGTCAATGCAAGGATGGATGAAAGTGCTGGAGTACGTGATGCAAGGATGCACCTGCATGAGGGTCACCTTTTGCAACTGTGGGTGCTGCAGTGATGTACCCCGGATCATATTAATACACTCAGCGAATAAACATATATATACATATTTACGTGAATGGGTACTGCAACTTTTGCACCCGGCTGATTGTGGTGGTGTGAGATACACAGCTGAATACATACATATGAGTAGTTGTGAAAAAATGGGGCTCCCGTGGTTTCGGTCTAGGTGTTTAATTGCTCGGAGCTTATATAAGTACTGCTCGATGCAGTTGAAGTCAGAGATGCATGTCAGTAGTCTCCGATGCTTGGTTCCGAGTCTGGAACCAGGCCTTGGAGATTCCTGACATTCATCCCTGATGGTAACCGAGCGGAGCTGGATGGGGAAACAGAAGATGCCCAAACGGAGCAACAGGGAAGAGCGACACCTGTTGCAAGCACTGAACATGCAGTGGGAAATTCCCAGGTCGCATGATGAGCATGTACCTCAGCATACGAGGACAGGACATTACCTAGGGAACGACTGATTGTACGCCTGCAAATAGAGAACAGACGTAGTCAAAATTATGTGTGGCCAAATGCCATGGTGCACCCCATAAACTATGGAAATAAATATTTCCTTTAATTAATTATTAAACTCTTCCTATGTTTGCTACACTTTGTCAGCCCACATTCTCTGGCTTTGCAATTGTTTCTAGGCACAATATACAGGCAGCCAATACTTGCCAAGTAACAACTGACAAGGTTCATGGAATATTACCTTCAGGTGTATTTAACTCTCCGCACTCTGATGTCAAAATACTAAAATTTCAATTAGCAAACTTTTCCTACAATGCAATGAGGAATTTAAAGACTGCCTGTTGGGACACAGCTTTGTTGCAGTAAATAGTGATCAAAGTTTGAATGAGGCCTTTAACCCTTTACCTAACATGAAAAGCAGACAACACTTGCAAACAAAATTCTTGAATTACTAATTTTTTTCATTTTTTGTCTCAAAAACATAGGTTATGACCCCTCTTTGGAATGAGCACCACGAGCTCGTTCCAAAGAGGGGTCATAACATATGTTTTTGAGACAAAAAATGAAAAAAATAATGAAAATTAATTGGCGATTTTTGTGAATAGTGCTGGCCAGTTTTGGCCGTTACATTGGGTAAAGGGTTAATGGTTGAAGAAGAACCTGTTTGTCCTTGAATTCAAATGCTTTTTATTGGTTTGTTAGGCTGGCAATTATTGGTTTTCTAAGAGCTATTTATTACCTCCCAGTTTAGGACACCAGATGTGAATTAAGCTTTTGTTTGAGTGGGATTAAGATTGGGCAAGTTTGGGTTGGAATTGACAAATTATGCCCAAATGCCACTGGGAAAGGGTCCCATATTCAGCCCCTGTTACTGTCGACACCCAAAAGAATGTCTGAAATGTGTAAAATAAAATTATAACTCAAGTTTTTCTAAGTTTGATGGAGTGAGTGCTTTTTGTCATTCACTTGTCTCCTGAACAAATGTTTTTTGATTTTTTTTTGCCCAGGCTACTGTTTTTTGAGCGCTAGCTCAAAATGGGACTTGGTATAGAAACTAACGTGGATCAGAAACCCAACTTTTACATGACCAAACTCAAACTGAACTGGAAAGTCAAAAATGCACACCTCAACTGATTGGCCCAGATGAAAGTATTGTCATTGTTTATCACAGACAAGGTGAGACTTGACATACTCTCTAATGTTCTCTTCCTATATCATAATGCAAGGTTAGTAGTAACAAAGAAGAAAATTGATCTGAGCTTGATGATTGTCGTATTTGTAAGGGACAAATTTCTTATATTTTGCATGTGATAGTGTCATTGTGTGCACACATTGATTGGGAAAACAACATTTATGGATCTTTTATTGTGTGAATAGAATGTGACCTGATAAAATTGTATGTGCTTAAATGTGTCATTTACTAGCTAATTCTCAGAAAATTCTACTTTTTAGCTCATCTTGACAAAGTCAAGCTGAGCTAATCTCATCGCTCTCCGTCCGTTGTCCGTCGTCTGTCGTCCATCGTCTGTCGTCCGTCGTCTGTCGTCCGTCAACACCATGTTTTGGTCTTCTCCTCCAAAGCCAGTGGGCCAATTCAAGTGAAAGTTTGTGTGAGTGATGGTCCCAAAGGGGCATTTCATTTTTTGTTCAACTCAGCATGCCCAGCCCCATAGGGAGGGAGTGGGGGAAAATGCTCCAAAATACTTTAAAAATCTTCTTCTCAAGAACCAGTGTGTACAATGACTTGATATTTTCAACGGAGCTTCCATATGAGGTATAGAATCAACTTTGTTCAAACGAAGTTCGTGAAGTAATATTTGGCTTTGTAATAGGAGGGGTAAGATTTTTGGCCCCTCCCAAAATTTCTATTTTCTGAACCGATGGTCCGGTATGAACCAAATTTGGTTTGTGGTAGTATTGGGTCATAAGTACTTGACCCATGCAAAAAAAAAATTCCCGCATCCCCATGGGAACCCTGGGAGCTAAAAATAGAAATATTTTCAAATGCCCATATTTCCCAAACCCCACGGAACAGAGTGCTTTTATTTGGTATGAAGTATCCTTATGACCAGTAGAACTGAATGGTAAAAAAATATGGCCATCGGTTATGTTAGGGTGTTCTGTAATGGACATCGAAAAAATGCTGAGTCAGCATATTTGCAAAAATTTAAAAAAATCTTTTCTCCAGAACCAATCATCAGAATCTTTTGATATTTGGTATACAGCATTCATAGGGGGGTCAGATAAAAGTTTGTTGACATAAAGCTCATTGGTTCATATTTGGGCTCTCTACAGGAGCCCGAAGTTTTAACATAGGGTAATATAGGGAATATTCTTTAAAAATCTTCTTCTTCAGAACCACCAGTCAGAATCTTTTAATATTTGGTATACATCATTGTTATGAGGGTCAGATTCTAGATTGTTCAAACCAAGTCCCTAGGTTAATATTTGGGCTTCCTACGGAAGCCCAAATTTTATCTTTGTTCAATATGGAGGGTAATTTAAAAAAATTTTCTTCTTCAGATCCATCAGTCAGAATGCTTTGATATTTGGTATGCAACATCTCTATGGGGGTAAGATTCAAGTTTGTTCAAATCAGATCCCTAGGTATATATTTGGGCTCACTATGGTAGCCCAAATTTTTACTTAGTGCAATATGAGGAAATTTCTTTAAAAATCTTCTTCTTCAGATCCACCAGTTGGAATGCTTTTATATTTGGTATACAACATCTCTAGGGGGGTCAGATTCCAGGTTGTTCAATTCGAGTGCCTAGGTTAATATTTGGGCTCCATATAGGAACATGAAATTTAACTTAGTACAATATGAGGGAATTTCTTCAAAAATCTTCTTCAGATTCACTTGTCAGAATGCTTTCACATTTGGTATACAACATCTCTAGGGGGGTCAGATTCAAGTTTGTTCAAATCGGATCCATAGGTTAATATTTGGGTTTGGTATGGTAGCCCAAATTTGAACTTAGTGCAATTCGAAGAAATTTCTTTACAATTTCTCTTCTTCAGATCCAACAGTCAGAATGCTTTCATATTCGGTACACAACATCTTTAGGGAAGTCAGATTTAACTGTGTTCAAATCAAGAGCCTGGGTTAATATTTGGGCTCTCTATGGGAGCTGGAATTGGCCATTTTGCTGAAGAATTTAAAATTTTGTATTCAGTACCCTCTAGAGGTACTAAGATTAATCCACATAGGTTGTATCAAGGGGCTTCTTAGGGGAGCTCTACATTTTACTTATGATCAACTGAAGAAAAGGCATGATGCCCAGATTATTTTTGTCACTCCTGAGGGACTCAAGGATTGACAGTGTAGCCTATGGAGATGGCTTGCTTAATGTAGACTCATTCTTGGACTCAGTTTAAATTGTGTTCTGTACAAGATGAGCGCTTCAGGCCCCGTGGGGCCTCTTGTTTCCTTGTTTAATCCTTTTCCATTACCATAATGATCACAAAAACAGTCATTTTCCTGACCAGATTGTCATCTGGTCATGACACTCTTACACCACTGTATTGAGATTTATTAGTCATTCTGCCCGTATGGTTTTCTGGCTGGAAAATGGCTGCATTCCCATCATCAGAATTATGTGTATTTTTTTAAAAATATTCCAACCATGAGGAGTAATCTAGTCTAGCGGTCTCAACATAGTGACTGCCCCACTACTTAGTGGGTCAGCCACCATGTTCACACTGCTGAACTAGGGAGTAACCATGTTCACACTGCTGAACTGGAAAGTAACCCTAACCCTCCCAAAACTAAACTCTCTCAGCAATTCACACCTTGAAAATCATGTTATGTGCTTTGAAAAATGATCACATTTAGTTTACCTCAGAGGATATTCCTGTACTTTGTAACTTAAAATGATTAAAATGAAATTAACAGTGAATAAAGAAAAAATAAATAAAAATAACACTTGAAATTCAATGTCCTTTTGCCTTTTATTTTCTGCAGTTTAGATACTTCAGAGGAAAACTAGTCGATTGTTTTCTACTGGATCATGATTTGATCTAAATTCTCTTTCCATATTTGTAATCACAGTACTGGAAACAAACAGTAGTTTAAGAAATTTCATCAGATTCTCATTTAGGTTACACATCTTCACACAATCACAGCTTAATTTTCAGTGAGAACAGTAGGAAGTGAAGCAGTGCTTGTTTACTGCCATAGTCTACTTTACTGTTATAATGGGACTTGGTAACCAATACCTCGGGTAAGAGTCATATAAAAAGGGTAGGATAATTATATTCTACCTGTTTTAGCTTTAGTTACTGATATTGACCTAAACTCTTCACCTGCTAAGATTAAGACAGAACACAACTCGGGTGGAGTATGGGGGACTTGAATCAACAACCTGTGTTTGGGTTTGTCCTGTATTTCATGACTACCAAAGGAAAAATTTTAAAAAAAGATCATTGGTTCCTGTCCCCTGTTGACTCTATTTTTTTTTAAAGAAAAATATCACCCTTTGGCAGTTTGTTGACTTTCTTTTTTTTTGAGGTTGTTTTGAGTCAAAGCCTTTCATTCCCATCATAAAGCCAGTGAAATGTGTAATGACCAATCTAATGCATTCTTACTCTTACATGATGTTCTTACATGTATGTTGGGTCCAGCCATGGCGTATCTAGCATATTTTTCGAGGGTCTGTATTCTATTGAGTAGCAATGAATATACTCAACAATTGTGGTACAGTATGTGTTCTTTAAATTCTCTTAACCATATTCCCAATGTAACGACCAAATCTGACCAGCACTATTCACAAAAATTATTTAATTTTCCTTTTTTTTTAGCATACCTGACTGAAAATCAGGTGGAGCTTAAGTGATCTCTTTCTTTTCATCCTCCATCCATCTGTCCATCCATTGTCTGTCCACCCATTGTCCATCTGTCCATCCGTCATCCTTCTGGCGTGAACTTTACATTATCAACTTCTCATAAACCATTGGACCAAATTGAACCAAATTTGTTATGCATGTTCCCTATCACTTGTCAATTCAAATTTGTTCAAATAAAGTTGTCAAGTCCACAGGGGGCACCACAAGGGGCATTACTCTGATATCACCCATCAATTATTTTTCAAAATTAATAAAATCTTCTCCAGAACCATCAATTAGAATATTCTGATATTTGGTATATAACATCTTTAGTGGGGTCAGATTCAAGTTTGTTCAAATCGAGTCTCTGTGTTAATATTTGGGCTTCTCCAGATCCACCAGTCAGAATGCTTTCATATTTGCTATTTGACATCTCTAGGAGGGTCAGATTCAATTTTCTTAAAATTGGGTTCTTGTCTTAATATTTGGGATTTCTATAGGGGTGGGGGGGGGGGGGGGGTGGAAGGGCAGGAACAGGTTAGGTTCAAGTTTGTTCAAATCCATTGCTTAGTGTTTTTCCATAAAATTTGCCTTTCATGACTCCATTCCTTTGTAGTGTTGATGAACCATGTCTAACTAAATGTGACCCCAAGTACTTCTTTGAACCATTTTGGCAGGTGAGCGATTAAGGCCCCTTGGGGTCGCTTGTTTAATTTTCTGTCTCAAAAACATAGCTTATGACGCCTCATTGGAACAAAGTTATTGACCTCATTCCAAAGAGGAGTCATAAGCTATGTTTAACATCCAGAAAAAATGAGAAAAGTTAGTTCTTCAAGAATTTTGTTTGCAAGAGTTGTCTGCCTTTCATGTTAGTCAAAAGGTTAACATCTTTCATCAAGAAATTATTAATAAAAATGTCAATCCTTGTCATAGGAGTACAGTGTGTTGACAAAGTCCTATAACAAACCTCTTCTAGATAACAGTAGTGTTATTATGGATGAGCAAAGAGTTAACACAACAAACATTAACACAAACATACCGTACCGTGGGCAGTGAATTTAAAATTTAATGTTTGGATGGAAATACCACAGAGCTGACTTTCTACTCAAACAGTAAGTCTCAAATTATGTGAAGCAGCATAAGAAGCATAAGCCAAGTTTCAGCTAACAGACCTATAGGTTGAACCATCAACATTTGTTCTCAGTAAAATCTTTGTATCGTTACCATTTAAATTTTATAATTCTTTCTTATCATAAAAGCATAATATTTTACTGCCTTTTACGCTCAGGTACCACATTTTTCAAAACATAACAACCATTTCTATTTCCAAGGTATAGTCTTTGTTACTGATGTGGCACTAAGGTTCCAAAACTTCACATTCTCTTGTCCAACAAATTGCCTAATGTAATCAAAAATCTGACACTAAAAATATATCTCCAATTTAGATGGCATTAGTTTCAATATATGCCCTATATTTAGAATTTGAACCCCTGTGCAATAGTGTGAAACTGTAGAACGGAACCTAAGCATCATTAAATAAACAGACACTCAACCCAACAGTTTTTTTTTAGTTACAAGCCATTGTCCATGTAATATGCACACATGTACATGCAAAGACAAATGTATGCATGTATACACATATTCATGCCTGTCTTGGCTCTTAAACAATATGGCCCACCCAATCAATATGTAAAGTGCCTTTGCACCATTTTGTTTGCAAAAATAATGAATTGTCAAGAAAAAGAATAGCTTTCCTACATGAAGAGATCTGATAGTTATCTTAGATAGGGCCTATTCTCTCATGCTGTAGACACTTTAGGGTCAAACCTCTTTTAATTTATTCTGTAGGAAAAGATGTAAATTAACAGTATTTATTTATTGGGCCTTAATGACACTTTCAACAGCCAGGGTCACCTTGTGACAGACATGGTTGGAGGAAGCCGGGGTACACAGAGAGAACCACTGAGCAACGGCGAGCAACTAACTATCAGACTCCAAAATGCACTAACACAGGGTTAGCATTGGTTGAAAACAAGAGCACCATTGACTTGAGGTACGCCAAAGTACACAATGCGTGGGCAATTGGAATTGAGTGTCTTGCCGCAGGTGGGATTTGAACTGAGGACTTCTTGGCTTGCAGCCTGCACCTCTACCTACTGAGCCACCACGCTGCCACTAACAGTATTTTTACTGATTATTAAGCCATCAGTGAACACAAGTTGCAGACTTTGATATCAATGTCATTTTTCCCAAATGCCAAACAGTTTGCATGTACTCCTTGCAAATCATTGGTTTCCCTGTGGGAACTCTAAGAAGTGAAGCAGTGCTTGTTTACTATGGTAAACAAGCTCTGTTTTAATGGTAAAATAGGACTGAGTCACGAATGCTTGTAATGGAAGTCATCTAAAATGGGCAACACAGGTATAAACGATTGACTAAACTTGACTTTGTCTCTATGTCATGGCCACAATTAGCCATTGTGCAGAAATAGAATAGAATAGAATAGAATACTTTATTGGACTACCAATATACATGATATGTTATGGCACAGATGCTGCTTAAACATGTGAAAATACAAAATACTACTCATCTAACATCTAACCTAGGAATAATACAAATATTTCATATAAATCAAACAAACAAAAATATTTTCCTAGCAACCCAATCCAACCCCACCCCACACTACCCACCCCCAATGGGAGAAGCGTATGGAGGAAATATAAAAAGATGAAGGTGGTTCGGGTGGTGGAGAGTCGTATAATGAATATATTTTTTGATCATAATAAATATATTTATTATGTTGCTCTCTGTCATTTGAACTGTTTTCATTTATATATACATATATACAAACACGAACAGGTCGTTAAAAACATAATATATATGCCATGAATATATCCAAAGGTTTTAAATGGCTGATGACATCAAAGGCCCAAGTGAAGATATGTTAATACTGTACACATTGTTGCTGGTATTTTGTCATGTTGTGTGAATTTCGCATAATCAGAGATGGGCAGGGGGGGGGGGGGGGATAATGTCTGAGGGTAATGTCTGTAATATATACACCAAGAGCAGATTATCACATATGGATCCAAATCTGTGAACAAAAGTTGTATCTTATCAAGTGGCTGTAGGTGTTGAAAGCCAGGATATTTGTTGAAGGCAATTGTGTGAAGTTGGTCTCGCGGTCCAGAGAACTGTGCACAGGAAAGTGGGCATGCACCTCATCCTCAATTTCATTGATATTACATTGTTTGCAATATCTTTTGCCACGGGAGTGGCTCAGGCTTATGATATTGGCCTGCCTCTCTCTATTTCTAACTGATGAGATCCTATCCGAAATCGCATTAAGAATTTTCTTTGTTCTGCGGAAGGAAATTGATATAATTTTCCCTGCTAAAGTTCTGCTTCACTGAACACTAAAAATTTAGTTTCATACTCTGGTTGCCTTTATTATCACTATGCCATGTTTGGCTGTGAATATCGCACAATCTTTATTTTAAATGCTTTATAAAACGCTGTGGAGCAGTGGCTGGGCTTATTTCCATTTCAGAATACGCTATTTTCAATAGGTCATTTGTAGGGTATAATGTAGCTTGAAGCCAGTTGTTAACAAATGCAGCTTTGATGTCTATAGCCATGGGGAATCCTCCTAACTCGGCCTAAATGGCCCAGTTACAGGACTTCGAAGGAATTACCTGAAGGATAGTTTTGCAAAATTTAATGTGTAATGATTCAATTTGCTTATATTCAGATTTAAAGGAGTAATCGCCCCAGGCTTCACAACCATACAGAAGAATAGGTTTAACTAATGCATCAAACAATTTCTCCCTAATACGGATATCCTCTTTTGATACTGATGCAAACAGTTTCTGCAGTTTGAAATAAGTTTTTAATGCTCTTGATCGTTGGTTAATGACGGCGTTAGAGAATGTTTCTGAGGAAGATAAGACTAACCTCAGGTACGTGTAAGTTGAGACCACTTCTAAGTTCTGAGACCCACAGTAAACTGAACATTAGCCCTTCTGCCCACTTTATTAAAAACCATCACTTTGGTTTTCTTCTGGTTGACTGTCTGCCTCCATTTTTTGCAGTAGTCTGATAGGGAATCTATAGACCACAGCAGCCCAGCTGCAGTGAGAGAAAATAGAACTAGATTGGCCGTATATTGTAGGCATGGAACACTAGATTCTAATATTTTATGGGCATCATTATTTGTAGATGCCAGTGTAAATGGAATGTCATCTATAAAACATTAAACAAATAGTGGACTGAGGTTATTGCCTTGCATTACTCCAACAGCATTGGAGAACACATTAGATAGTTTATTTCCTGATTTTACACATACTGTATTATTCGTTTAATGGATTTAACTATTTCATAGAAATATATGACCGTAATTAAGCACTAATAAATAAATTGTTCAAATGACACACACTAGTCCAGGCTTGTAGCTTTGAAACTTACAGGAGAGTGAACTAATGCCCTCTTGAAATGAGGTTCAGGGGGGATGACTGTACCCATAGTAATACATACAGTAATACCCATCTCACTAGAGGTAATACTATACTGTAGGTTTTTCATTAATGCCATCTCGTCATTCCTCTGGGTGCTATTAACTTTCAAAGGGCTTTATCCATCTTTTTGGGGTGCGGTGGCAATCGAGTCTGGTTAGTCCTTGGATGGGTAACCATCTGAGCGATTGATTCAGACTCCCATGTTGTGTCCTTGGGCAAGGCACTTAATCCTGATTGTCCACATGGGGGCACGATGACGTCATATACTAAGGTGTACAGAACATAGATGGTGCGCATGTCTTCAACCAATCTAACCCTGACTGTGCTGCAGTGTGGAGTTACAATGTTGGGGAGCTGGCAGCTGCTCATCGTTGCTCGGTGGTTCTCTCCGGGTACTCCGGCTTCCTCCACCCGTAAAACTGTCACCGGCACGATATGACCTTGGCTGTTAAAGTGTCGTTAAACCCAAAATAAATAAAATAAATCCATCTATTTACAAGCTTGTGGTAGTCGAACAGGTATTTTAACTCTTAACCCGCCGAGTATTTTCAAAATATATTTCGGCAAATCTTGTCATGGCTGCTGTGAATCAGTTTTGACTAGATCTGATAAAAAAAAAAATCATCTGTGTATAGTTAACTCAGGAAATGATTGATCAAACATCCATTCAATTTGCAGGGCAGGCAATGGGTTAAATATACCCAAATCATACTTAATTTCAGTGGCAAGAGATTCCGTAACCTTGGCAGGAAAATCTGCCAGCAGTATGCAAGGAGTTCTATCCAATTAGGAGTTGGTTCTGTGGACAATAGTCAGATTACCTTGACAATGGTTTCTAGCCAAGTCTTGTCTTCCTTTAGAAGCTGTAAAGACTTTGCTCAAAAGCACTGCTAAACTCACAAGGTATCATATAGTGAAAGGGGGCACGGTGGCTTAGTAGGTAGAGGTGCAGGCTGCAAACCGAGAGGTCCTCAGTTTGAATCCCACCTGCGGCAACCGCGTTGTGACCTTGGGCAAGACACTTCACCCCCATTGCCTATGTGGGGGCACGGTGACGCTGTGTACTAAAGCGTACTGCACGTTGATGGTGCACCTGTCTTCAACCAATGCTAACCCTGCTTGTGTGGATTTAGTATGTTGGGGAGCTGACAGTTGCTCGCCGTTGCTCCGTGGTTCTGTCCGGGAACTCCGGCTTCCTCCACCTGTAAAACTGTCATGGTCATGATAAGCCATTGTGTAGAAATATGTGACCTTAAACACCATTAAATAAATAAATAAATCTAGTGAAAGGTTTGAAAAATTGCCCACACCCTGAAGAGTTACAAATACTTAGTATGTTTCCATTAGATTATCATGCAAACACAGTTTGGACTGCAAGGACAATCACTCTGACACCTCAAAACAAAGGCCTGGCAATCATGTCCAACCTGCACACTAAGGTTGTAAATAAATTTTGTGTCCAAAACATTAATAAGGCAGCATTTGTCCAAATTTGGAATATTTGGATCAAGCTTACTTTCTGCATCAATCTAAAGGTTATTTAAGGAAGAGATAGTTGTAAAATGTTTTTGTGTTTTTATGTTATGAGTATAAAAATAAAATTATAGTAATAACTTTACTTTTATTTTTATTTTCTGGGCATAGCTTTTTTGTTTCCAATATTTCTTAATTCACTCCATAACATTGTGTGTATCACATTTAATTTGCCACATTGAATGCTGGCATGTGAACTGGACACTTATTATTTTTTTGGCCTAATAATTCATTTTATTTATGCAAGCTGAAAGTGTTCTTAATCTTAGGTCATTAAAACTAATTGGGTGTTTCTTCTATATACATATACTACTCAAAGTTTGTTAAACACCAAGTATATCCAACTACCTGTTTTATGTTTTGGTTGAAATATTGTAATGAAAAGTGTATATATTTTTTATTTAATTATATCTTTAAAGATTTAAGTACAGAAATTAAGATTTTATTTGTGTTTGACATAATTTTTTAGCTTTTGAATATGATAACCATGGAAAATGGATATTATTCTTAAAAGAGGAAATTTTTCAATTTACCAAAAAGTTGACCGAGTGAACTGCTATGGGTTCAGTATCGAGTATGAGACCCATTACTGTTAATTAATTGACAACGCCTTCTCAGGCTCCCAGTCAGGTTGCTGGTGGTCCTTTGTGGGATGTTGATCCATTCTTGGACCAGCATGGCACCAAGCTCCTGGACACTTCTTGGACCAGCATGGCACCAAGCTCCTGGACACTTCTTGGCTGGACTGGACGGGCTGAAATTGCAAGCTGCAACTCGTTCCAGACATGTTCGATTGGATTGAGGTCAGGGGATCTTGCTGGCCAGTCCATACGCTCAATCCCCTCCCTCTGTTGGTACTCCCCGACAGCATGGGCAACATGAGGATGGGCATTATCGTCCATCAGAATGAATCTATCACCCACTGCACCTGCATACAATATGACGTGGACATCCAGGATCTCATCAATATACCGCTGTGTAGTCAATGTACCATGTTCAAGGACACAGAGCTCTGTTCGTCCATCCATGCCGATGCTGCCCCAGACCATGATTGACCCTCCACCATAGCGGTCATGCTCAGCAATGTTGGCTGCATGGAATCACTCTCCTGGTCTTCTCACCCTAGAATGCCTATCTGTGTGGTCGAGGCAGTACCTTGACTCATCTGTAAAAAGGACAGGTCACCAATCTTCTCTGGTCCATCCAATGTGGTCCATGGCCCATTCATACAGTGCCTGGCGGTGGTTCTGGGACAGCGGAATGCAAATACATGGTCTTCTCAATCAGAGACCACACTCATGCTACCTTGCCCGGATAGTCTGCATCGAAACATTTACCCCTGATGCATTCTGAAGGTCACTGTGAAGCTGGGTCACTGTGGCAAAACAGTGCCTACGGGCCTGAATGATCAAAAACCGGTCTTCCGCTGCACATGTTGCCCTGTCTCTGCCACCATCACGCCATCTTACTGGTGTGCCATACTGCTGAAATCTTGCACAGGCTCTGGTGATCACCGTATGGTGCACACCAAGGGCTTCACCAACCTGATGATGAGTAGCCCCTTGCTCCCTCATCCCTACAGCCTGCCACATTTCTGCTTCAGACAAATGTCTTCTTACATTTGCATTTTCCATATTCAATCATTAAATCACAAGGATTTGTGTTGAAATGAAGATTGAATACCCTACTCATGTCATGTACATGTAGACAGTACACAAAAACATCATGAAAATCAAGGGGTACATGCTTTCCATGATTGTCATGAAAAGTCTGCCTGTCAAGAGAGCTGATGAAAACACTGGGGACCATCTCAATACATTCCTCAATCATATCCACCCAAAAATGTCGCAGATATGTCACAAGCAAATTTCACAATGATGTGTCAAATATTTCGTGCTCAGCAAACTTTGAGTAGTATATTTTCTTACAATAAGCACCTTGTATATTTGAGTGTGCCTTGCATATTTGAGTATGTTACATGTCCAAAGAATAGAGAGAACTACTAACCGGAATATTTGTAGAGATCTATTTATTCATATATTGTTTGTGATCATATCTAGTTATTGGAACTTTTAGGTAGAAGTATGTTTAGTTGATATATGGATATTTTAGTTCCATGACCTATTCTAGTATTGAGAATATATTTTTGGATCCTCATGTTTGCTGGTGAAATGCTGTTATATGATAACACAGATGGAAGGCTATTTACTGGTGCATTTAATTCTGGTATGGAAAGGTCTCTGACTTAACTATTTTACTGATGAGTTCAATTCTAGTATGGAAAGGTCTCTGACTTCCCTGCTTTACTGCTGTGTTCTATTTTTATATGGAAACATCTCTGACTTAACTGTTTTCCTGATGTTTTCAGTTCGAGTATGGGAAGGTCTCTGACTTTTTTTTGCTGGCGGCGTGGTTAGTTTTAGCATGAAATGGTCTCAGACTCAACTGTTTTACTGGTATGTTCAATTCTAGTATGGAAAGATCTTTGATTTAATTTCAGTTCCATCACCTATTCTAGAATTGAGTATATTGTTCTGGATCTTCATGTTTGCTAGTGAAATGCTGTTATGTGATAACACAGATGGGAGGCTATTTTATTGTGTGCTATTCTAGTATGGAAAAGTCTGTGATGTTACTGTTTTACAACTGTGATCTCTTCTAGTATGGAAAGGTCAGTGATGTTACTGTTTTACAACTGTGTTCTATACTAGTATGGAAAGATCTCTGACTTGACTGTTTTACTACTGTTTTCTATTCTAGTATAGAAAGGTCCATGACTTAACTGTTTTACTGATGTGTTCTATTCTTGTATGGGAAGGTCTGTGACTTGACTGTTTTACAACTCTATTCTATTCTAGTATGGAAAGGTCTGTGATGTTACTGTTTTACTACTGTCTTCCTATTCTAATACGGAAAGGTCTCTCTCAGTTAACCAGTGGTGTTGCCAGAATTTCCCTGCTTGGGGGTGGGGGGATGTGCTCCCTGGTGTGGGTATTAGGGAGGGTATTCACTGACAAGCACACAATAAAGGAGGCTGTTTCCCTGATGGGGGTGGGAGGTGAGGGTTGGGCTCTAGGACCCTGGCACCCTACCACTCTTTCACTTAACTGTTTTACTGCTGTGGGAAATGTCTGCCCCACTTAACTGTTTTATTACTGTGATTTATCCTAGTATTGAAAGGATCTCTTGGTAGTGAGTTAGATTATACACTCTTCAGTTAACTACCTCGGTTCCAGGGACTCTTAATAGATATGTGGTTCTGAATAGAGTACTTGGTGGGGGAGATTATATAAACTTCACTTAACTTCCTCAAATTGTCTTACACTGGGCCAAACCATGATACCCTTTGGTATCCGCCCCCCAAAAAAAACAAAAAAAAAAAACAAAAAAAAAAACAAACAAAAAAAGAAAAGGAAAAAAGTCTGATCACTCTTATACCCTCGTTCTATAGTTTTCAGTTTGAAAGTTTTTACAAGATGAATAATTTATCAAATTAAATCTTATTTGAAAGATCTTTTTGAGTTCTGTCAAACAAGAAGTAGTGTAAAATTCTTACTTCAGTGTAGGTGAAGTAATGTCATCAAAGAGAATGCTTCTATATTACAGGTGTGTATCCCAACTCTTCCCATTTCTTTCAATGTCAGAAATGTGAGAATATTGCTATTTATTTCCTTTTCTTTTTTTTATGTTATGCTGAATAATGAGCCACAATAAAATGTTGAGTTATTTGTAGTGTATCAGTGTGTTCATCAAATTACTAAATGCTTTAATGATCATTGAAGATGTTTTTTGCACAGAGTAATTAGTTATGCCAGTGTAGCAATGAAAATATGTTCTATCCATTAATGATTATCCAGTATGAAATGCAATAATACTTCTTGTATTTCCATGCAATAGATGGAACATTTTCTATAGTATATTATGTTACACATGCAGCAAGTGAATAATGTGTGTCACTTAATAAATCTTGTAATACTAGCAGACAAATTATTAGTGATATTACTCATCCCATATGCCTGTATTCATATGAACAACATCTAGACATGCTTTCAAATCCTAGTCATGTCAAGCCTGCCAACTATTGTACTGCTGTGGGGCCCACTTAATCTCATTTTTATCATCACAAATCTCTGTGGGAAACTTGGGAAGTGGAACAGTACTTGTCTACTATTGTATATGAATGTTGCTCTACTGGTATACTTGTGTCTGGTTGACCATCACCTTGGGGTGATAGTTTGCTACAGCTCGAGGCTTAGTTGGGTATTTATTAATCATTGGTTAAACCTAATTTTATACTTGTGTTGCATTGTGGTATGCCATCAAGCCTGGAAATAAGCAATCTGTCATTTGCAAAATGAGGTTCTCAGGGGGTGAATTTATGATTCTATCCCATACAGTGGACCAATTTATCCTCCGTGTACCTCTTTCTGTTTAGGAATGAGACCTTGATTCAGATTGAGTTTCAAAGAGGGTAAATTTGGTGATGCTACTCTGCTGTGCTGTGCAGGTTAGCATCACCATATTCATGGGGACCTCATTCTGCAGATGACAGTCTGCTTATTTTCAGGCTTGTATGCTGTAGATGCTAAAAGTGACATTAAACCTCTTTATTAGCTCACCTGACTGCAAGTCAGTGTGAGCTATTGCCATCACTTGATGTCCGTCGTCTGTTAACTTTTGCAAACTTGGCTTCTCCTTCACAGCCATTCAGCAAAATTCAAACATATATTGCACAAACCATCCCCGGAGTATACCCTTTCTATTTTGTTCAAATGAAGTGGCTGCCTTCTTCAGGCTCTGGTCAATGATGCCAAAGCCTAAAAATCTTTAAAAATCTTCTTCTCATGAACCACCAGAGAGATTGCCTTGATATATGGTATGGAACACTCTTTTGTGTTGAAGATTAAAGTTTGTTCAGGGGAGTTGGTAGATCAATATTTGGGCTCTATGTGTGCACATACCCATTTTGGGCTCTGCCCAAAATTTCTATTTCAAGAACCAATGGGCCGATTTGAACCAAATTTGGCATGTAGTATAAGTGGGTCCAAAGTACTTGATTGATGCCCAAATGTTTTTTTGTAGCCCCGTGGGTACCCCAGGGACTAAAAATAGAAAAAAATTCCAATCCCCATATTTCCCAAACTACATGGAACAGAGAACTGTTATTCGGTATGGGGGAGGAGGGGGGGGGGGGGTGGGTAGATTCAAGTTTGTTCAAATGGGATACCTGGATGAATAGTTGGGCTCTTTATTGGAGCCCAAATTTTAACTTAGTGCAATATGAGAAAATTTCTCTAAAAATCTTCTTTTTCAGACCCACTAGTGAGAATCTGTTCATATTTAGTATGTGTCATCTCTAGAGGTGTAAGGTTCAACTCTGTTCAAATCGAGTTCCTGAGTTAATATTTGGGTTCCCCAAGGGAGCCCAAATATTTACTTAGTGCAATATGGGGATTTTTTGTTTAAAATCATCTCCTTCAGATCCAGCAGTCAGATTCTTTTGATATTTGGTGTACAACACCTCTAGGAGGGTTAGATTGAAGGTTGTTCAAATCAGGTCCCTTGGTTAATATTTGGGCTTTTTATTGAAGCCCAAAGTTTAACTTGGTGCAATATGTGAAAAGGTCCACCAGTGATAATCCTTTCGTATTTGGTATGTAACATCTCTGGGGGTGTCAAATTCAAGTTTTGTTCAAATCAAGTCACTTGTTTTTTCTTGTCTTTTTAAAAAAAATTTTTTATTTATTTTTGTTGGGTGGGGGGGGGGGGGGGGGGGGGGGGGGGTAGAGAGAACCACAGTAAAACAAAAATTTCGTTCGGTTGTTGTTTTTTTAATACTTAACAGAACAGAGCTTGCTAGAAAGCTTTCCTAGAACCAGCAGAAATGAATGGTTAAAAAAGTTGCCTTCGGGTGTGTCATATCAAATCAAAAAATTGCTCTTGCTGCTGATCACTTACTGATACACTCATCTCTTTTGACAATTTGAGCCATGTGAGCGTTTTAAGCTCACTTGAGCCTCTGGTTTAATAAACAGTTTTATTCAAAAACTTTAATTGCCTATAATTGTCAAGCACAAAATCATGTACCCTATTTTTAGTTCACCTGACTGAAAGCTAAAGTGATCACTTTTTGTCCATCTGTCATTTGTTCTGCGTGAACTTCACATTATCGGCTTCTCCTCATAAACCACTAGGCCAAATTGAACCAAATTTGATGTGCATGTTCCTTATCATATGTCAATTCAAATTGTTCAAATAAAGTCACCACACCCACAGGGGGCACCACAAGGGGCATTACTCTGACAGCACCTATAAACTGTTTTCCAAAATTAAAAAAAATCTTCTTCTCCAGAACCATCAGTTAGAATCTTTTGATATTTTGTATATAACATCTCTAGGGGGGTCAGATTCTAGTTTGTTCAAATTAAGTCCCCGAGTTAATTATTGGGCTTCCTGTAGGAATATGAGGAAATGTCTTTAAAAATTTTCTTCAGATCCACTAGTCAGAATGCTTTCAAATTTGATATACAACATCTCTAGGGGTGGGGGGTGGGGGTGGGGGGATTCAAGTTTGTTCAAATTGGGTCCCTGGGTTAGTATTTGGGCTCTCTAATGGAGCCCAAAGTTTAACTTAGTGCAATATGAGGGGATTTCATTAAAACTCTTCTTCAGATTCACCAGTTAGAATCCATTCATATTTGCTATACAACATCTCTAGGGGAGGTCAGATTCAAGTTTGTTCAAATTGTGTCTCTGGGTTAATATTTGGGTTCCCTATGAGAGCCCAAATTTTAACTTAGTGCAATATGAGGAAATTTCATTAAAAATCGTCTTCAGATCTACAAGTCAGAATCCTTTCATATTTGGTATACAACATGTCTAGGAGGGCCAGATTTAGGTTTGTTAAAATCGAGTCCCTGGTTTAATATTTGGGATCCCTGTGGGAGCCCGAATTTTAATTTAGTGTGAGGGAATTTCTTTAAAAATCTTCTCCAGAACCATCTATTTGAATCTGTTGATATTTGGAATACAGCACCTCTGTGTGATGGGGGGTGGGGGGGGGGGGGGGGGTGGAGGGTGGCACAATGACTACAGTGACATAATAACCTTTGGAAGTTTGGCAGTGCTTGTCTACAGCTAATAGAATTGAAGCAGCCAGGAAGACCGATGATAATAATTATCTGACATGGACACCAGAGTTATGAATAATTTCATGACTTCATTCCTCTGTAGTGTTGATGAACTGTGACTAACTGATTGTGACCAGGTCACCCAACATACTTCTTTGAACCACTTTTTCGGGTGAGCGATTAAGGCCCCTTGGGGCCTCTTGTTATCTTTATTTTCCCATTTAGATTTGAGGCGAGGTAAAAAATCACCATGCTTCATATTCCATGCTCTTGTGTAAACTAAGCAATAGAATTTATTAATGTAAAGAGGTGACCAACATAACATTTCTAATCCCCTGCCCAATGGCAGGAGGTTTCAAATTTAATATTGCTCACGCCCCTTTATTTTTATTTTTTTAATTGGGGTTTAATGACACTTCTGACAGCCAAGATCACCTTGTTTCAGACAGTTTTGCAGGTGGGGGAAATTGGAGTACCCAGAGAGAATCACCAAGCAATGACAAGTAACTGTCAGACTTCCCAATGCACTAACTCCACACAAGCAGGGTTAGCATTGGTTGAAGACAAGTGCACCATCGGCATGCAATATGCCTTAGTACACAATACCACCTTGCACCCACCTTTATTTTTGTAACGGACTTTCCTTGCATGCACAAGATTACATTATTTGGTTTAACCATTCACAAGCTTCAGTTGGGAAAGCTATAACTTCTCACTTAACTTGACCAGTAATTGACACTTGCAAAAACGTTTTTGGAATAACTAAAAAAATTCATTTTTTGGGTCTTGTAGTTTAATACCTCTCTTCATTGGACTGAGCTTGTTTAGCTCATTCCAATGAGGGTCATCAGCTATGTTTTGGAGACAAAAAATAAGAAAAAAACACTAACATTTCAATGATGATTTTCTAAACAGCTCTGGCCTGACTTGGTAGTTACAGTAGTAAAGGATTAATATAGTAATGGGAAATTAAAATGGAGAGGAGATTGATTGATTGCTTTATTTTATTGAGTGACATGTATACAAATAAAAGATAGTTAAAAGTAACATACATTACTCTCACTATAGGGTTTCATCAAAGGGAAATGCCATCGTAGCCACTTGGGCTGAAAAAGAAAAACATAGTACATAGGATTACACACTGTACTTTCCAGTGGTGGGGAAATGATTGTGATACAATGGTGGTGTTAAGATGAGAAAATTTATTGTCATATAAAAAATACACACTTATTAATGCTAGACTCTGAAGAGTATTTTGGCATTATCATGGTTAAGTTTTCCTCAGTGATCAATATACATGTAGATTCACTTCCAATATAGCCTGGAGCCAAATGTTTCTCTTGGAATAAGCATTCTCATTAAAAAAATCACTTTCACTCAGACTGAGGAAATGTGCCAATGTTTCTTTTGCAAACTAGAAATTGATGGTTTCTGACCTAGTAACACTCCTGATGTTTTCTGAACAATTAGCTTCAATCAGTAACCTAATTGGTTTTAAAATGGTTCTTCTAATGAGCTGTGAAATGTTTTTTAATTGTATTAAATTATCCCTTTTTCATAGTAAAATGTCTTCAGTATTCACAACTGTGTATGGCCCTGTCAGTTTTAACTTCAGATTTTCCAATTGACTGTTTTCTGCATAAGTTGAATCTTGTGTGAGTCATAAACATGGAATTAATAATTCTCTGTGTATTTGATTGCAAATGCAATCATTTGAGTGCCTATTTTAACCATTGAGTGACAAACTGTGTTTACAGATTGCAAAATTAATCATTGGAGTGCCTGTTTTAACCAACCTGAGACAGATTATGGTTAGAGATTGCTAGTGAAACTCTTTGCCAGCTGCAGGTGGATTTTCTTGACCAGTACAAAAACACTTCATTCTCTATTAGAGGTATCTTGGACTTTTTAAACAGAATATATAAGAATTGAAATGAATTATCTGGCTTTATCAGAATATGAATGTAGGAATCCCACATTCATACATTCGATAAAGTGACACATACTTCATTATTCCCCCACTCTCATAGAGAATGTGTCATGCATCAGTACATCTGTCAATCCACATCAATTTCTTACCGGTGCATGGATGGATTTCAGTAAAATTTGATGCAATGGATCCTTGTGACAAGCTGCACCTGCACTTGTTATAAAAAAGTTGCCTGCATTTTTTAAACAAATTTACAGTTCTTACTTAGTTTTTAATTCATTTATGTTTCATTGGTCCAGCAGTGCAGTGGGGGTATAAATTGCCTTCAGCAATAGCTCTTATTTTAATTGTTATAATTTAAGTCCATGTTTGCTTGTATTATAGTGTATACCCTTACACAGCTAGAGTCCCCTCTAGCTGTGTAAGGGTATACACTATAATACAAGCATTTATATCAACAGTTTTATTATTTTGAGCACCTGGCTAATACAAGCAGCCTCAAATGCTAAGGAGGATGTTATTAACTACAGTGATAACAACCCACCTGTAGCAATTACAGTTTAATGGTACCCTTGGACACACCCACATTTTTTATGTCCCTGACCTCCGAAGGACGATTCGGGGGTATCTAGTGAAGCCCTCCATCCATCCATCTGTCTGTCCCTCTGTTTGTACTAACATTTTGCATTGTAATTTCAAAGCCATCAGTCAGATTTGGATCTCCTTTGGTATGCTGATAGACATGCATGGAGGAATGGATATCCACAAGGTACGGGTTCCATTCAATAATTTTTCCCACAATTATGGACCATTTTTCACTTTTTCGACTAAGAAAATTTTTATGTCCCACCATACCTTTTAAGGCTACTTCAAAAATGTCTTCACGTTGGGGCAGTGGCTCGCGCTTTGAGTTGCTCTTGTTTATTTGACAAATAGGTGGGACAAAGTAAAAGCATTCATAAGATAGGAAAATTATTCATTGAGCTGTGAAAAACTCACTTTACTTACTTTACCAACTTCTTTTGTATAATTTTTGCTTAAAAAATAATCTTTTTTTGTTATCTACTTTCAGATGGTCACAAAAACAAAGAAAATATTTGTGGGAGGTTTATCAGCAGCAACCACAGTAGAAGATATTAAAAATTATTTTTCAGTTTATGGAAAGGTCAGTTTTTAATGTTTTTCTATTTTTTAAAATAGACATGTTAACAAAAAAATGTTCATGCTTTTAGACTTTTAAGCTTAACATGCAAATAGTCTTGCATGATGAAAATGTGGTAGCCCAGGAAAAGATAACACACTGAAGAAGAAGATGGTTAGCAAGAATGGTAATAATTGAATTTTACAGTCCTGCTGCCCTTCAGTTAAATTTGACCCATCTCACATGTGATGTTAACATTCTGGGAGTAGGTCTTATGGTATGTTTAGTAGAAGCATTTGTCACATTGATACCATTTAGAATTCTCCATCCTCTCACTCCACACCCAGTCATGTGCTTTAGTGTCTAGACCTTCAGTAATCAACAGAATGTGAAACATAATATACACTGCATGATTGAAATCATTCTTGGCCTATAAACATGTCCTTTTATCACAAGTGTTTGAAAAATGTAATGTGTTTTAAATACATAGACTAGATTATAGTAACATTATTTACTTTCACAATGAGAGTAGGAGGAAGATTATACACTGTCAACATGATTGTTTACAGAGGTAAAGTAGAGATAGTCAATCCAATAACAAGGGTGGAGTGGAGAGTGAATTTAAACTGCTCATAACAAATCTGTAAACACAAGTAAAATCAGGTTTAGACAGTCATTATACCAGCTTGATGAACCCGTTCATCTCTCTCTTTCTTAATGTTATTAAACAATATAAAAAACACTGCTGCTTCAACTGCTGGCATGAAGCTGGTTGTGAGCCCAGAGATAACTCACCCCAATAAACTTGCCTGTTGGAAGGAAAAGTATTGGCTGAAATAAGTTGTAGGACTGCTACTAGTAAATGTTCTTTCCATTTTCCTTGGTTGATTATTCAAGCAGACGGTTAGCCAGAAAAAGCAAATGTAACCCGTCACAAAATTTTCCATTGGAGTATGTATGTATGGTACATATCCAAATCATGGTTTTCAAAAGTGTCCATTACACTTTGGAAGCTGGCACAAGAGGTTTTTTCTCTGTGTATTTTCTTTACCAATTATAGAGAACAGTGTCAGTTTCTGATTTTTGTGTTTGTTTTGACTTATTTGACAATGTAAGTTAAGTTTCAAACACTTGTGCACTTACTGAACATCAGTACATAAGGATTTAATGCTAAATATTCAAATGATGTATAATTCTATACAATATTTTGCCATAATGTAATCCAGTGATTTTGTTTCACTTTAATGTCTGTCTAGTCCAAATGTGGACTGTAATGGCATAATTTACAGTTAATGTTTGCACCAATAACACCTTCAGGGCAAAAGATAAAATTTGCTCATCCAAAAGATGAGTGGATGGGCTGCTGGCTAAACCACTGATTCCAACCCTCTCAGAGAGCTTTCAAAGAAATGAAGTCAAGGCTTGGAATTATCAACAAAGAGAATATCTAACAAATTTTCTTGTTATCTAGAATTTTTATTCCAGCGTGCACTGTAGACAGAAGTTTCCAAAGTGTGTTGCTAAATTAAGTGAAACGGATGCCACATTGTCTTCATAAAGCACTATATATACTTGATTTCTACAGACTTTCTCCACAGGAGAGATCTTGGGACCCTTACCCCAACACAATGTTTTATACTTTGTAGTATGTCTGCTACATGTCTTGTTAATACCCTTGTAGGAAACTTTCACCTACCTTCCCCCTTGTGTTGGGCATCCTAGCATCAGGACCTGTTTTACTGGATGAATCTATTTTGGGAATGACTGTTCAACCCTTTACCAACTGTGACAGTCATATTCGGCCACAAAAAAAAATGCCACTCAAATTTTGTTATTATCTTTTCAATTTTTGCCTTCAAAACATAGCTTATGCTCATTTTAATGTGGTGACATCAGATATAGATGTTTTTAAGGCAAAAAATGAAAATTTTATTTATTCAAGAATTTTTGCAGTATCATCAGGTATTCCTGTCCAGTAAGCATCAATGATTTCAGGACAAGCTTCACAACACATGTAGTGGGTTATAAAGCTTGACCCAAACTCATTGAGGCTATTTTTCAGTATATATTGAAACACTTAACAGAAACACCTTACATTTTTATTAAACTCAGAATGATATGTTGTTGATGTTGTTTTTAAATTAATATTTCATTTTGAACCACTTCATCTAACATGAATAGAAGATGAAGCTTTTAAAAAAAATATTCAATAACTAAAAACATTTCATTTTTGCCTCAAAAAAGCTTGTTTCAGTGAGAAGTAAAAAGATATTTTTTTTCGGCAAAATAAAAAATTAATAAAATTTGAATGGCAACTTTTGTCAATAATGGTAACCAGAGGTCTACATTGAGAAAAGGATGAAAAAATCAACTTAATCTTTGAGTACTGTGTGAGATAACAAAAAGTAATCTCTGGAGGGATGCAACTGACATTCCTCAACAGTAAGATCTGCAAATAACCATCTAATCAAAATACTGAAATTCTGAGAAGGTGGGATTTCCCAGGGTTTCTATTTCATGAGCCATTGAAATGTTTTTCGGTTGTATATCAGTAAATAACCACAACCCGTTTTTATTAGTTTTCTCCATGCATATGTCAAAACTCATCGTTATTAAATTATTTTGTTTTACATAGCTAGATTAAACAGTTTATTTGGCATTAATAAAGCAAAGTCGACTGGAGCACAAGTTATACAACTTATTGACAACTCTGAACATAAGAGCATAGTTTAATAACAAGACTAGCAACAAACTTGTTACATAAATATAAAATGAAATTAAAAGATAAAAAAGAAGTTTTAACCAAATTCACTCAAGTTGTATTCATCATACAATGTTTGGAGACTGGTGACAGTGCTAATTAATATAAAGTTGGTTCGAGTTGTGGTCAGTAATATAACTAATATTTAGTTTATTTTTTGTAAAGTCAAAGTTGGGTATCCATATCATCCCTTGCGTTTAACAGTTCACTTTCTACAATGTTGTGTAGCATTACAGAAGGCTGCTTGTTGCACTCAATGGATGATATGAAGATCTCTTACAAAATTAATCTGCAGGTTGTATAAACTGTTCTAGAAGCAATAGTCTCATATCCAGACTCATCAAAGATAATTCAACTTGATAGTTCAAATGGACTGTATAATTAAATTATTATTGTTTTTTTTTTATCTGAGATTTTGTTTTGACATTTCCTTTATGCAGAAACCTTGGTGTAGTTAGAGAGGGTTGACCACCAATGTTAGATAGACCAATAGGTTTTTGATGGTGAACAGAACTCACTATCACAACTTCAACATCTGAAGAATTTCCAATTTCTTCCAAGTGATATTAGTGGACTTTGCAGAGATGGGTTCGATATTCAATAATATTAAGATATGTATTATATATTCATTGTACATCTCCCTTCAACAGCAAATTTAGATTAATTAGAGATTTTTCTACCCATATTAGGAAAATTTCCTGGGCTCTTGTTGTTGGGGAAAATGTGCATTATAGAAGATCAGAATTGTGAGTTTCTGTCAGTATGCCTCGAAATTGCACCAAATTCACACCGGTAACTGATGTCCAGAAATCACAGAATGTTTCCAAATTGGATGGTATAACACTTAATTTGGTGTCTTTTTTTTGCCTCAACCTATCAATGTCAAGAATGAGCTGTTGAGATGGGTTGTGATCTGTTATCCATCCGTATGTCTGTGTATGTCCATCCATCCATAATTCCTTCAGCACATCCTACAGACTGCAGCTCTCACCTGATCAGTGCCAAATTTCATAGCTTGCTTTGGGACAATGTCTTAATGGGAGTTATTGATTTTTTTAGAATTTTGTTGAAAAACATGGCCACCAGTGGCCATCTTAGATTTGGCATATAAATTGTGAACAATTCCATTGGCACACTCTACAGGCTGCATCTCTTACTTGATCAGTTTTAAATTTCATATGTAGCTTTTGGTGTGATGTTTAAATGGGAGCTATCAGATTTTTCCGAATTGCATTGAAAAACATGGCTACCAGCAGCCATCTTGGATTTGGCACATAAATTGTCAATAATTCCATTGGCACAGCCTACAGGCTGCATCTCTCACCTGAATAGTTCCAAATTTCATATGTAGTTTTGGTGTCATATCTGGAAGCTATCAAATTTTTCTGAATTTGTTGAAAAACATGGCCACCAGCAGCCATCTTGGATTTGACATATAAATTGTCAACAATTCCATTAGTACACTCTACAGGCCACACCCGTCACCCGATCTTTTTCAGGTTTCATATGTAGCTTTGGTGTGATGGTTTTTTTTGTAGAAACTTAATTGAGTGACTAGGTCCAAAAACTATCAACATGATGCCATAAAATTCTAATCAAGACGTGGTCATTCTCCCAAAACAAAGTTGACACATTTTAGGAGCACTCTTTCAGGAAATGGCATTGTGCAACTTAAGATTGTCAAGTGTCATTCAGAAATTATCGTTATTTTCCACCGTTTGCTGATTAGGTAAGGTGTTGCATGCTGATTGTAGTGAAGAAATGGCGATAGCATTGATTGTTTCCCCAAAAATTCAACATAATTATTCTTACAAAATCGTTCACACTAAAACATGAATCGCCATCCCAGTCACAAGAAAATGGCCTTCCTGCAATGTTCAATTCTAAAATTTTCTTACACTGGCACGAACCATGCTTGCACCAGTTGATCTGTGATTTTCCCCTCCTACCAGACCCACTAATTTATTCCTAGTGGAAACCCTGGTTTAGCTATCACTATTGAGAGCTAAATATGGTCTTTTTGTGGTATATACCTTCAGTAAACAACAGAAGTGTGTTAACATACCACTTATACATTCAGTAAACAACAGAAGTATGTTAAGCTATCACTATTGGGAGATAACTCTGGTCTTTGTAGTATATACCTTCAGTAAACAACAGAAGAATGTAAAGCTATCACTATTGGGAGCTACCTCTGGTCTTTGTAGTATATACTTTCAGTATACAACAGAAGTATGTAAAGGTATTACTATTGCGAGCTACCTCTGGTCTTTGTAGAATATACCTTCAGTAAACAACTGAAGTATGTTAAGCCACCATTATTGGGAGATAAGTCTGGGCTTTGATGTATATACCTTCAGTAAACAACAGATGTTTTTGAAGCAGTATTTTGATTTTGATGATGCCATGTGAGGTTTGATTGATAAAAATCAATCTTGAGTGTGTGTGTGTGTTGGGGGGGGGGGGGGAGGGGGGAGGGGGGATTGGAATGGGTAAATCATACCCTCAGATTTAACCCAGTCAATTGACAAGCCTTGTGTCTTTGATCAGATATGCACAGAGTTTTAGCTGGTAGTACAAAAGACTTCTGCATCCCACCTGCATTGACTCTTAAGGTGGCACTAAACCCTTTCCTACAAGTGTAGATTTTGATTAACTGAATTCACATATCAATCTTCATACAGGTTCATATTTCACTTAACCCTTTACCCAATGAATCGCGCGCATCCGCCCGCATAATATGCAAATTCAGCAGTTGAAAAAATATTATTTTTCAGAAAATTTCAACAAAACCATATCATGTGACCCCTCGTTGGAACGAGCTCGTCGAGCTTGTTCCAACGAGGAGTCACATGATATGGTTTTGTTGAAATTTTTTGAAAAAATTTTAAAAATGATATTTAAAATAATAAATTTTGATATCGTCTGCTTTGAGTAAAGGTTAATCACAAGTATCAACTACATATAATTATGTTGATATATTAAAAATCATTACAATGTTCTTATTTTAGTGTGAAATAAATCTATCTTTGATTTAATATATTGTTTGGTGGTGTCACTTAGTTGCCTGGTTATCAAGCCTCAGTCACAGAATTTTTTGGTTCAGGTCAATAAAACAAAAATTAATTGGTAGCCAAAGATAGTGTTTACACTTGGTCCTTCATGCTTTAAGTATAGTATAATGGGATCGATGGCCTGAATACAGTTTCATGTTCCATTATTCTTGGAAAGAATATAACTCTCCGATAGCATACTGGTCTTTTACTATAAATAAGTACATTCAAGGAATGGGAGGGGCAGGAAGACAGCCTTTGTGGCTATGCAATTTCCATGCAGCAGACTATTACCTTGTATAATACTTTATTTTCATTATGAACTTATCATATAATAGTGTACTGCAAAAATAAAGATTCATTCATTCAAGGAATTTTATTTCTAAATCTAACACTTGGTCATGTTGGTATAAGGTCATTGAAGAAGAATTCGGCTGGCAACAAATATTTTTGCCCAGTAGAGAGAGCAGTGTAGTACACAGAAGGTGATTTACTACATGGCCACTCAGAAGAGAAATGTCTATCTAAACACTTACCTTCTAGATTAAATAAAAAATATAGTTGATTCTCAAGCAATTAATTTTTCAAATCAATGAGCGATGGAGGCTTTTATTTTATTTTTTTTCCTATTTAACTGATTGAGAGCCTGAAGCCCATATTTGGGCTTCATTCTTATGTGCAGGTATCACAACTTAAAGGTTTCACACATGTATTCTGTGGATGGGAGTGTGGTGGCTCAGTGATAGACTGTTGGACTCCTATGCTAGAGGTCCCGAGTTTGATCCCCATCTGGGACAACCTGCGTTGTGTCCTTGGGCAAGGCACTTTATCCTGGTTGCCTACATGGGGCCACGATGACGCCATGTACTAAGGTGTACTGCACGTCAATGGAGCACATATCTTCAGCTGCTATAACCCTGCTTGAGTGGAGCTTGAACAGAGTTAGAATGTTGAGGAGCTGACAGTTGCCCATCGATACTCAGTGGTTCTCTCTGGGTACTCCGGCTTCCTCTACCCATAAAACTGTCACGGTGATGATTAGCCATTGTGCATAAGTATGTGACCTTAAACACCAATAAATAAATAATATAGTCTGTGGATGTGGTTCACTTTATGAAGTGTATCTATTTCATCTGTATGGATTTACCTTGTTACAATTTATGGGAGAGTGTTTAGGCACATCCCATAAATTGTAACAAGTCAAGGTCTTGTGAACAATTTCAGCAACCAAGAATATTTAGTACTCTACCAGTTGCTAAAGACTTATCAAATATTTTTGTGTTCAGTTATATTTTTGCACATTTTTTTAAAAATAAATACCATCCACATCATCTGTGAGTTATTTTCTGCAGAACATAGAAATATGTTTACAAATCTATAATAATAAACACAAGTTGTATTTTAATAATGCTTTGTTGAAAACATGTTTAGATAAACTGTACATCAATCCAAAAAGCTAAAATTTTAATGTCTTATGATTTCATACTAATTTGGGAAGACAGAGAAAGCCAATAAAAGCCAATAAAAACATTCAGGAAGAGGGTTTAATTTCAATGATGGTTTGCCTGAGAACCAAAACTTTTTCTCTTTTTTTTGGCCTTACTAAGAAAACAAAAAGCATAAATTTAGAAATTGTGGATCATCCATCAGACAAGTCTCTGGTCCATGTTCTACACATTCACTTGTTTAGTACCCAAACTGTGCTTGTGATTAGACATTGTGCAGAAATATGAGACCTTAAACACCAATAAATAAGTAAAGAGTTCTCCAACTTCAACCTACTGGATAATTTCCACCCATTGGATGGATGTGTACCAAAATATCAGACCATTTGTGCTTCGGGGATATTTTGAAAACACATGCATTAATGACGTTGATTGATGAACCATACTACTAGCATATCAAAGAGCTTTGTGCAAGAGTTTTGTGCAATATTTTTGTGTGACATTGCTAATACTAGCTTCAAAGCTGTTCACAAGATGAAATCAGCACTGTAATCAATGTCACATTAGTTACTGGTAGATATCAGGCCTTCAGATTACCCCCAATTCACACTGTTTACAGGTGTGCCCAAAATAGAGGTGATGTGAAGACATCAAGAAAAATATATAAATTTTCTGTGCCTCTTCTGCAGTTGAGAATAACTTTCCACATAATATGATCATAGAAACACAAAGAAAGGCATGGCAATAAAACATAAAAGGATAAAACTATTATTTCTGGTTTTAATGTGCCCAAATTAGGACAAAAGAGTGTGCCCAAAATAAATGAATTTAAAGGTCTGGTAGATTCATTCTTTTAACCTTACTCTTGGTATATGTCCAACATTCACAGGAACATTCTAATAATATGGCTTGGGGGAAAATTGGCCAGAGGAATGGTACCCTAAAAGGGATTCCCCCATAGTGAAAACTTTGAAAACTCCCTGAGTGCACTGTACACTTTTTCTTTCAAATCCTGGTACCAGTCAACAAAGTATAACCCTTTAACCCATATAACTCATTTCATTCTTGAATATCAAAACTGTTTTATTTCTAAATCTTATATTTTGGAAAAAATATGGTGGATTTGTGACAAGGTTTGCTAATAATCTAAGCCCAGATTCAAAGGCCAAAGATTGAAATTATTATTTGACTGTTCATAAGGTCCAGCCTGCTGAAAAATACTCTTAATCTAGGCATATCAAGGAATTGGGAAACCTAAATCCTTGAGAGGTCAAGAGGTGCTAATGTCATTTGGCATGCCACTTTTTGTTACAAAAGTAGTATGGGTAATGGGTACGCCATGTTGTCTGAAAGTACCCTATAATATACTTGGATATTATTGAAAAGTACCAGACATGTCAAGCTGTTAAATTGTAAGATAGTTACATTTCTGTGAAAACAGTGAGCTTTAAATTTGTATAGCTCAAAGAGGAAAATGTATTGTCTTTAAAACAGTGAGATTCAAGGGTACCAAAAGTTGCTTCTTTACCCTGAGACTAGAGGAGCAGTGCATGCCCTTTTTTGCCAGAAGAGTACTTGTGGAAAAGACTTTACATTTTGAGAACTGTAACTGAGAAACTCTCAAGTATGTAATGTACTTAGGGTGTGCCAATGCCAAAGTGGGGTATCAGATATAATGACAGAGGCTGGCTGATAATTACCAAACAAAAAAGCTATACAATCAGCAGGGTGAGTTCTAAACCTTTATATATATATATATATATTCCTTGAGTGGAACAGGGTGTCTTTTTATCCCATAATGCAATTAGGAATTGAATCAATTCAGTCTTGTTTGACAGAGCTCAATGGAGAAATGTGCTCTGTTGAAGTCATTTTGCCTCAGTGGGGAAATTACTTTCAAAGAGTTGATTTTTAATTCACTATCTTTTGTGCTTTTCATACTCCTTTAAACAAAATTAAGTTGTGTGATTTTCTATACCATTTATAAAGGTCATTTGAAATATATATATAATACTTTGGTTGCATGTCTGAAAATCATTTGCATTTAAAACAGGGTGTGATGAAATTTCAAGAAATTTTGTCTTTAATTGACAATAATAACAACCTTTCACCTCTTAAAATTTAGCAGACCAAGGAGCACATGCCAGTATTCTTGTGCTTGGAGCATGCTTGTGATTTGTATGTGACATGATCCACATAGATGCTGTTGTCACAAAACCCTGAAATGGACCATCATTTTTGACACTGCTTACAGTTACTGGCAGGGATGTGTTATATATACTATTAAAAAAAAGTAGGGTATATTTCATAAAAGTGAGATATATGAAGAAATATATTTATATTTTCATCAAAAAGACAGTTGAGGCATTGCACTGTGACATCTGGTGAATGATTTCAGCGATAGTTTGGTTTCTGACAAGCACACATTCCACACCCTGTGCTGTAGAAGACATGGACTGTCATTTAGGAAATTTACCACATTCAGTCCAAGACCTCAATACCTTGTAAATCCTCCTTGGTTCGTGAGACTAGTGTGGATCCGATGTGGCATACTCCTCACCAAATGTCCAATATCAGCTTGACTGATGTTATTCCATTCTTCCTGCAGTGCAGCGGCGAGTTCCTGGACATTGGTAGGGGGCTGTTGGCATTGTTGTAGGCACCTGCCAAGCATATCCCAGACGTGCTCGATTGGTAAAAGTTCTGGACTTAGTGCTGGCCAAGGCAGTGTAGTGATGTTCTGCTCCTGGAGGAACTCTGTAGCGATGCAGGCCCTGTGTGCTCTTGCATTGTCTTCTTGGAAAATGAATCGACGGCCGTGACATTGCGCAAATAGCACCTCATGAGCTGCTAACATGTTGTCAGGGTAGTACTGGAGTACTGTAGGATGACATGTAATGCTGTTCAGCTTGTCATGGTTATGCCTCTCCACACCATAACCAATCCACCACCAAAATGATTGTGCTGCCTAACGGTTACGTCATGGTATCATTCGTTCCACCGCAGCCACACTCTGTTCTGCCTGTCATGGAGGTCAAGAGTGAACCTCGATTCTAAGGAAAACATGATATTGCTCAACCAACGATTGTCCCAGCACTGTCGTGCTCCACACCAATTACGCCTTGCTGCGATGTGACGTTCAGTCAAACGTGGAATTATTTGAGGTCGTCGAGGGTACAAATTCCAGCTGTGCAGGCGATTTCTGATAGTCTGACCACTAACTCGCACATCTGTCGCTCGGTGCAGCTGCTGTTCAATTTCTTATCAACCTACCTCACAATTGTTTACAACAGGCTTGCAAGACAGTGGAAGTCCCAAACTTGGAAAAATACTCTCCATTTTCTTCTTTCCCAAGCGATTTGGGAAAGAAAGTGGTGCAAAAGCACCAAGAAAAAATAAGGCAAAACTGGGTCGAGTGCGAGCGGCGCACACCCAGTAGGGGACACTCTTCTCCTTGTATTAATCCCCAGCTTCCGGAACCAGTGCGCAGACGTATAACCGACATGTCATTCTGTTTTTTTCCGGCATCTTGTCAAGATGTGGATCGTTTTGCTCATAAACAGTGATACCTTTTGACTCGATGTTGACGATGTTCCTGTTATGAATTATGGATTCATAGCTGTTTCTTCATTATCCAGACATCCAGGGCTGTGTTTTTATATATTCTATCAATTATTCACTGTATTTTTCGTGATAAATCTCTATACCGATTTCGCACGCGATTTTCGCATACCGTGCTGTTTTGGTCTTTTGTTCAATAATGCTAACCCTTTGGGTTCTGCTTTTATCTGAGTTAGGTGTCAGCTAGGGGCTGTTGTGGCAGCTCTTTTCCCCTCTGTTGATGGTAGAATTTATTTCTGCCAGTTGCCTGTGGGAAGGAGAACGTAGTCATTCGGTGCCTCCCAATTCAACTCTGTCTGGAGAGAGTTCTATCCTCTCCATGGGAGTTTTGCAGTCTTTTTGTGTCATGGATACTGTGGTAGCTGCTGACTTTCTGGCAAAGCGATGGTTCCGGGACTACTGTCTCCCTCCAGTTGACAGCTGAGGCTGTCGCTAGGGTTGTGACTCCTCATTTGGAGCCAAGCTCGGTTGCTGTCTCTGCTTTTCTACCTTTGTCAACAGCTACTGATGTATCCGCTCCTGCTGCTGCTCCATCGGTGACGTCATCGGTCTCCATTTCAGCCAGCCTTGTGGCTTGTCCCTGTAGGGGTCTGCAGGGATTTCTGCTTCTTTGGACATGGGATATCGGCCTCGGCCTTCCCTGGCTTCAACTCGTCGGAAGTGGTTACCAGCTGATCCCTCTGCTGTGGTCTCTCAGCCGTTTTGCTTTGGATTCAGATGTCCATGGTGGGGTCACTGTGGACTCTGTTGCACTTCCGTCCACACACTCTGGTCCAGTTTTGCGCGACCAGTGCATTTTGTGCAGCCTGGACCTTCTGTCCATCAGAAGTCTGCAGTGACTCTCCTGAGTTTCCGCACTTAAGATCCTCAGGGTATTTCCTACCCCTATAAGCTTACGTATCCAGATGTTTTGGTTACCACCCGTCGCCCCACGTCGGGTGTTCTAGAGGATCATGCCCCTTCACTGGTGTAGGGGGTCAGATGCGAAGCCATTTTGCCAGGCCGTTCCCACATCAAACTGTTAGATACGGGTCGTGAACTAATGGAGGCCCGCTCCTTGCTCACGCAGATTCTTTCCAAGAGTCTTCCCATTGACTCCATCGAGGCGTTTAGTGACTTCAAGGCACCCTCAGCGGTGCTGCCTCCCAGGATTGGAAGCAAGCCGCTTACTGATTCCCCTGGTGTTCCTACACCATGGGAGGAATCGGCTGGTATGCCCGACATGGGCTATGTGTCTTCTGACTCAGGCGATGGGTCAGACATACATGACGTCGAGAGCCATCAATCAGTCTTCTGACTTGGGGGTGGCTCTTGTCCTTGTGTTTGAGTTCCTTCAGGAACTCAAACCATCAGACCAGCCAGAGGTTCAGCCAGGCCACTATCATCGGTCATGCACTTACAGTCTGCGGAGCAACCTGCTTCTGGGTGCCTTCGTCCATACCAGTCGGTATAAGTGGTCGAAGCCTTTGCAGCATTGGACTCAAAGCTGAGTTCCAAGGCTATGAAGACTTCGTTCTTCACTAGGCTAATACCTTTTTTGCCTCCTGTGCGTTATCATTCATACGATTCTGCCAATCCGTTGGTCTACCAGACTTTGACGGTCTTGGATCAGGACTCTTCCCTCGGGCTTTCCAAGCCCAAGTTGACCATTATTCCAATGGCGACTTTGGAGTCCATGTTGGGCTTATCCAGAGAGATGCCAGGCATGCTTTCTCTCTTGGATCACATCGTCTCTGCCTTGGCCGCTTATCTGCCTCCAGATAAGTTTGACAACATACAGGCTCCTTTGCATGTGATTTCTAAGGTGCTCATGCATCTTACTCACATGCATGCCTGTAATATGGCTAATTTGGAATTAGATCGTCGAGATGCTGTGTTGGACACAAGCTGTTCTCTTCCTGAAGGGCTGCATGCTGCTCTTTGATCCGCTTCTTTGGTGGGTCTGCAACTATTCCATGATTCTGTGGCAACAGTCCGGGATGACATCCTGCATCATTCGAAAGATCAGCTACTGCATCACCAGCTTGATCGCTTGCTGTTGGAGGCTGTGGCCATTCCAAGCCTAACAAACACCCTTCTGCTTCCTCTGTGAAGCCAAGGGCTAATCCTCCTGCCGCCGCTTCTTCTTACTTACGTGGTAAGGGTAAGCATCAGCAGACCAGAGGGAGGTCTCGGGATCCTTCATCTAGCAGAGGAGATGGTTTCTTCTCTCCGGGCCTCGCCGGGGCTCGAACTGAAGGTCCTGACCTCAATTCGTCCAGGTTGGAGGAAGGATAGCAGAGTTCACAGACCATTGGGCCACGATCACATCCGATCCTTGGGTGTTAGATGTTGTTTGGTCCGGTCTGCGGATATCCTTTCAGAGGCACCCCACTCTGAGTGCCTCTTCCAACCCAAGTTCCTTCAGACGTTTCACGTCGGAATTTTTGATCACAGAGATAGACAATCTCCTGTCAAAGAGGCAATAGAGATCGTCAAGAAAATTCATTCAGTGGGATTTTATTCCTGCCTGTTTTTGGTGCCGAAGAAGGATGGCCGACTCCGACCGGTTATTGATCTGAGTATCCTGAATCAGTCTATCATTGCTCCCAAGTTCAGCAAGGCGACTTTCAGGTCGGTTCGCCACTCCATTCATCAGGGAGATTTCGCTTCCAGCATCGACCTATGAGACGCTTACTTTCACGTTCTGATTCATCGGACATCGTGAAAGTATCTCAGGCTCATTGTGGCTTCACCCAACTGATGTCGCATGTGATATAGCCTTCCATCACACACACAGACCACGGTGACTACTTCGCCATATCTGGATGATATCCTCCAGAGGCACTCCAATGCTGCTTTTCTGGAGTCAGATGTCGACACACTGTTGAGCCTGCTCACGTCGCTAGGGTTTAGAGTTAATGAAGAGAAGTCAGACCTGGTCCCTTCTCAGTCATTTTGTCATCTGGGGATGGACTTCCGTACTCAGCTAAATACGGTGGTGGTTCCCCGGACAAGGGCTGAGATTCTGTCGGCTTTCACCCTGACTCTGACCCAGTCCACGACAGCTCGGAGTATTCTCTGTCTGCTCAGTCACTGCAGTTCGGTGGCAGATCTCATTCCTTGAGGTTGGCTGCATATCAGACCTCTGGAACACTTTCTGCTAAGTCGTTGGAGTTCGAATGTTGATCCTTTGGATCTGGTTCTTCAGTTAACAGCAGCTCTTCATCATCACCTTCTTCCCTGGACAGATGTTCAGTGGATTATGCAGGGAGTTCCGTTGGACTTGCCCATGACTGATTGTGTTCTGACGGCAAATGCCAGCAATCTTGGATGGCGCATGATGTTGGATCCTCTAGGTCTTTCCCTTCACGGTTTATGGGACCAGGATCAAGCAGCTCTTCACATCAACCAAAAGGAGCTTCTTGCTCTTCTTCTGAGTTTTCAGGCAGTGGATCCCCCATCTTTCGAATCGTCAGGTCCTTCTGTTGTCTGACAATTCGACAGTGGTCGCTTACATTCGGAACCAGGGTGGCACGCACTCAGTTCCCATGTTAGAATTGGCTCAGGATCTGCGACTGCTAGCTAGGATGTCAACGCCGGGTGTTGGTTCGTCACATTCCCAGTCATCTGAACGTCCAAGCCGACTCTCGGTCCCAACACGGCATGGTCATTTCCACCTAGTGGATGCTTCCCAGGGCAGTGTTGCGGTCGATTTGCAATCTCTGGGGTCATCCCAACATCGATCTTTTTGCGACCCGTTGGAACCACCAGGTGGACACTTTCGTGTCCCCATGTCCAGATTCTTTGGCTTTCGCCGTGGGTGCTCTGTCACTCGATTGGAATGGTCTAGTCGGCTATGCCTTCCCGCCGGTTCCAATTCTGCCTCAGGTTCTAGCCAAGATACAAACCTGCATTTGTCGAATCATTCTAATCACTCCCCTGTTGCCTCAGCGGGTGTGGATCAATCAACTCCGCTCTCTGTTGGCTGGGGTTCCATCACGTCTCCCTCTACATCACAAAATTCTTTGTCAAGGTCACCTGAAGAGGTTTCAACGTCAACCTGACTTCATTGTGCCTTCACGCATATCTTTTGTCAGGTCATGTCTCCTGCGTAGAGGTTTTCGAGACAAGCAGTGGAGTGCTTTTCTTTTTCAGGGCTGTACTCCACTGGTTTAGCTTATGTGGCTAAGTGGAAGGCCTTCTGTCGATGGTGTGCTGATCACTCTGTTGTTTATGCCGATCCATCAATAACACAAATTGCAGATTTTCGGGTATATCTGTTTGATTCTTGGGGTCTCCAACCTGTTACCATCTCCAAGCTTATTCGGCACTTTTCTTTGATTCTTTGAAAAGGCCTAAGATTTTGCAGCTCACCCCAAGGTGGAATCTTTTTTGTGTGCTGCTTTGCTTGGGGGGGGGGGGGGGGGGGGGGGGGGGGGGGGGGGGGGTCATTCGAACCATTATCCCAGGTGGATATCTGTTTTTCTCACATATAAGACTGCTTTTCTGATGGCCTTTGCCTCAGCCAGAAGGGTTAGTGAGCTTCATGCCCTCTCGCTTGATCTGGCCTTTTTCAGGAGCTCCAGCAACAGTGTTACTTTTACCACTGATTGCTCCTTTCAGGCCAAGAATGAGATGCCAGAAACTACTCCACCTCCTATCTGTATCAGGGCTCTTCCTTCTGCTGAGGGTAATTGCCCTTTGCTTTGTTTGATTCGTGTAATTCGCATTCAAGTCAACCAGACGCTGTTCATTGGGAAAGGCAGAAAACAAATTTTTTTTGTCTCTTATTGCTGGTCGACAGAAGATATCTCCTCAGTCCATTTCTCGATGGATTTGTCTTGCTATTCACATGTCCTATGCTCGTCTTGCGAATGACGATTGTATTACCAATCATATTTCTGCCCACAGGGTACATGCCTTGCTTAGCTCCTGGGCTTATGCTAACTCTGTCATGTTGTCGGATGTTATGCGGGCAGCGTATTGGAGAAATGCTTCTACTTTCTCCAGCTTCTATCTGCTTCAGTTGCAGGAGCAGTCTGAGGACATTTTTTCTTTGGGCCCTCTTTTGTCTGCTCAGGCTGTTGTCTACCCTAGCCATTAGGCTTCTTACAAGGTCAGTTCCAGCCATGTGCTTGGTTACTGTCCTTTCTGTCTGTGTGTCACACAGAGCCATACACCTCATCTCTCATTGTCTTTTACTAATGTTTGTGATGCTATGATTTTATAGGCCATGGGAACTCTACTGTCCACGGTTTCATCACAGTCGGGTAATGTGGGGGGTTGGTTATGTTATTTCCTCCTCCCATTGTCTATTCAGCCTGTTGTAAACAGTTGTAAAGTTGGTTGATAAGAAATTTAAATTTTATAGTAAATTTCCTTTCTTATTATACCTACCACAATTGTTTACATGGAGGCCCTCCTGGCTTCTTATTCGGGTAAGAATCCTTCCTCCCCACTGATCACATAACTCCAATGTTGACGGATTCAAATAGAATGACAAGTGTGTTTAAATGTTTGCACACTGGTTCCAGAAGCCATGGATTAATACAAGGAGAAGAGTGTCCCCTACTGGGTTGCGGCTGTCACACTCGACCCAGTTTTGGCTTATTTTTTCTTGGTGCTTTTGCACCACTTTTCTTTCCCAAATTGCTTGGGAAAGAAGAAAATAGAGTCTTTTTCCGAGTTAGGGACTCCCACTGTGGTGCAAGCCTGTTGTAAACAATTGTGGTAGGTATAATAAAAAAGGAAATTTACTATAAAATTTAAATTTCTGAGGCACTTTGATGGCGGTTAAGTAATGCTGTGGTTTGGATGAAACGATCCTGGTTAGCAGTTGTCTCCCATGGATGAACTGACCGACTTCTGTTATCAACGTTGCCTGTCTGACGGTAGCATGACCACAACCTGCTAGTCAGCAATTGAGTAACGTTGAGAATTTGAGCCACTGCAGTCTGTCTGATGACTGCTTCCAACATGCCAACGGCACGTAAATGTTCATCACGTGTCAGTCTTTGGATACCTCAAAAGTTTATATCAAGAAAAAAACGATGAGACCCCCGAAAAAGCCTGTCCCGTGCAAATGAAAATTTCAAAACATACCCCACAGACATTAAAGTGGTGTGAAAAGCCTGCTCGAAGTTTTGATGGGCCCGTGACATTCATGATCCACACTAAACTTGGCAACATATTGATGTGTCCAATCACACATATCCAATACCATTTTCTGAAAATATCAACATCAGTTTGGATATCCCCTACTTTTTTTTTAATAGTACATATATAACCTGGTGTACAATCAGCAGCATATCTACAGAAAAGAGTGCCTATGGCATACACATATGAATAGAATGGCCTGCTGTTTCCATCTTAAAGGAATTTCCTCCAAAATAAATAGCTACAACTGATGTGCGATCTCTCTTTGGTGAGATTGTGCATTAGTTGTTGATATTTATATAGCTGGAAATTCCTTGGGACATAAAAAGCCTGATTGGCGTAGAGAAAACAGGCGGGAAAGCAACACAACCTCCCTAGTTTGTGCAGGAGAATAGTCTCACTGCCAGCTGGCACTGAGGCTCAACAGTGATACTATGAGGTTTGTAGTCATGTTGCTCCCAGCACTGTATTTTTACCTTATAATTTATATAAGTGGTTCAACAATCCAGCCACCTATGATAATCAAAGACAGATCATACATATGAAGTAAATTCTTTTTTCACTACTTGAGGATGGCTTATGTGACTTTAATAGAAACTGCTCAGTGTCCCTCCCTTTCAAGTGGCACCCAGGGTACTTGCTGTACCTGCCATACCTTAGGCACGCCACTGCGTAAATGAGGTTATGTTATCTTATGAGGTTTAGAGACATATGTTTTCAAAAAACAAAATACAAAAAAACAAAAACACATTTTTAGCTTAACTTGACGTAGTCAAGATAAGCTATTGCCATCATGTGTGCGAAAGTCTGTGAGTCTGTGACGTCTGTTCACATTTTCCTTTAGCACGGGCTACACCCCGCAGTTCTTGTCTGATCGTCACAAAATTTCATATGCAGGTTTGGGGTCATGTCTAGATGAGAACGTCCCCTTTTGGTCACGATCGGGCAACCGGTATGGCTGCCCGAGCCCAAAACCCGAAAACCATTAGCACAGTCTACAGGTCGTATTTATGAAGGGATTTCATTGTAACTTGGTAGGGTGCCTCTATATTATGCCTAGATGAGGTCGTCCCCTTTTGGGCATGATCTATCAACTGTGATGAATGCCCAAGCCCGAAACCCAAAAACTTTTAGCACAGTCTGCAGGTCATGTTTAATGTGGAGGGATTTCATTGTAACTTGGTAGGATGACTCCTTATGATGTCTAGATGAGAATTTTCCCATTTGGGCATGATCTGCCAACCGTGACGACTGCCCGAGCCCAAAACCCGAAAACCTTTAGCACAGTCTACAGGTCATCTTTATTGAGGAATTTCATTGTAACTTGGTGGGTTGACTTCATACAATGTCTAGATGAGAAAGTCCCCTTTGGGGTGTGATTGGGCAACTGTGACGGCTACAGGGGCCCAAAGCCCAAAAACCTTTAGCACAGTCTAGAGGTCATATTTATGAAGAAATTTCATTGTAACTTGGTAGGATGACTCCAAATAATGTCTAGATGAGAACGTCCCTGCATCATGCAGCCTTTATGGGTGCCCGAGCCCAAAAACCTTTAGCATAGGCAAAAGGTCATATTTATGGAAGGATTTCATTGTAACCTGTTAGGTTGACTTCATATGATGCCTAGATGATGACATCCCCTTTTGGTCGTGATTGGTCAGTTGTGATGGCTACAAGTGCCCGAAGCCCGAAAACCTTGAGCACAGTCTACAGGTCATATTTATGAAGGGATTTCATTGTAACTTCTTAGGATCACTCCAGATGATGCCCAGATGAGATTGTTCCCTATGGTTGCAATCATTCAGCCATGATGGCTGCCCGAGCCCGAAGCCCGAAAAACCTTTAGCACAGTCTACAGGTCATATTTATGAAGGGATTTCATTGTAACTTGGTAGGTTAACTTCATATAATGTCTAGTTGAGAACGTCCCTTTTTGGACATGATTGGGCAACTGTGACGGCTAAAGGTGCCCGAAGCCCGAAAACCTTTAGCACAGTCTACAGGTCATATTTATGAAGGGATTTCATTGTAACTTGGTAGGATGACTCCAAATAATGTTTAGATGAGAACGTCCCATTTTGGTCGTGATCATTCAGCCTTGATGGGTGCCCGAGCCCAAAAACCTTTAGCATAGGCAAAAGGTTATATTATAGAAGGATTTCATTGTAACCTGTTAGGTTGACTCCATATAATGCCTAGATGATGACATACCCTTTTGGTCGTGATTGGTCAACTGTGATGGCTACAGGTGCCCGAAGCCCGAAAACCGTGAGCACAGTCTACAGGTCATATTTATGAAGGGATTTCATTGTAACTTTGCAGGATCACTCCAGATGATGTCTAGATGAGAATTTCCCCATTTGGGCATGATCTGCCAACCGTGACGACTGCCCGAGCCCAAAACCCCAAAACCTTTAGCACAGTCTACAGGTCATATTTATTGAGGAATTTCATTGTAACTTGGTGGGTTGACTTCATACAATGTCTAGATGAGAAAGTCCCCTTTTGGACGTGATTGGGCAACTGTGACGGCTACAGGGGCCCGAAGCCTGAAAACCTTTAGCACAGTCTAGAGGTCATATTTATGAAGAAATTTTATTGTAACTTGGTAGGATGACTCCAAATAATGTCTAGATGAGAACGTCCCATTTTGATCGCGATCATGCAGCCTTGATGGGTGCCCGAGCCCAAAAACCTTTAGCATAGGCAAAAGGTCATATTTATGGAAGGATTTCATTGTAACCTGTTAGGTTGACTCCATATAATGCCTAGGTGATGACATCCCCTTTTGGTCGTGATTGGTCAGTTGTGATGGCTACAAGTGCCCGAAGCCCGAAAACCTTGAGCACAGTCTACAGGTCATATTTATGAAGGGATTTCATTGTAACTTCTTAGGATCACTCCAGATGATGCCCAGATGAGATTGTCCCCTATGGTTGCGATCATTCAGCCATGATGGCTGCCCGAGCCCAAAGCCCGAAAAACCTTTAGCACAGTCTACAGGTCATATTTATGAAGGGATTTCATTGTAACTTGGTAGGTTAACTTCATATAATGTCTAGATGAGAACGTCCCCCTTTTGGACATGATTCGGCAACTGTGACGGCTAAAGGTGCCCGAAGCCCAAAAACCTTTAGCACAGTCTACAGGTCATATTTATGAGGGGATTTCATTGTAACTTGGTTGGATGACTCCAAATAATGTCTAGATGAGAACATCCCATTTTGATCGCGATCATTCAGTCTTGATGGGTGCCCGAGCCCAAAAACCTTTAGTACAGGTAAAAGGTCATATTTTTGGAAGGATTTCATTGTAACCTATTAGGTTGACTCCATATAATGCCTAGATGATGACATCCCCTTTTGGTCGTGATTGGTCAGCTGTGATGGCTACAAGTGCCCGAAGCCCGAAAACTGTGAGCACTGTCTACAGGTCATATTTATGAAGGGATTTCATTGTAACTTCGTAGGATCACTCCAGATGATGTCCAGATGAGATTGTCCCCTTTGGTTGCGATCATTCAACCATGATGGCTGCCCGAGCCTGAAGCCCGAAAACCTTTAGCACAGTCTACAGGTCATATTTATGAAGGGATTTCATTGTAACTTGGTAGGTTAACTTCATATAATGTCTAGATGAGAACGTCCCCCTTTTGGACATGATTCGGCAGCTGTGATGGCTAAAGGTGCCCGAAGCCCAAAAGCCTTTAGCACAGTCTACAGGTCATATTTATGAGGGGATTTCATTGTAACTTGGTTGGATGACTCCAAATAATGTCTAGATGAGAACACCCCATTTTGATCGCGATCATTCAGCCTTGATGGGTGCCCGAGCCCAAAAACCTTTAGTACAGGTAAAAGGTCATATTTTTGGAAGGATTTCATTGTAACCTATTAGGTTGACTCCATATAATGCCTAGATGATGACATCACCTTTTGGTCGTGATTGGTCAGCTGTGATGGCTACAAGTGCCCGAAGCCCGAAAACCGTGAGCACTGTCTACAGGTCATATTTATGAAGGGATTTCATTGTAACTTCGTAGGATCACTCCAGATGATGTCCAGATGAGATTGTCCCCTTTGGTTGCGATCATTCAACCATGAAGGCTGCCCGAGCCCGAAGCCCGAAAACCTTTAGCACAGTCTACAGGTCATATTTATGAAGGGATTTCATTGTAACTTGGTAGGTTGACTTCATATAATGTCTAGATGAGAACGTCCCCTTTTGGACATGATTGGGCAACTGTGACGGCTAAAGGTGCCCGAAACCCGAAAACCTTTAGCACAGTCTACAGGTCATATTTATGAAGGGATTTCATTGTAACTTGGTAGGATGACTCCAAATAATGTTTAGATGAGAACGTCCCATTTTGGTCGTGATCATTCAGCCTTGATGGGTGCCCGAGCCCAAAAATCTTTAGCATAGGCAAAAGGTTATATTTATAGAAGGATTTCATTGTAACCTATTAGGTTGACTCCATATAATGCCTAGATGATGACATCACCTTTTGGTCGTGATTGGTCAGCTGTGATGGCTACAAGTGCCCGAAGCCCGAAAACCGTGAGCACTGTCTACAGGTCATATTTATGAAGGGATTTCATTGTAACTTCGTAGGATCACTCCAGATGATGTCCAGATGAGATTGTCCCCTTTGGTTGCGATCATTCAACCATGAAGGCTGCCCGAGCCCGAAGCCCGAAAACCTTTAGCACAGTCTACAGGTCATATTTATGAAGGGATTTCATTGTAACTTGGTAGGTTGACTTCATATAATGTCTAGATGAGAACGTCCCCTTTTGGACATGATTGGGCAACTGTGACGGCTAAAGGTGCCCGAAACCCGAAAACCTTTAGCACAGTCTACAGGTCATATTTATGAAGGGATTTCATTGTAACTTGGTAGGATGACTCCAAATAATGTTTAGATGAGAACGTCCCATTTTGGTCGTGATCATTCAGCCTTGATGGGTGCCCGAGCCCAAAAATCTTTAGCATAGGCAAAAGGTTATATTTATAGAAGGATTTCATTGTAACCTGTAAGGTTGACTCCATATAATGCCTAGATGATGACATCCCATTTTGGTCGTGATTGGTCAACTGTGATGGCTACAGGTGCCCAAAGCCCGAAAACCTTGAGCACAGTCTACAAGTCATATTTATGAAGGGATTTCATTGTAACTTCGCAGGATCACTCCAGATGGTGCCCAGATGAGATTGTTCCCTTTGGTTGTGATCATTCAGCCATGATGGCTGCCCAAGCCTAAAGCCCGAAAACCTTTAGCACAGTCTTCAGATTATATTTATGAAGGGATTTCATTGTAACTTGGTAGGTTGACTTCATGTAATGTCTAGATGAGACCAGCCCCTTTTGGACACCATTAGGCAACTGTGTTGGCTACAGGGGCCCAAAGCCCGAAAATCTTTAGCACAGTCTACAGGTGATATTTATGAAGGGATTTCATTGTACCTTGGTAGGATGACTCTAAATAATGTCTAGATGAGAACGTCCCCTTTTGGTTTCCCCATTTGGGCATGATCTGCCAACCGTGACGACTGCCCGAGCCCGAAGCCCGAAAACCTTTAGCACAGTCTGCAGGTCATATTTATGAAGGGATTTCATTGTAACTTGGTAGGTTGACTTCATATAATGTCTAGATGAGAACGTCCCCTTTTGGACCCGATAGGGCAACTTTGACGGGTTCAGGAGCCCAAAGCCCGAAAACGTTTAGAACAGTCTACAGGTCATAATTGTGAAGGGATTTCATTGTAGCTTGGTAGGATGACTCCAAATAGTGTCCAGATGAGAACGTCCCCTTTTGGTCATGATCATTCAGCCTTGATGGCTTCCCAAGCCCAAAAACCTTTAGCATGTCTGTAGGTCGTATTTATGGAAGGATTTCATTGTAACTTGTTAGGTTGACTCCATATAATGCCTAGATGATGACATCCCCTATTGGTCGTGGTTGGTCAACTGTGATGTCTACAGGTGCCTGAAGCCCGAAAATCTTAAGCACAGTCTACAGGTCATATTTATGAAGGGATTTCATTGTAACATCATAGGATCACTCCAGATGATGTCCAGATGAGAATGTCCCCTTTTGGTTGCGATCATTCAACCATGATGGCTGCCCGAGCCTAAAGCCCGAAAACCTTTAGCACAGTCTTCAGATTATATTTATGAAGGGATTTCATTGTAACTTGGTAGGTTGACTTCATGTAATGTCTAGATGAGACCAGCCCCTTTTGGACACCATTAGGCAACTGTGTTGGCTACAGGGGCCCAAAGCCCGAAAATCTTTAGCACAGTCTACAGGTGATATTTATGAAGGGATTTCATTGTACCTTGGTAGGATGACTCTAAATAATGTCTAGATGAGAACGTCCCCTTTTAGTCGCGATCATTCAGCCTTGATGGCTGCCCGAACCCAAAACCCCAAAACATTTAGGTCTATTGGTCATATTTATGGAAGGACTTCATTGTAACCTGTAAGTTTGACTCCATATAATAACCTTTAGCACAGTCTACAGGCCATATTGATGAAGGGATTTTAATGTAACTTGATAGGATGACTCATTTTGGAATAATTTCAATGTAACTTGGTAACTTTTGTTGATATACGTTAACTGTGAGGGCCACATACATTAACTGTGAGGTCATATTAACCCACCCCTCAGCTCTTTAGTACAGTGTACACCTCATATTATTTTTATCATAAACATAGCATACAGGGAACAGAAATGAACATATTCCCAATTATCACAATTCTTGTCTTATTTCATAATCCTTTCATAAACATTGAACATTATCCTTTTCATCAAACACAACACACAAGTTAAGCTGCAGTGTCATTGACACTTTCATTATTAAACTTTGCCGTATTCCATCCCAAAAGGAACAAAGACTTGGAGTGTGTTGATGTGTGCATGTGTGTGTTGGGGTAGTGGTGGGGCTGGAAGTATACAACATCTTTGGGGGGGGGGGGGGGGGGGGGGGGTCAGATTCAAATTTGTTCAAATCGACTCCCTGAGTTTATATTTTGGCCTCTATTGGAGCCCAAATTGTTCAAATCGACTCCCTGAGTTTATATTTTGGCCTCTATTGGAGCCCAAAATTTAACTTGGTGCATTATGAGGAATATTCTTTAAAATTCTTCTTCATCAGATCCACCAGTGAAAATATTTTGATATTTGGTATGCAACATCTATTGCGGGACAGATTTAAGTTTGTTCAAATCGGGTCTCTGTGTTAATATTTGGGCTCTGTATTGGAACCCAAAGTTTAACTTGGTGCAATATGAGGAGATTTCTTTAAAAATCTTCTTCATCAGATCCACCAGTCAGAATTCTTTCATATTTGGTATATAACATCTCTAGGGGGATCAGATTCAAGTTTGTTCAATTCAAGTCCCTGGCTTAATATTTGGACTTTCCATTGGGGAGGGGGGGAGGGGGGGCAGGTTAGATTCAAGTTTCTCCAAATCCATTCCTTAGTGTTTTTCCATAAAATTTGCCTTTCAAACTGCAGTGACATAACAACCCTTAGAATTTGGCAGTGCTTGTCTACAGCTGATAGAATTGAAAGCAGTTATGAATACCATTGATAATCATATGACATGGGCCCCAAAGTTATGAATAATTTCATGATTTTATTCCTCTGATTTATTGATGAACCATGACTAACTGAATGTGACCCAAAATACTTCCTTGAACCACTTTGTCAGGTGAGCGATTAAGGCCCCATGTTTATTTTCTTATTTTTTTACAAATAAACAGTTGAGACTTACTTAATTATAATCAATAAAATACTGAATAACTTTTGTAGAATAAAATTGGATTTTATTGTTTGTAATAACATCCAAAACAAATGAAGAACCACGTGGTTTCTTTCTTTGAAGTGTAATGTCAACAATATCCCACACTTCTCAATCAAGACCTTACATCATGAATATAACAAAAACATGAGTTTGGAGTGCATTACAGTTTATTAATGGCCTGAGAGGAATGAATAACAGACCGAGGGTTTATTACTGTTAATAAACCAGAGGGCTATTATTGAATCCTCAAGGCTGGTTAATAAACTGGGACGCCCGACAAAATTATGTTATTACTATTATTACCATGAAGTGGGTGGCGGGCTGTTAATGAATTTTGTTTTCATTAACGTTTGCTGCTCCCTTCTGGTTGCAGGACATCATGAATTACTGAGTTTTACCGCCCTGCTAAACTCCATTAATATACTAGAGAACGCATGCTAAAGTGGTAATAATAATAATCACCTGGGGTCAGAAAGACCTATGATCTCTCACAAACTCGGCAAGTAATTAGTTTTGAAATTCATTTGTGTACTTTTTGTTGACATCAACATTAGAGCATTTTCATTTCTTTCATCGGTTTTGGGTGAGGCTGTTGGTTAAATAAAACACACATAGAAACAACATATAAATTTTGAATGTGAGTATATTATAGCAAATAGAAATGAGAACCGCAACACTGACCGCAGTGTTGTTTGCTTAATTCTACTGTACTGTCAGTAGTCTGTACTGGTGGATCTATTCCTGAAGTTCGAACTTTGATTTGTTATTTTTACCTGGTGAGGCCATAATAAAAAAAAAATATGCTAGATTTTCAAGTTCCACTGTGCCAATTAATGAAGTTTTGTGTTGATATTTATTTATAAATGAAATATTTTCACCATTATTGATGTCATTCCCTAGCACCGTGTGAGTTTGAAGGGTCTTGTGTGTCGTAATTCCACTATAATCTAGCACCGATTTTTGTATTTTGGAGAGATAAAAAATAAAAATAAAATTTGCGCCCCCCCCCACTCCCTGCCCCTATTTTGAAAAAAAGTTCAATGAAAATTGAGTATATTTTTTATTAAGACCAAATAGACATATTTCCAGCATGGCAGTAGTTATGTGCATGGATGGAACAAGCTACTTGACAACAGCAATAGTAAAAGAGTTAATTTTTTATTTTTAAGTAACAGGATATGTTCTATTTAAATTTAACCTTTTTATTGTTGATAAAAACAGAACTGCCGATGTGCAGCGTTATCTCTAAGCATGTGACACTTCCAGAGAACGTGCCAGACATCGGCTAATTAACATAATTTACTCGTAATTTTTCCCATGTGAATTTTATGTTTACCTCCAGACTAATTTATTATGTGCTGTACACAGAAGATGATTTGGGGTTAAAGATAATTTATATTACATCTACACCATTTATTTATTAGGGTTTAATGACACTTTAACAGCCAGGGTCATATCATGTCGGTGACAGTTTTATGGGTGGAGAAAGCTGGAGTACCCAGAGAGAACCACCGAGCAACGACAAGCAGCTGCCAGTTCCCCAACATCGTAACTCCACATTGCAGCACAGGCAGGGTTAGATTGGTTGAAGACATGCACACCATCGACGTGCAGTACGCCTCAGTACACGGCGTCATTGTGCCCCCATGTGGACAAACGGTGTGAAGTGCCTTGCCCAAGAACACAATGCAAGGACTAACCAGGTTCAATGTTGCTTAACTTCGGTGATCTGACAAAAACCAGTTACTGCAATGTCCCTGCGCCCCCATCTACAACATATATTTTCAGGTAACTTTTAATCCCTATTTGGTGGAAAATGTGTGAGTCTGAGGCTGTGCCCAGTTCAACAAATTTACTTATAATTTTTTCGCATTTGTGGATTCTTCTGTAAGACCTTTTAATTTTTCATATGCCTTCTGGTGGTGGTTCTGTAGATATCGCTTAAGATTGCAAGTATTCCAAAAATTTGCTACTACTATTTTGGACCCAAGTTGCAGGTACAATTTTGGGGGATTTGTTGTAAGTCCTCTTGAAGTAAGTATAAATGTCACTACGTTTACCTTTACCCAACATTACAGCCTCTGGCATGCACAACCCATGTGATTGAGAGGTCATAAACTTACCAATCCTGGGAAATTTGTTGAAATCGAATTTCTCGTTTTTTTGTTAAGGTAGCGGTTCAGTTTCAGTTTGGAAAAAAAAAACAAAAAAAAATAACTGATAACCCGCCCAGCCCTCCAGTGAAGGGCAAAAAGAGAGACATTGTCTTCTTGTTTGGAAAGTGGATTTGACTGGAAGTAAAACTTCTTAAATGAATTAAAGAAACACATCTGCTAATAATTTGTTCTGATGAAAAGTTTAATGATTAGACAATCAGCAAAATTTCAAAGAATTAGCAGTTTTAAAAACAAAATTCTGATTTTCTCTAAAATAAATGTTTTAGAACAAGCTTTATCAGCCATTTCAAAGTCATGTGATATGTTTAGGACAGAATTTTAATCTGAAAGTATTTTCTCAACATTGCAGCAATTCAGTGAAAATTTTCTTTGGCAATGTGTTGTTTTGATTGGCTTTCAACAAAAATATATATAGACTGTATCTCTGCATCTCAATATTTTTTTTTAAATAGCCATTATCTGTTTGTGATGTGAGAGCAGAATCCTTCCATTTTCTAGTATGATACATGAGCCAGCTGTCCCATCAGCTCTGAAACAGTTGTTGTTGAAGACATCTTGGAAGATTTCAGCAGTCTGTTTGCCATCTCTAAGGAATAGATTGCTGGGATCCTTCAAAAGTCAATAAACAATATATAAAATCAGTTTGCTTTGATAAGAAGGAGATGTCTGACTACCAGATTGATCATTTGATCTTCAAACAAGGTGGAATACAGAATTCTACAGCCTAGGAATTCCTTAAGATTTTAACATCATTCCTGTTCATGAGTTAATTTAAGGCTGGTAACCAGTTACTTGCCTGCAAGCAAGGCAGTTGCTAGGAGAGTAACCCTCACTTATACCAGCAGTACTCCATGCATGTCTTCAGAATTTAATTTATGTAAATTTTCTAAAATTTCTGTTAATTTTTATTGTCGGGAGCACAGTGTTTCATTGGCTAGAGTATTGGTCGTTAGACTGAAAGGTGGATGGTTCGATACAGATCAGTGGTAACCTTGTTGTGCCCTAAGTCAAAACACTTAATCCTGATTGCTCATTTGGGTGCATAGTGGTGCTGTGTACTGGTGTGTACCACACATCGATGGTGCACTTGCCTTCAACTGGTCCAACTCTTATAGCATGGAGTGAGTTGGAGAGTCTGACAGTTGCTTGCCAATTATCAGTGGTTCTCTCCTGGTACTCTGGCTTCCTCCACCTGAAAAAATGTGACACAATTTGACTCTGACTGCTGAAAGTGACTTTAAACCCCAATAAACAAACTTCTGTCGTCATCAGTAATGTACTGTGGCCCAGAGTAATACTGGTTCTTTCTTTGATGAACAGCTGGAAAGAGTAACAAGAGAGCACTTTTCAACTCTTGTTAAGGGTTAGATTATTTTTGGTGGTCTGAATTTGTTATTCAAAATTTGTTTTATTACAAATTATTGGAAAGCAACCACATGCACTCTCCAATAATTTATAAAAAACAAATTTATATAAAAAATTATTTGCGTTTTACTGAATATAAAACATGAGCAAGGAAAATGTTGACTTTTTATCAGATACCCTCATTTTTTTTGGAAAGCCCTGATAGTAGCTTCTAGACCCTACCCGTTAAACAGCATCTCATTTGCAATGATAAAGGATACACAAAATTTGTGTTCTGTCTCTAAAATTGTTATCAACAAAAAACAGGTAAATTGTTCTAGACATGTCTTAAGTAAAAGGGTTAACAGTTTATTGTGATTTGCACAATTTGTTTACAATTTCCATAATACATCAAAATTGCTACTTCCTGTGTGTTACATGCAGCATGACATTTAAATGTCTGATTTTCTTCCCTGCTTATTTTGGATCTGTAACCCTTCCCTAGAAACAATCATATGAAATTATGTATTCAGATTAAATTAAAGTGTGTAATAGAATGTTACATCTATAATGCATGGCTCTGGTGAGGTAATGGCATATAGTGGTATTGATGAGAACATCAAATGGCTCTCCCCTGTGCTGAGAGAGAGAGAGAGAGGAGAGAGAGAGAGAGAGAAAGAGAGAAATGGACACAGCCCCTGCGTTAAAACATCCTTATATGCTCTTTCATAGAAACCATTGCAAGACCTGTAATTCTGTAAATCACAGGAACATGCGTAATGCCCTCTGAATAGGGTTCAGGAGGATGACTAATGCCCTCCTAGAAGGTTCAGGTCAACCAATGCCCTCCCAGGAGGTTCAGACTAATGCCTCCTAGAATGTTCAGAAGGATGACTAATGCCCTCCTAGAAGTTTCAGACAGATGACTAATGCCCTCATAGAAGATTGAGGAGGATGACTAATTCTCCCCAAGAAGATTCAGGAGTGCGACTAATGCCCTTTTTAGCTCACCTGGCCTAAAAGGCTTTTCACATTTTCATCTTCTTCTCTGCTGAGCTGGTGTGAACCAAACTTGACAGGAATGGTCTATGGGAGGTCCTCTACAAACGATCCTCATTTTGTTCCCGTCGGATGAAAAACATGGCTTCCAGAGTCATTCTTTGATTCTGGTTGGTGGATTTTCAAAAATCTTCTCCTCTGAAACTGCCAGGCCAAATGTTTTGAAACTTCACATAAACTCCACATAAATGATGACTGGGACCCCCTCTACCAACGATTCTCATTTAATGTTGATTGGGTCACAAACATGGCCGCAATTGCGGCTTATAATTACTGTAGAAACCCTATGGGAAATCACATTTTCTTCTTCTTCTCTGGAAAAACCAAGGCGACGTGAAAACAAACCTGACAGGGAGAGTCTATGGGAAGTCCTCTACAAACGATCCTCATTTTGTTCCCGTGGGTTGAAAAACATGGCCACCAGAGGCATTCTTTGATTCTGATTGGTGGATTTTCAAAAATCTTCTGTGATGAAACTGCCAGGCCAAATGTTTTGATACTACAAATAAGTGATGACTGGGACCCCCTCTACCAATGATCCTCATTTAATGTTGATTGGGTTGTAAACATGGCCACAATTGCAGCTTATAGTTACTATAGAAACCCTATGGGAAATCACATTTTCATCTTCTTCTCTGGAACTACTGAGCCGACGTGAACCAAATTTCGCAGGAATGGTCTATGAGAGGATGGGAATATGTGGCCACCAGAGGCTATATTCTAATGCTTAACCCAATACCTCTCCTGTCTGTACGAAGATCGGTACTTTCAACAAAATACTTTGTTTTTTTTAGAATCTGGTAAGGGTTGGTTCCATTTTTCTCCACTGAGAACTGGGAAAAAAAAAAAATATTGTGTGTACAGAACAAGTCAAAATAAGTTGTAGCATAACTGCAATAAACTAAGTAAACTACTGCCCCTGCCCTGACAAGATCAGAATCTGACATTTTCTGGAAAGCTTTCAGTGAGAGCTTTCCAGAAAATGATGTTGGCTTCTGGTCTTATCAGTGTAGGAAGAGAAAAGATACATAGTTTATAGGATTATCCTACAACTTATTTTGACTTGTACTGTAAATGAGCGCAACTGTATGTTGAAACATGTATTATTAGTCTCAAGTAACTTATCAGAAACTACTGATTGATGACAGGTGTATGGAAAACCAGGGAAGTTTTTAGCTCACCTGACTTTCAGTCAGGAGAGCTTTTGTCATCACTCACCGTCCGTCGTCCGTGAATATAGTGTTTGCGTCTTCTCCCAAACCACTGAACCAATTTAATAGATATTCGAGATAACAGTTTGTTATGACATAGCAGTTTGATTTTGTTCAAATCAAGTTGCCTCGCCCCTTGAAAGGGCCATGCCCAAAAAGTGTGCTGAAATCTTAAAAAATCTTCTTCTCATGAACCAGCAGTAGCAGAGACTTGATATTTGGTGTGCAGCTTCCTTTCGAGGTGTAGACTCAGATTTGTTCAAGAGAAGTTTGTGGGGCTATTTTGCCGTCATTATGGGAGGGGCAAAAATTTTTGCCCCTCCCAAAATTTCTATTTTCCAAACAGAGAGGCAGATTTGGACCAAATTTGATATGAGGGATTATTGGGTCATAAGTACTTAATTTATGCCCAAATTGTTTTTCCTGTCCCCCCCCCCCCCCCCCCCCCCCCCCCCCCCCCTTGGGAACTGCAGGAGCTGAAAATAGAAGAAGAAAAAAACTATATCTCCAAAACTACACGGCACTGAGAATTCTTATTTGGTGTGAAGCTTCCTTAGGACCAACAGAATGGAATGGTAAAAAAATTGCTAGTGGTTTTATCATGGGGTACTTTTCTGGGACTTTGAAAAAGTGCTGAGTCAGCATTTTTTAATGCTGTGGGTAATGGGAAAAACATTTAAGACTACTTTTCTCCCAAACCACTGTTCCAAAAGCTTTTAAATTTCACATATAACATCTTTGGAAGATTGTTTCACATGTTTATTGAAATCAATTCCCTGGATCCATATTTGGGCTCTCCATGGGAGCCCAAATTTTTAAATTAGTGCAGTATGAGGAATATTCTTTAAAAATCTTCTTCAGATCTACCAACAAGAATCTTTTGATATTTGGTATGCAGCATCCTTGGGGGTGAGATTCAAGTTTGTTCAAGCCACGTCCCTGGATTCATATTTAGGCTGAAAATTTTGGGTCCCGTTCAGTACTTAGAAATTTTGGACCAAAATCCGTAAATTTTTTCTTGGTTGTTTTATGCATTTCGGTCAATTTTAAGACAAATTTTTTTTTTTTTTCACTGAAAATTTGGGGTCCGGGTGGGACTTAGAAACTTTTGGATCAAAATTCAGAAATTTTTGTTTTGTTTTTTTATGCATTTCGGTCAATTATAAGACTTAGAAAATTTCCGAACAAAAATAAAAAAAATCTGTTATGCGTTTATCTCAATTTTGGGACGTAAAAGTGTAGGAACTGAAAATATATGGAAAATCCTGTGTATTGTGTGGGCACATCTGCTTCATCTAGTTGGTATATGCTTTTCTTAGGAGGGGCATATGCAGCTTATTCAAATCAAGTCCCTGGTTTGATATTTAGACTACCATGTCAGGCGTGCTCCCTCAGGCCCCCTGGGGCCTCTTTTGTTTATATTCTCTCCCCATCATGTCAGCTTAGATGACAGTAATTATTATTATCTTTCAAGATTTGCCAAAATTGGAGTAAAATGTGTTTCCTGTAACCCTTTACCTATCCAAAGCTATTTTGAAAGAGAATACTGTCTCAAAAAATTGTAATTTTCAAAATATTTAACCTTGTTTTACTGATTTTTTTGTTGAAACAGGATTCATAAATGTGTGCATTTTCGAGAAAATCTTCTTTGAAACTACAAGGCCAAATGGTCTGAAAACTTAGTGTGACTGATGACTGTAACCTCCTCTACCACTGATCCTCATTTAATATTTATTGATTTGCAATTATGGCTGCAATTGTGGCTTATAGTTACTATAGAAACCCTATAGGAAATCACATTTTCATTATCTTCACTGAAAGTACTGAGCCAATGTGAACCAGACTTGGCATTCATTGTCTATGAGAGGTTCTCTACAACTGTTACTCATTTTATTCCAAAACGGTGAAAAACGTGGCCGCCAGAAGCATTCTTTGATTCTGATTGGTCAATTTTGAAAACTCTTCTCCTCTGAAACCACAGGGCCAAATGTTTTGAAACTTTGCATGGTTGATAACTGGGTCACCCTCCACCAAAGGTCCTCATTTAATGTTTATCGTATTGCAAACATGGCCACAATTGTGATTTTTAGTTACTATAGTAAAACACTATGGGAAATCACATTTTCGGCTTCTCTCTGGAACTACTGGAGCTGACATGAACCAAAACGTGGCAAGAATGGTCTATATGAGGCCCTCTACAAACAATCCTCTTTTTGTTCCCGTTGGTTGGAAAATATGGCCACCAGAGACATTCTATGATTCTGTTTGATAGATTCAAATGTTTTGAAACTTCACGTGATTGAAGACTGGGACACCTTCTACCAATGATCCTCATGTAATTTGATGTAATGTGGCAAACATGGCCACAATTGCAGCTCATAGTTACCATGGAAAGCCTATGGGAAATCACATTTTTAGCTCACCTGACTTTCAGTCAGGAGAGCTATAGTGATCACTCACCGTCCATCAGTCGTCCATCCGTCGTCGTTGTCCGTCATTGTCTGTGAACATGGTGTTTGTGTCTTCTCCTCTCAAACTGCTGAACCAATTTAATTGATATTTGAGATAATAGTTTGCTATGGCATCGCAATTTGATTTTGTTCAAATCAAGTTGCCTCGCCCGTGGGTAGGGCCACACCCAAAAAGTGTGCTGAAATCTTAAAAAATCTTCTTCTCATGAACCAGCAGTAGCAGAGACTTGATATTTGGTGTGCAGCTTCCTTTTGAGGTGTCGACTCAGATTTGTTCAAGAGAAGTTTGTGGGGCTATACTTGGCATCGTTATGGGAGGGGCAAAATTTTTGGCCTTGCCCAAAATTTCTATTTTCCGAACCGAGAGGCTGATTTGAACCAAATTTTATGTGAGGGCTTATTGGGTCATAAGTGCCTAATTTATGCTGATTTTTTTTCCCTGTAGCCCCATGGGAACTGCAGGAGGTAAAAATAGAAAAAAATTAAAACGCCCATATCTCCAAAACTGCACGGCACCGAGAATTTTCATTTGGTGTGAAGCTTCCTTAGGACCAACAGAAAGAATTGGTAAAAAAAAAAATTGCCATCGGTTTTATCATAGGGTACAGTTTCGGGACTTTTGAAAAAGTGCTGAGTCAGCACTTTTTAACACCGTAGACAATGGGAAAAACATTAAAAAATCTTCTTCTCCAGATCCAGCAGGCAGAATTTTTTGATATTTGGTATGCAACATTGTAGGGAGGATCTGATTCAAGTTTGTTCAAATTGGCCCCCCTGGGTTCATATTTGGGCTCAGTATAGAAGCCCGATTTCGAACTTGGTGCATTTCAGGCAAATTTCTTAAAAAATCGTCTTCTCCAGATCCAGCAGGCAGAATCTTTTGATATTTGGTATGCAACATTGTGGGGTGATCTGATTCAAGTTTTGTTCAAATCGGCGCCCTGGGGTTTATATTTGGGTTCAGTATAGGAGCCCAAATTTGAACTTAGTGCATTTCAGGCAAATTTCTTGAAAATCTTCTTCTCAAGATCCAGCAGGCAGAATCTTTTGATATTGGGTATGCACCATGCTTAGGGGGGTGAGATTCAATTTTGTTCAAGCCAAGTCCCTGGGTTCATATTTGGGCTCATTGTGGGAGCCTAAATTATAACTTAGTTCAAATGAGGAACTTTCTTTAAAAATCTTCTTTAGATCAGCAGTTAGAATGTTTTGATATTTGGTATGCAGCATCCTTAGGGGGGTGAGATTCAAGTTTGTTCAAGCCATGTCCCTAGGTCCATATTTGGGCTCACTGTGGGAGCTTGAATTGTGACTTTGTTCGAGATGAGGAATTTTCTTAAAAAATCTTCTTCTTCAGATCCAACAGTCGGAATGGTTTGATGTGGTGAGTAGCATCCTTGGGTGGGTGGTGGGGGGGGGGGGGGGGGGGTGGGTGGGAGGGAGGGGGGATTCAAGTGTGTTAAAGCCAAGTCCATAGGTCCATATTTTATCCCTGTGGGAGCCCAAATTATAACTTAGTCAATATGAGGAATTTTTCTTTAAAAATCTTCTTCTTCAGATTCAGCAGTTGGAATGTTTTGATATTTGGCATGGAGCAACCTTAAGGGGCTGAGATTCAAGTTTGTTCAAGCCAAGTCCCTTGGTTCATATTTGGGCTGAATGACAACTTAGTTCAAAATGAGGAATTTTCTTTAAAAATCTTCTTCAGATCCAGCAGATGAATGCTTTTGATATTTTTTTATGCAGCATCCTTAGGGGGGTAAGATTCAAGTTTGTTCAAGCCATGTCCCTAGGTCATATTTGGGCTGATTGTGGGAGCTCGATTGTAACTTGGTTCAAAATGAGGAATTTTCTTTAAAAATCTTCTTCTTCAGATCCAGCAGTCGGAATGTTTTGATATTTGGTGTGCAGAATCCTTAGGGGTGTGAGATTTAGGTTTGTTAAAGCAAGTCCCTGGGTTCATATATGGGCTCCCTGTGGGAGCCCGAATTATGGCTTAGTTCAATATGAGGAATATTCTTCAAAAATCTTTTTTTAGATCCACTGGTCAGAATATTTGGTATAAGCTTTTCTTAGAAGGAGCAGATGCAACTTGTTGAAATCAATTCTCTGGGTTGATATTTAGGCTACCATGTCAGGTTAGCGCCCTCAGGCCCCCTGGGGCCTCTTGTTATATGTAGTTCCAGGTGAGCGATTACAGGCTCTGTAGAACCTCTAGTTAGAAGGTTCAGCGAGGATGACAAGTGCCCCTCCTAGAAGGTTCAGTACGATGACTAATGCCATCATAGGTTCTCGCCAGATCACCGAAGATAAGCAACATCGAGCCCGGTTAGTCCTTGGATGGGGTGACCGTCCTGAGCAATCAATTCAGATTCCCTGCATTGTGTCCTTGGGCAAGGCACTTAACCCTAATTGTCCACATGGGGCTCGATGGTGCCATGTACTAAGGCATACTGCACGTCAATGGTGCACATGTCTTCAACCAATCTAACCCTGCCTATGCTGCAGTGCGGAGTTACGATGTTGGGGAGCTGGCAGCTGTGCATCGTTGCCTGGTGATTCTCTCCGTCTACTCCGGCTTCCTCCACCTGTAAAACTGTCACGGTCATGATTAGCCATTGTGCATAAGTATGTGACCTTAAACACCAATAAATAAATAAATAAATAATGCCATCATAGAAGATTCAGGAGTGCTACTAATGCCCTTTTTAGAAGATTCAAGAGGATGACTAATGCCCTCCTAGAAGGTTCAGGAGGATGACAAATGCCATCCTAGAAGATTCAGGAGGATGACTAATGCCCCCCCCCCCCTGAGTGTTCAGGACAACTATTACCCTCCAAGAAGAAGATTCATGAGAATGAATATTGCCCTCCTAGAAGATTCATGAGGATGACTAATGCCCTCCTAGAAGATTCAGGCAGATGACTAATGTCCCCAAGAAGATTCAGGGGGATAACTAATGCCCTCCTAGAAGTTCAGGAAGATGACTAATGCCATCATACAAGAACCAGGAGTGCGACTAATGCCCTTTATAGAAGATTCAGGATGATGACTAATGCCCTCCCAGAAGGTTCAGGAGGATGACTAATGCCCTCCTAGAAGGTTCAGGAGAATGACTAATGCCCTTCTAGAAGATTCAGGAGGATGACTAACGACCTCCTAGAAGGTTCAGGGGGATGACTGATGACCCCCTAGAAGGTTCAGGAGACTGACTAATGTCCTTCTAGAAGATTCAGGAGGATGACTATTGACCTCCTAGAAGATTCAGGAGGAGGACTAATGACCTCCTAGAAGATTCATGAGGATGACTAATGACCTCCTAGAAGGTTCAGGAGGATGCCTAATGACCTCCTAGAAGGTTCGGGAGGATAATTAATGCCCTCCTAGAAGGTTCAGAAGTATGACTAATGCCCCTCCTAGAAGGCTCAGGAGAATGACTAATGCTCTTCTAGAAGAATCAGGAGGATGACTTATGACCTCCTAGAAGTCCAGGAGGATCACTAATGCCCTCCCAGATGATTCAGGTGGATGACTAATGCCCTTCTAGAAGATTCATGAGGATGACTAATGCCCTTCTAGAAGGTTCAGGAGAATGACTAATACTCTTCTAGAAGAATCAGGAGGATCACTAATGATCTCCTAGAAGGTTCAGGAGCATGACTAATGCCCCCTAGAAGGTTCAGGCAGATGACTAATGCTCTCACAGAAGATTGAGCAGGATGACTAATTCTCTCCTAGAAGATTCAGGAGTGCGACTACTGCCCATTTTAGAAGGTTCAGGAGGATGACTAATGCCCTCCTAGAAGATTCAAGAGGATGACTAATGCCCTCCTAGAAGGTTCAGGAGGATGACTAATGCCATCATAGACGATTCAGGAGGATGACTAATGCCCCCTTGAAGGTTCAGGACAACTAATACCCTCCAAGAAGAAGATTCGTGAGGATGAATAATGCCCTCCTAGAAGATTCATGAGGATGACTAATACCCTCCTAGAAGGTTCAAGCAGATGACTAATGCCCCCAAAAAGATTCAGGGGGATGACTAATGCCCTCCAAGAAGTTCAGTAGGATGACTAATGACCTCCTATAAGGTTCAGGAGGATGACTAATGCCCTCTTAGAAGATTCAGGTGTATGACTAATGCCCTTCTAGAAGATTCAGGAGGACAACTAATGCCCCTCCTGGAAGGTTCAGGAGGATGACTAATGCCCTCCTAGAAGATTTAGGAGGATGACTAATGCAATGCCCTCCTAGAAGGTTCAGGAGAATGACTAATGCCCTCCAAGAAGGTTCAGTAGAATGATTAGTGCCCTCCAAGAAGGTTCAGAAGGATGACTCATGCCCTCCTAGAAGGTTCAGAGGGATGACTAATGCCCTTCTAGAAGGTTCAGGAGAATGACTAATGCCCTTCTAAATGACTAATGCCCTTCTAGAAGATTCAGGAGGATAACTAATGACCTCGTAGAAGATTCAGGAGGATGACTAATGACCTCCTAGAAGGTTCAGGAGGATGACTAATGCCCTCATAGAAGGCTCAGGAGAATGACTAATGCCCTTCTAGAAGATTCAGGAGGATGACTAATGACCTCCTAGAAGATTCAGGAGGATGACTAATGACCTAGAAGGTTCAGGAGGATGACTAATGCCCTCCAAGAAGATTCAGGTGGATGACTAATGCCCTTCTAGAAGGTTCAGGAAAACGGCTAATGCCCCCCTAGAAGGTTCAGAAGGATCACTAATGCCCTCCTAGAAGGTTCAGAAGGATGACTAATGCTCTCCAAGAAGGTTCAGGAGAATGACAATTGTCATCATAGAAGATTCAGGAGGATGACTAATGTCCTTCTAGAAGGTCTTTTTATAAATATCTTGCGGGCCGTTAATCTTCAAAGACCTACTATCTGGTGTTTACCAACACTGGTCTCAGAACAGGTGGGAATGTAGTAGCTCAGTGGTTAGAGCATTGGACTTTAAGCCGAAAGGTCAACTGTTAAATCCTGACCAGCAGTAACTGTGTTGTGTCCTTGGGCAAGACACTGAATCCAGAGTGCATGGTGGTGCTGTGAACTAAGATGTACTGCACATCCATGATACTCTTGCTTTCAACTGCTGCTGTCTCTGCTTGTGCAGAATTAGTAAGTTCGGTAGTCTGGTAATTGCTGGACACTGCTGGGTGGTTTTCTCTCTGTAGTCCGACTTACTCTACCCATAAAACTACGACATGCTGTGACACTGGATGTTGAAAGTGTCACTAAACTCCAATAAACAAACTCAGAATAGGTACTCAAACACACATTCAAGAAGTCCTGCAGAGAATTAATGGATAAATAATAAATTACTGTGGCAGTGATTTCTAGCCAAGTTCACAGGCAGCTAAAACATGGCTAGAAATCACTACCAATCCACAAGATTTGTTTTGTTCTTGTGCAAGAATTAGAACCCAGATAAGGACTATCAATACTCACCTGTCCAGTTTACCTGGAGTATATTTTGGCTGGTGTTATAAAAGATTTTTTTTTCAGTTGAATGGGATAATTGAAATTTACCTCACAACAACTTTCAGTGACATTTGGTATTTGATGTATAAAAGGGTTAAACATCAGAGGGATGGCTTGAGTAGTTGACAGCCCTTATAGTAAATTTGTTGTTAGCAATAATTTCCTGCATAAAGTGTGAATAAAATCAGGAGAATATGCAGTAATCACAACAGCTGTGCGATTTCTATGCTACCTAATTACTTAAATACTTCTTCATCAATTTGTGGTATTAGTGTCGGCCTATGCATATCCCTTTAGTCACATCCAATTGAAAACCACAGATAACTGGGATTTGTTTGTGGGAAAATTATCTGCCAAGTCAAGAGGTCACTGGGTACATGATGTAATTCTTTGTACCATGAATGTTCAGTGTCAGAATCAAAACAATGCTGACTGTGAAAATGCACTTGGTAAATTTGTTTGAAGGAATAATTTGCCACTTGGGTAATTTTCTTCAGACAATGCCAGGTTACACTTCCATGTTAGTAACAGTTCAATTCAGATCAAATGAAGGTTTTAAGACATTTTCAGCAAAGCATTAATGGTGTCTCGCAATAGAAAGGCCCTTCAAGAATTCCACAGCATGAAAACCCTTAAAACTGTTAACAAGATCTAGAGGGAGCATGGTGGCTCAGTGGTTACTGCATTGGACTTCAAACTAACAGGTCCATGCTTTGATCCCCACCAGGTGCAACTTGTGTTTTGTCCTTGAGTAAGGTTCTTGAACCCAATGTCCACATGGGTGCACTGTGGACTATATTAAGGTGTTCTGCACATCGATAGTGGACTTGTCTTCATCCGATGTTAATCCTGCTTGTATGGCATTAGTATGTTGGGGAGTCTGACATTTGCTCACTGCTGCTCAGTGTTCTCTCTGGGTACTCGGTCTTTGGTGCACTGTGGACTATATTAAGGTGTTCTGCACATCGATAGTGGACTTGTCTTCATCCGATGTTAATCCTGCTTGTATGGCATTAGTATGTTGGGGAGTCTGACATTTGCTCACTGCTGCTCGGTGTTCTCTCTGGGTACTCGGTCTTTCTCCATCCACAAAACTGTCTGACACGCAAAGACCCTGGTTGTTGAAAATGTCGTTAATCCCTAATAAAACAAATATTTAAAAAAAATAAGACTAGAACTAATCTTTTCCTTTCCTTAATAGGGAACTTTCAAGAAGAGACATTATGGCCGAGAGAATATGATGTACAGTAGAACCGTGTTAATTGAATAGCCCGTTTGCCAGTAAAAAGTATTTAGCTAACAGGAGTATTCATATTTGGTTTTGGTCACTTTCCTGTATTCTAGAGATAAATTGAATATTTATTCTATTATATCTTGTTTAACCCTTTGAGACTTTAATTATCCTGATGTTCAAACGTCACTAGGAATTCAGTTTCTTCAACGTTTTTCAAAATACGACGTCAAACGTCAGTATGTACCAATAACAAGATATTTTTTACATTAGTGATTATCTGATTGAGGGCTAGATTATTTTTGGTGGTCTGAATTTGTTATTCAAAACTTGTTTTATTACAAATTATTGGAGAGGACCTACAGGCACTCTCCAATAATTTGTAATAAAACAAATTTATATAAACAAAATATTATTTGTGTTTAACTGAATATGAAATATAAGTAAGGAAAGTGTTGGCTTTTGCTCTGGTATCCTCTTTTTTGAAAGCCCTGATAGTGGCTTCTAGCACTCAACCAGTTAAGAAGTCTTGACAGCAGGATTATATTAGTATTTTAAGCTGCGGTAACATTTGGCTCAATGGTTATCACGGAGCACTAATTGGGAGAAAATAGGAATTTGAGGTTAGAACTTTTAAAAATCGAAAAATACTAATTGAACAAATGACCACAAATTGTCAATGTGCTGTTTGATTTCGTACGTAATAACACGTACAAAAGAATCAAATGTTTAAAGAAGACATAATAAATTATGCCTTTAATGGGTGCCCTGAGGCCAATTAAGCCTTAAAGAAGAGGAATTGGGTGATTGTCGAGGTAATTTCTCAACATGTCACAATATTTTTTATTAATTTTAACAGGAGTTCACTCTATGGCCTATATGTAGTTAAGAGGTTAAATTTGGACTGAAGTGGTTTTGTTTCTGGAAGTTACATTTACAGGGGTATTCAATTAATGGGTTTATTCATTAAATGGGTTATTCAAATAATGGGGTTATTCAGTTAATAGATATCCAATCAAGTGGGCTCCTCTACATCTCTCGCTGTCTTGCTAGAATATTTATTACTGTGTAATACCAGGTAGTTGCCATTTTGAGAGGGAAAATAAACATGAAGGCATTTTTTGCATCCTCTGCAGCTATATTACTTTGCCTAGTCTTGAGGGAAGTTTGTAGACATAGACATTGGTTTGTTAACTCTTTATATAACAGAATTTTCTCCTGCTGATGTCATCATTTCCCCACAACAATTTGCAATTTCTTTTATGTAGCAAGAATATCTAACATTTATTTTGGAGAGACATTTTATTTTTCTATCACTCAGTTGATCTTTTCTGAAAACAATCAGTTTCTAGAAAATATGTCTTATTGTTATTATTTGTAATGCTCATCTTGAGATCTTAGCCACAGCAATCCGCAATCCCTTGGAAAATACTGAGCTTGTATAATCAGGCATAAAAAAAGTTTCAGGAGAATATTTTGTTTTATATCTGTTTTTTCAAGCATTAATTATCCAGAACTGTTAACAAATCAAAGTGGTGATATATTGGTTTCATGTAGTATTGAATTTGGACTGCACCATATTAGTCCTCTGTGAAAACCCTGAGAAGTGGCACAGTGCTAGTTTACTGTTGTAAAAAAGCTCTGCTTAACAGATAAAATAAGACTTGGTCACCAATGCAAGTCCTCTAAAAAGGTTAACATGGCTGTTACAAATGATTGACTGCACTTGACTTTAAATCCACATAGCCATTGTGCAGAAATATGAGACGTTAAACACCACTGACAGAATAGGACTCAACCACCAGTTCCTGTGGTGGATGTCTTCTAAAGTGTTCACCAAGATATAAACGATTGGCTAAACTTGACTTCATACCTATGTTTCTGTTATGATGTAGCCATAGATACCGACAATGGTTTTAAACCACCAATAAGTGACTAAATAATACCACATTGATGCAAACATTGTTGAATTTTATTTGGCACACATGCACGCTTATTACTTGGGACAATTCTCGATACAGTTAATATGGTTTTCAATTCTCAGGAAGATTCAATTGACTTGGGAAACAAAAAAATGGAACCGTATATATACTGGATCCACTAATATACAGAATTTGTTATAACTTCTCGTTTTCATTTTTACTATTTAGTATTACATTTCTGTTAAACTTAAATTGTTTCTATACTGCGCAAGCATAATAAGATGGCATAAACATTTCTGAATTTATGGCCTATTTCAGTATTTATCAACCATGTCTGCAATACACTCTGTCCAGAAATCCCATCAACATGTCACTTGGGTTGACTCCTTTTACAATGTCACAGTACTCTCATCAGAAAACATACATATAAAAACAAACTATTTGATGCAGTAACTCGACCTGTTCACCAAAAATTCAAATTGGCGTGCTCTGTGACATAACCTCCATTGTCCGGTTGTTATATTTTACAGGTTTTTTTTTTTAATATTGAACATATGATTTCAATTTCCAACCCATATTCACATTTATCTCTAAATTATGTTTATGAGGAATCAGTCAAATTTGAGGAGTGAGACTTGGAACTTGATCGATTAATTAAAAAGCAAATATAACCCTTGAGGAATTTTAACAAGGAAAATCCAATTTTCTTAATTACGAAACCTTTTCCTTGATTATGTCAAGAAATTAAATCTTTGTGGACGATAGGTTGATAGATACCTCATTGTGAAAAGTCTGTGACTCTGTTACAAATTTTATGGGCCAATTTTGGACAGAGATTTTTAACTGGGACTCACTGTATTCCATGTTATCAGTATTTGCATTGTTGTGTTATGCCACCTCTAAATTTTGAGTGAAAATTCTGGTGGCCAAGCTACGAATGCAATGACTTGAGATTTCAAATTACATATTTCCACATTAGAAGTACCTTTTAAAACCATTTTTAGCTCATCAACGAAGTTGTGTGAGCTTATGTCATGTCCCGAGGCATGTCAGCATCAACACTTGTGTTAAAGTTATTGTACGAGTCCACTTTGACTTTCAGCCCTGTTGTTATCCACCTCATACTGTGTTTCTATGGCTTACAATTACCTACAGACCTTTACCCAGTGATATTTTATCGATTTTTAGTGTTTTTGCAATGTTAGAATTTTTTGTCAGTGTGGACTTGGAAAATTTCTGACTTGTTTTGCTATACATGAGTGGAGGCAACCAACGGTATGTTGTGGCTTTCATATTTCATATATGTGTTAAATGCATCAATATAAGATGGCATTAACCCTTGGCCAGACATTTTTCGGTGATTTCAGTCTTTTTTAATGCAATGTTAGACTTTTTTGGCAGTGTGGACTTCTGTATTGCTATACATCAGTCTAGGCTACCACCAGTATGCTGTGGCTTTTATATTTAATATATGTGTAAAATGCTTCAATGTAAGATGACATTATAACCCTTGGCATGACATTTTTCGAGGATTTTGGTCTTTTTAGCTCATCTTGACAAAGGCAAGCTGAGCTAATCTCATCGCTCCCCTTCCGTCGTCCGTCGTCCGTCAACACCATGTTTTGGTCTTCTCCTCCAAAGCCACTGGGCCAATTCAAGTGAAAGTTTGTGTGAGTGATGGTCCCAAAGGGGCATTTCATTTTTGTTCAACTCAACATGCCCAGCCCCATAGGGAGGGAGTGGGGGAAAATGCTCCAAAATATTTTTAAAATCTTCTCAAGAACCAGTGTGTACAGTGACTTGATATTTGCTATGGAGCTTCCATATGAGGTGTAGAATCAAGTTTGTTCAAACGAAGTTCATGAAGTAATATTGGCTTTGTAATAGGAGGGGTAAGATTTTTGGCCCCGCCCAAAATTTCTATTTTCTGAACTGATGGTCCGGTATGAACCAAATTTGGTTTGTGGTAGTATTGTGTCATAAGTACTTGACCCACGCAAAAAAAAAAATCCCGCATCCCCATGGGAACCCTGGGAGCTAAAAATAGAAATATTTTCAAATGCCCATATTTCCCAAACCCCACAGAACAGAGAGCTGTTATTTGATATGAAGTATCCTTAGGACCATTAGAATTGAATGGTAAAAAAAATTGCCATCGGTTATGTTAGCGTGTTCTGTAATGGGCATCGAAAAAAATGCTGAGTCAGCATATTTGCAAAAATTTTAAAAAATCTTTTCTCCAGAACCAATCATCAGAATCTTTTGATATTTGGTATACAGCATTCATAGGGGGGTCAGATAAAAATTGTTGAAATAAAGCTCATTGGTTCATATTTGGGCTCTCCACATGGTTCATATTTGAGCTCTCTACAGGAGCCCGAAGTTTTAACACAGGGTAATATGGGGAATATTCTTTAAAAATCTTCTTCTTCAGAACCACCAGTCAGAATCTTTTAATGTTTGGTATACATCATTGTTATGAGGGTTGGATTCTAGATTGTTCAAACCAAGTCCCTAGGTTAATATTTGGGCTTCCTACGGAAGCCCAAATTTTATCTTTGTTCAACATGGAGGGTAATTTAAAAAAATCTTCTTCTTCAGATCCACCAGTCAGAATGCTTTGATATTTGGTATGCAACATCTCTATGGGAGTCAGATTCAAGTTTGTTCAAATCAGATCCCTAGGTATATATTTGGGCTCACTATGGTAGCCCAAATTTTTACTTAGTGCAATATGAGGAAATTTCTTTAAAAATCTTCTTCAGATCCACCAGTCGGAATGCTTTTATATTTGGTATACAACATCTCTAGGGGGGGGGGGGGGTCAGATTCCAGGTTGTTCAATTCGCATGCCTAGGTTAATATTTGGGCTCCATTTGGGAACATGAAATTTAACTTAGTACAATATAAGGGAATTTCTTCAAAAATCTTCTTCAGATTCACTTGTCAGAATGCTTTCACATTTAGTATACAACATCTCTAGGGGGGTCAGATTCAAGTTTGTTCAAATCGGATCCATAGGTTAATATTTGGGCTCGCTGTGGTAGCCCAAATTTTAACTTAGTGCAATTTGAAGAAATTTCTTTACAATTTCTCTTCTTCAGATCCAACAGTCAGAATGCTTTCATATTCGGTACACAGCATCTCTAGGGAAGTCAGATTTAACTGTGTTCAAATCAAGAGCCTGGGTTAATATTTGGGCTCTCTATGGGAGCCGGAATTGGCCATTTTGCTGAAGAATTAAAAAATTTTGTATTCAGTACCCTCTGGAGGTACTAAGATTAATCCACATAGGTTGTTTCAAGGGGCTTCATAGGGGAGCTCTACATTTTATTTTATGATCAACTGAAGAAAAGGCATGATGCCTAGATTATTTTTGTCACTCCTGAGGGACTCAAGGAGTGACAGTGTAGCCTATGGAGATGGCTTGCTTAATATAGACTCATTCTTGGACTCTGTTTAAATTGTGTTCTGTTCAAGATGAGCGCTTCAGGCCCCATGGGGCCTCTTGTTTAATGCAATGTTAGACTTTTTTGTCACTGTGGACTTAGAAAATATATGACCAGTTTTGCTATACATGTATATGACTGGACATTTTTTGCAGATTTGTATTAAGCCTAGGTTTATTGGGTGCCATGCGTTGGTGAGTTAATGGGGATAGACATACCCCTCTTGTTGTTTTGATACATCCACCTTTGATTATATTTGATGAGATGTCTGCATGAATTTTTACCCCTAATTCGCGATATGTCTGCAGCCTATATTTGAGCATTCTACTTTGTTTTTTTCCCTATGTGTGGGAGGTATTTTTCAGTTTTTTTTGGAATGGAGATCTTAATCCCCAAAGTGTAGACCCCTCCCCTTTTCTAAAACACAATTTTAGAGAACCACCACTGATAATACTTGGAGATGATGCTGGGCACTTCCTCTCAAAATTCAAGTGTTTTTGAATGAAGATATTAGCCCCCATAGTTTGGAACAATGTCCAATAAACTTGAAATTATTTTAAAATAATTTCTTGTGAACCACCAGTCACAATGCTTTGAGTTGTGATATTCATCTTCCTTTAGTGGGAGAGATTCAAGTTTGTTCACAGAATGTTTCCTGTTTATGTTCAAATACGAAGAAATTGAATAATAATATATGCACAAAATAAGAGTGTTTCATGGGCATTTTCTCACACACTTTTGCTTGCACAAAACATTTTCTTGTACTGTCTGTAGCTGATACATCATAATACTACTCAGAACAAATTATATTACTGAACAAACTTCACAGAGAAAACAAAACAAAAATTGGGATGAAGATTTGAAAATATATCACAATGTTTCAGAAAAAACAGAGTTTTGTTGAATGAGATATAATTTCACTTTTCTCATTTATTTGACAAAAGAGAGTTCCAAGATGAGGTATTGTTCAACTGATCACTGTGAGTTAACATCTGTTCACTGGACTCCTCAGTTTCTTTGATTGTGTGTTTGTTCTTATGCTGTACTGCAACTACTTTCCCCATTATTCATTGCACCAAGTTATTTCCCCACATGGAAGGAATTTTGTCTTTATTAAAGTGAATTATTAGAGACTTATTGGTTTTTGTTTTTCTAATTGAATTTATCTGACTGGCTTCTGGGATTTGGAGTGGCATTTTTTCAGAGAAACTTGTATTTGTCTGTACCATACATATGTAGTAACAATTTCCCATTGTACACTGGTTGAATCAAGTATAAAAATCATATGTTCTTGTTTCTGCTTTAAAAGTGTGTCACGCATGACTGTCTGACAGGCAAATAATTGCACATTGGTTCATTCTGTTGTTCTTCACATCTCCCATTAAGGTTTACTCTTTGCGTTACATCACCCAAGATAAGGCATAGGATTTTTTTTCAGAAAAAAACTGAAAACTTTTAGTTTTCACTTTCAAAACATACTTCATGACCCTCTATTGTAAAAAGTTTCACAAACTTGATCCAGTGGTGGTTCAGGAGCAATGTTATGGAAGCAAAAATTTTAAAGTTAATAGCCATTTTTGTATAAGTGTTGGACAGATATAGAGGATCTCAATCAGTACCAATTTCATATGAAATTTCTGTACTGAGTTCACTGAAATTGATGAGGGATGAGGTTTTCTGAGGCTCGGATTGATTTTAGTGAACAAGGTTCAGAAATTTCATGTGATGAATTTAGTGCTGTTCACAAAAACTGTCAAATTTTTTTTTTTTTCATCAAAAATCGCTTATGACCTCACACTGGATTGAGCTCATTAAAAAAATGAAAATATTTAATTGTTCTGGAAATGTTTTCTACAAATGTTGTCTGCTATTTTTAGCTCATCTTGACAAAGTCAAGCAGAGCTAATCTCATCGCTCTCCGTCTGTCGTCCATCCGGCGTCCGTCATTTGGTCTTCTCCTCCAAAGTCACTGGGCCAATTCAAGTGAAAGTTTGTTTGAGTGATGGTCCCAAAGGGGCATTGCATTCAACTCAACATGCCCAGCTCCATAGGGAGGGAGTGGGGGAGAAAGCTCCAAAATATTTTTAAAATCTTCTCATGAACCAGTGTGTACAATGACTTGATATTTGCTATGGAGCTTCCTTTTGAGGTGTAGAATCAAGTTTGTTCAAACGAAGTTCGTGAAGCAGTATTTGGCTTTGTAATGGGAGAGGTAAGATTTTGGGCTCTGCCCAAAATTTCTGTTTTCTGAACCGATGGTCCAGTTTGAACCAAATTTGGTATGTGGTATTATTGGGTCATAAGTACTTGACCCATGCAAAAAAAAAAAATTCCCGCATTCCCATGGGAACCCTGGGAGCTAAAAATAGAAATATTCTCAAATGCCCATATTTCCCAAACCACTAGGAACAGAGAGCTGTTGTTATATGGTATGAAGTATCCTTAGGACCAGTAGACTTGAATGGTAAAAAAAAATGTCATCGGTTATGTTAGGGTGTTCTGTAATGGGGCATCGAAAAAATGCTGAGTCAGCATATTTGCGAAAATTTAAAAAAATCTTTTCTCCAGAACCAATCATCAGAATCTTCTGATATTCGTATACAGCATTCATAGGGGGGTCAGATACATGTTTGTTAAAATAAAGCCCATTGGTTCATATTTGGGCTCAATACAGGAGCCCAAATTTTTTATATAGGGTAATATGGGAAATATTCTTTAAAAATCTTCTTCAAAACCACCAGTCAGAATCTTTTAATGTTTGATATACATCATTGTTATGAGGGTCAGATTCAAGATTGTTCAAACCAAGTCCCTAGGTTAATATTTGGGCTTCCCACGGAAGCCAAAATTTTAACTTTGTTCAATTTGGAGAATAATTTTTAAAAATCTTCTTCTTCAGATCCACCAGTCAGAATGCTTTCATATTTGGTATGCAACATCTCTAGGGGTGGGTGGGGGTCAGATTCAAATTTGTTCAAATCAGATCCCTAGGTATATATTTGGGTTCGCTATGGTAGCCCAAATTTTTGCTTAGTGCGACATGAGGAAATTTCTTTAAAAATCTTCTTCTTCAGATCCACCAGTCGGAATGCTTTCATATTTGGTATACAACATCTTTAGGGGGGGGGGGGGGGGGGGGGGGGGGGGGGGGGGGTCAGATTCCAGTTTGTTCAATTCGAGTGCCTGGGCTAATATTTGGGCTCCATATGGGAACCTGAAATATAACTTAGTACAATATGAGGGAATTTCTCCAAAAATCTTCTTCAGATCCACTAATCAGAATGCTTTCATATTTGGTATACAACTTCTCTGGGGGGGGGGGGGGGGGGGGGGGGGTCAGATTCAAGCTTGTTCAAATCGGATCCATAGTTTAATATTTGGGCTCGCTATGGTAGCCAAAATTGGCCATTTTGCTGAAGAATTAAAAATTTTGTATTCAGTACCCTCTAGAGGTGTGTAACTAAGATTATTCCACATAGGTTGTATCAACAGGCTTCATAGGGGAGCACTACATTTTACATTATGATCAACTGGAGAAAAGGCATGATGCCCGGATTATTTTTGTCACTCCTGAGGAACTCAAGGATTGACAGTGTAGCCTATGAAGATGGATTGATTAATGTAGATGCATTCTTGGACTCCGTTTATATTGTGTTCTATTCAAGGTGAGCGCTTCAGGCCCCGTGGGACCTCTTGTTTTGTATTGGGTACACAGTTAATGAAAAATAAGAGAGGATTAATTCAATTCTACTTCCGTAAGCAGCTCACTCACAATGTTACCACATCATTGTTGACTTCGAACATCATTCTTGTATTAGACGTGTTGTGAACGACATATTTCATAATGGGCTATCTGATGGTTATTATGTGATAAAAATGGTATAAGCATGGCACAAACAGTGAAATCCCACCCCCATAAAAATGTATTTAATAACATTTAATGACCGATTGTGTATTGCACATATAGCCGAATAGAATGTTCAATACTTTCTTTTTTTTTATATCTGGTTATATTAGATCTCAGATGACTATCCCTTCCCGTGATTGGCTGAGAAGTACTATACTGTTTCCAATAGTTTTACCTCTCAATGGTTTTAAAAATAACCATTCACTATTACTGTGCTCAATACACAAGCCAGAAAATAAGCAGACTGTCATCTGCAAAATGAGGTCCCCAGAGTGTGAATTTAGTGATGCTACCCTGCACAGCAGGGTAGCATTGCTAAATTTACCCTCTGTGAACATCAATCTGAATCAAGGTCTCAAAACTAAACAAAGAGGTACCCAGAGGGTAAATTGGCCCACCTTATGGGATAGCATCATCAAATTCACCCTCTGGGGACCTCATTCTGCAAGTGTCAGATTGCTTTGTCAAGGTCCTTAGCAGTAGACAGTGTACTTAGAATTGGAACTCTGATGGGGAGTAAAATTCTTCTTTGCGTTAATCGATATAATATAATAATTATTGCATGGCATCATTGACGGTACCTCTGGCACATGGACTATTCCTCTTTGAGGACCACTATTTTATCATAATCAACTCCAAGCCATGCAATAATTATAATAGAATGTTCCAATATTTTTGTGGAATCTGGTTATATATTATGGGCAACACAGAATCAAACAACTTTTATCATATATCATTTTTCCAACACCTAAACTTACACTAAATACTTGTGGTGCAAAAGCTGATCTCTGTAAAAAATTCAGAAATAAGGATTTGAACATTTATTATTTTTTATGCAATATGGATCGTTCCTTTTCTTTTTTTAGCCTCTTGATTGAAGATGTAATGTGACCTTGTTCTCAGAGAATAAATTGGCTCTGCCAAATTTTCTCTGTCTTGTAATTTGCACACAAAATCAATTTTACCATGCTGATTATCCAGAAATAATCAGTTATTTATGGTTAGAGTAATTGGCTGTATTGAAAAGAAGGCAATAGCTCAGAATAGCTGAACAAAAATTCACTTGTATTTGCTTTTCAGAAAAGTCTTCCATTATGCCATTGTGTTACACAAAAGCCACTCTTGAATCGACAGGAAGTCGACCATTGTGAGCTGCTTGCAGTTAAGAGTGCTTAGCAGTGTTTCCAGGGAGTTTGAATGGACAAAATATTCTACATATATACATCAACTTGACAAAAAATATAAAAAATTATTCTGTATAATAAGGTAATGGGAGATATTCACAAGGTGCAAATTATAGGTGCACTTCTCTGGTTTAGTTAGACTCCTTTCGTCTGCAACTTAAATTTTTGCACTGAACCAAAGATATATTTTCCACATCTTTACCAACCCCTCCCCGTCCTCTTCAAGTATAGATATTTGTTGAATTTTAATTTGAGGGTTGGTGGTGAGGGTGGGGGTTTGGAAGGAGGGGACATCTGCTCATTGCTAGACGTAGATTTAAGTGGTTGAATAACAAGAATATTTCTGTGTTTAAAAAATTTCTCTCACTTATTGCACAATGCAGCCTCAGACATGTATTCTCAGTAGTCCTTCTCATAACACCGCACAGCCTCAGACATTTTTTCTTAGTAGATCCTCTCATCATGGCACTATACAGCCTCAGATATTGGTTCTTGGTAGACCCTCTTACTATATACACCAAGCAGCCTCAGACATTAATTCTCAGCAGTCCCTCTCATAACACCACACAGCTTCAGACATTGATTTTCAGTTGTTCCTCTCATAACACCACACAGCCTCAGATACTGACTCTTAGTAGAACCTCTCATTATATTACCATACAGCCTCAGTTATTGATTCTCAGTTGTCTTTCTCATAACACCACACAGCCTCAGACACTGATTCTCAGTAGAACCTCTCGTTATATCGCCACACAGCCTCAGATATTGATTCTCAGTAGAACTTCTTGTTCTATCATAGTCTCAGACATTGATTCTTGATAGATCCTCTCATTATAACACCACACAGCATCATTCTTGTTTTTTTTTATTGAAAGAGCACGGAGAGAAGGCTTATCAAAAACAGATTTGTGTGAGGAACAGGGCTCCAGCCTTCTTACAAAATCTGCCTCCTTCCATAAAACTTACAAATTTAAGATTTGTCTTTAAAGTATTACAGTGGGTCCTCCTTAATTATGTCATAATTGAATAAAACTTCCAAACAGAAATCCATTTATAATACCTTCATTTCAAATTTGACCTGTTAATTGCATATAGGTTATAGAGGAAATGCCTGTTAATTGAATAATAAACCATAACAATTAGCCAGATTTCCCTAGTTTATACATCAATTTGGCCTCAGTAATCTAACACAGGCATTTAACCTATTATATCTTGTTTCACAGAGCTCCATGAGCTTTGTCAAACAAGAAATGATAGAATAAAATTGAATGAAGGGAAAGAGACACAATTCCTGTAAATTGAATTCTCCTGTTAAGTGAATAATTTTCATTTGCAAAATGGCTTTTCAGTTAATAACATGGTTTTACTCTACTTCCTTTCATCTGTTAAATAGCCATTTTTAGCTCTGCTTTGACATGTTTGGCAGAGCTTTTCTGATACCGATTTGCCTGTCTTACATTTGTATGTCTATTTGCATGTTGACTGTCCATTCAGACCTCCTTCAACAGCATTTTGTTTTTCCAGGATGTAATTTTGTGACAATTGAATATTTTTCGACAAAAAACAATATTTGTTTTATGAGTAGATGGGGGTCCTGTTTTTCACAATAAGGTCTGTACATTCAAGGCCAAGGTCACAGATCAAGAGTTTGTTTTTCTGAACTATAAGAATGGGACTTTTTTGGAATTTTTTGGTCCCTTGTGATTCCCAAACCTTTTTATGTAATTGTACACATCGTTCTGGAATATTTTTAAGCTGATTTACACTATATATGTATACAAAAGGCACAAAACAGAAATTACACTACATGAAGAGAAGTTATGAGTTCGAAAATGGATCCAACAGCAAGCTAATGCTCATGGAAGCTGTCAGGAAATGAAAATTGAAGTTTACATGATGATCTTCTTTCAGAATCTTTGATTCATAGATTAGAATGTTTCAGACAACATTTTAGGCATAGAAGTTTCAATTACCTTCCTGATAAAAAGTGATGATACCCAGATACCTCCTCCCAGTTGCTAATCTAGATGGTCCTTTACTTGTAAATATAGTGAGAAAAAATTCAGAGGCATGATTAATTATAAATTGTAAATGGCTCCCAGGCTAATGTCACAGTGCATTTTTGATGATATTTTGTGTGTTTAAACTTGACGATAGTTTAAATGTACTAAGTTAACTCCAATGATTTCTGTGTTTCTTTCCTTGTTTTCTGACTACAGATGGTCTGCATCCATTTAAATATTGTGATAATGATAATAAGTTAGAACATCCATTGTATTGACCGTTATTATATTGGAAAATCAAATTACGGCTACTGCTTCTGTTACTAGCTGACTGTTTGAATGTTGTCATCAGACACAGTTGTAACTAATTTAATCAATGGATGATCCCTTGTACTCTAATTATGTGCACTAATTGTGAGGATGCTGACCATATAACTACTTGATTGTTCATGCTGGTTCACTGTGATAAATAACTGTGAGCTACAGCAATGCTTTCTCACCTTTCATAAAAAAGGACTAATGGCAATATCTTTCATCTGGATGTAAAAAAAAAAATGTTTCACCATTGAGTTAACATAGGGCACAGAGAATGACAAGATTTTGAGTTGAATTGAATGTCAAATTGAATTAAATCTCCCCACCAGTTCATGTTGTGGATATTGCACCTTCTTTAATTTGATGAACGATACTAATGACATGTTGACAATTGGAAAAATTTCTAATGCAAGCCAACTCAAACTAAATTGAATCATTAGGGTGATTTTGAATTGAATCAAAGCTTTCCAGGGCTCTATCATAACAAATATAGCAGAGGTTACTTGCCAAAATATTGAATAACTAAAAATAATTCATTTTTAGCTCTAAAATATAGCTAGTAGCCCCCACTGGATTGAGCTCCATGACTTAAGTTTTTGAGGAAAAAAAATTGAATGTTGATTTTTATGAATAATTCTGGCTCATTATGGCCATTACTTTAGGCAAAGGTTTATGAGGTCTCAAGTTTCAGAAAATTAAAATTTAGATTTTCCAGATGGCATAAATAATTTGCCACTACATAATAATCATGCACTGTGATAAACAAAGGTGATCATGTGTACCTGGAGTTTGAAATCCTGTCCCCTAGCAGCTCTTTGAGACAACAAAATAAACATAAGTAGAACTTACAACCACCTGAACTAAGTATATAGTGATCTAACTCTTATAATCCTTAATGATAAGTATTTAAACGTAACTGTTGTTGATCAGATAGTCAAATCCTAAAATGAAAAACAGTCTGTTGCTAACAATGATAATGTTTTTGAAAGCAGTTAAGTCAGTTATCCAGTATTGCGGAAATACTAGATGCAATGGTTGCAGGATAGCCATTAAAAATCATCCCTTTTTCTCTCGTGATAATATGACCCGGAGCATGGTTTCTTGGAAAGGTCTCTGTGAGAGATTTTCAAGAAATCTCAGAGGTTGTTGTTGTCAAAGGAGAAAAAGAGGATTAGTTCTTTCTTATGGCCATCCTACAACTTATTTCAGCTCATAAAACTAACTGTATTGACTCCATGGAACCCTGGGAAGTGAAGCAGTGCCTGTTTACTGTGGTAAACAAGCTCTGTTGTACTGGTAAAATAGGACCCAAGCTCTGTTTTACTGGTAAAATAGGACCCAGTAACCATTGTTTGGGGTGGAAATCCTCTAAAATGGGCAACATGGGTATAAACAATAAACTAAATTTGACTTTATGTTCCTGTTGCGGTCGCGATTAGCCATTGTGCAGAAATATGTGACCTTAATCACAAATAAATAACTAAATAAATTTGTTAGACTTGAAAAGTTATGCTTGTGTTTCCATATAAATAAAGAAGTCATTAATGTCAGATTCGTTGTATCACACATTTGTAAAGAACAACCAATTGTTCCAATGCCATCAAAACTGGATTTTGAAATGATCGCAACTGATTGTTGAGTCATTACACAAGCCTCATCATTTCACTGTTCACTGCACTGAGTAACTAATTTTCTGGGAAGTGGATTTCTTTCCAAACTAATCAGGTTAGCTTACAGACTTAATTGGTATTCTTCAATGATGAAAGGTCTTGTAGGTTATGTCTGTCCACCATAATTGTCTAAGCAGATGAAGTTCATTCATTCTTTTTTGCTGGTCATTCCACATGGGATATGGTATCAAGAGGTTGAAATGCACATCTAATCGCCATCTTCCCTTTGTATTAAGGACCACACTCACAACACCAGTGCTGGATTAATTCCTTTGTATGAGCAGTTGACAAAAATTACTGTTGAGTCTTGACTGTGAACTGGTGGAGTGTTAGATAAATTCTAGCAGTCATGATGTTTTTAATAATTATTCTGTTACAACAACAACACAATTAAAAAATTGTTGAATACAGAGGCATTATATTGGTTTGTAGCACTGAAACTATTAATAGAATCATGTTTGTGGCTCACTTTACTTCAACTTCTTGCATGCTGCTGGCAAATATTCCTGCCCACTGAAATAAGTTTAATTTGGTCACATTTAATGAAATTTTACCCTTGAAAAGTTTAAGAATTTTTTCACCAATGATTACTTCAGTTAAATTTAGATGACTTTTTCATCAAATCTAGTCATGGCTTCTTCACAGCAGCCATGACTAGATATGATAAAAAATATCTTGAAAATATTCAGCAGGTTAAGAGTTACATGACTAGAGGCAGACATAAAAAGTTTTATTAAGTCTACTCCTGTTTAACTGTGTTTACATTTGTCCTGGAAACTGACTTTTCTCACTTTCCTAATTGTGTATCCAATTGGAGCCTTTGGAGTGCTCACTCCTAACCATAGAGTAATTTGCTAATCTAAATATGACAAAACCTGCGCACTCAGATCCATAAACTTTACCACTACTGTTGAATATATCTGAGGTTGCAGTGTATTTTATGTCTAAATTGACAGATTCTGGTCTCTTACGCCAGATTAACTAATGATACTGACTGGGAATTGGTCAAGGCTTGTAGTAGACTTATCATCAAACCAGGCCTCCTTGGGGGGCTTGGCTGAGCCCAGGTAGGCTGAGGTGATGCTATGTCTTACATACACAAGGTGTGTGCACTTCATCCATACTCATCTAGTTTAATTGTTGTTCAGCTCTTCTTTTCATTAATCCAATCTATATCCCTTTATATTACCACAAAAAACACCTGCAGAGTGCGTTTTTTATCCTGATTATAAATCTCAAAACTCTCTGACAAAGCACAAGCAAAGTTTCAGCTGATGGACCTCAGGGTTAATTCACAAGATCACAGCCAAAACTTTGTGCCTTGTTGACTTCTTATGGAATTTATTTTGGGTTTTTATCCAGCTGGAAATTCCACTCTGTGTGTATTTTAATTTTCTCTGTGTGAATGATGTGCTTCTTGCTATAAGTTGAATCGGTCTGTCTTATCTTTCAGTATCACTTTTTATATGTGGATAATATACATATTGCTGTCGGTTGAATCTGTATGCATTATCTTTCAATATCATTTTTTTGCCCATAGATGTTGTGCTTCTTGCTGTCTGCCTTATCATTCGATATCATTTTTAGCTCAACTTTGACATTGTCAAATTTGAGGTTTTGTCATGGCCCATCATCCGTCTGGACGTCTGTCCATCTGTTAACAATTAGAGGCCGTATTTATGAACTGATCTTTACAAAACTTCTTGTGTACCTTTGTTATCACTGTGGGATAAGAACGAGTGTTTTTGGATGTGGTCCAAAATTCAAGATGGCCACCGGCAGCCATTTTGTACCGAAATAGTGCAATCAGTTTTTTGTCGAGAACTTCTGTACGAAAGTTCTGATTTGAATAAATTTTTGTTTGAATGTTTAGTAACATGGAATACATTACTAAAAATATAGGTTTTTTTCTCTTGCATAAATTATGCAAATTAGATTAACTTTGATTTATTCAGTGCTACTTATACACCGTTAGTACACATGTCAATATGACTCGGGTTAGAGGCTGTATTTATGAACCGATCTTCACAAAACTTCTTGGGTACCTTTGTTATCTCCTTGGGATGAGAATGAGTGTTTTGGGGTGCGGTCCGAAATTTCAAGATGGCCACCGGTGGCCAATTATACAAACTTTTATTCAGTGCTACTTATACACAGTAAGTCCACATTTCAATACGGCTCTGGCTAGAGGCATCTAACTGTCACCCACCTTTACAATACTTAACCTGTATATTTGTTACAGGCTACGGTCAGTATTTATGTACAGACCTTTACAATACTTTACATGTATGTACCTTTGTTATCAGGTCATTACCTAGATGTGTGTCATTGCTGTGTCACATACTATACATGTACATGTCTTACACAAGTTGAGCTAGAGTGTCATTGACACTTTCTTTGTTTGTGGTGTATGTGCTTCGTGCTATAAGATGATTCAGTATGCCCTATCTTTTGATTTCATATTTTGTATGTGGATGTTGTGTATCTTGAAATTAAATATAAGTTGAATCTGTCTGCCTTATCTTTTGATGTTATTTTTTGTACATGGTTGATGTGCTTCTTGCTAAAGGTTGAATTAGTCTGCCTTATCTTTCAGTATAATTCTTTTGTAGGTTGATGTTATGCTATAAGTTAAATCTGTCTGTCTTTAATATTTTCATATAATTTTTTTGTATATAGATATTACGCTATGAGTTGAATCTGCCTGTCTTAATATTTGGATATCATTTTTTTGTATATGAATATTATGCTATGAGTTGAATCTGCCTGTCTTAATATTTGGATATCATTTTTTTGTATATGGTTATTATGCTATTAGTTGAATCTGCCTGTCTTAATATTTGGATATCATTTTTTTGTATATGGATATTATGCTATGAGTTGAATCTGCCTGTCTTAATATTTGGATATTTTATGTACTGGATGATGTGCTTCTTGCTATAAGTTGAGTGGGTCCATCTTATCTTTTGATCAATTTTTTGTATGTGGATTATGTGTCTCTTTTTACAAGTTAAGTCAGGCTGCCTTATCTTTCTTTCAATATCAATTTTTGTACATGGATGATCATTTTAGTGCTATAAGTTGGGTCGGTCCACCTTATCTTGATATTTTCTGTACATAGATTATGTGCCTCTTGTTATAAGTTCAGTCGGTCTGCCTTTTCTTTTGATATCATTTTTTGTATGTGGATTATGTGCCTCTTGTAATGATATTCATTCACTCAGTCTGCTGTATCTTTCTATTTCATTTTTGTATGTAGATAATGTGCTTGCTTCTTGCTATCAATTGAATTGGAGTGATCTTTCTTATCTTCAGATATCATTTTTGTGTATATGGATCCCATTAGCTCCCCCATGGGAACCTCAGATATTGAAGCAGTGCTTGTGCACTGTGGTAAACAATCTTTTACTGGTAAAATAAGACTCAATCACGAATGCTTGGGGTGGAAGTCATCTAAAATGGGCAACACAGGAAAAAAAGATTAACTAAACTTGACTTTATCTCCTCCATGTTGCAGTCACATTTAGCTAGTGTGCAAAATATGTTACCTTAAACAGCAGTCAATAAATAAATAAATAAATAAATAAATAAATAAATAAATAAATAAATAAATAAATAAATTGGTTTGACATTATTGCCAAATTTCATTTTATTTGTACATGTACATGGTTGCTACACTTTCTTCATCCAGTAACTTAGCCACCAATCAGGTCATCCAGTTCAGAGGGATACAATTTACACTGCCTGCTCATAGTAACATGCTAATAGGAGTTTTTAGAATTATGTATTCCTGTGTAAAGTGACTGAGGTTTATGTTTGCATGCAAGATGACATTACTTATGATAGAAAGGCAGAGTATCTAATTGTATCCTATTTGTAAACAAGTATTGTGTGTAGTTAACTTCAAATTTATTTCTCTATTCATCCATACTCAATGGTGACAAACAACTCAATGAATGTGAACCTTGTATACCAACTACCATTCACATTTGTATAGCATTCGAAAGAAAACTATTCTTTATATTCTTTGTATCGATGGCGATGACACGCAAGATTATGCCATGCTGTATAATTGAAGAACTGCTCCAGCATTGTCGGTTATTATTTTTGCTGTGTATGGAGTCGTTTAAGTATCTGTTCAGGATTTCAATAAGAAAATTCTTTTTTTCCTTGAGTGAAGCCAACTATGGAGTAACCTTTTGTTGGGAGAGTTTTTCTTAATACAAAACACCTTGGTATGGAGTTGAAAACCTCTAGGGACCATATTGTGTTGGTCTAAATTGAATTTTACAGAGGGTCTTTCATTACATTACTGCTAATAGGGTGAGAGCTTTGTCAGTTCTAATGGGTTTATGATCACATATATCCATATTAATAAACACTTAATAACCCAGTGAATGACAAGGGGATGTCTACCTGTTATGTTATGATGATTACAGATCAAATGAACATTGCTTATGTTGTATGTTTTGAAAAATAATGACCAAAATCACCAAGTTAATTATTGCTTTACTGCTGTGATTCACTGATAAAAAAGTTTGTTGCTGGCATATTGCTTTTAACTCTTTGCATGCTACTGGTGGTTATTCCTGTACAAGATACAAAAATCTGTGCCACTGAAATAAGTAAAATTTAGGCGCATTTAATCATATTTCTGTCCTGTGAATTGAATGAACTTTTCGATCAATGATTTCTTTAGATGAATTTTTCATCAAGTCTAGTCATGGCTGCTTCACAGGAGCTATGACTAAATTTGATGAAAAATATTTTGAAAATACTCAGCGGATTAAAAATTATACATATACCAGCTGGGTACTCAATTGACTTAAGCCTCTGTTAGCTGAAAGTTTGTTTCTCAAGACCCACATTTATTTTTGTTTCGTCTCCATAATTACACGTATAAAAATAGTCAAAAGACAATCTCTACAGTACCAGCTAAAATAATTTGTTGGATAAGTATATGGAAATTTTACATTTTTACATTCAATAAGGTAACATCTGTTACATTTTTACTTTATTGATTAATAATTTCCCCGTGGGAACCCCGGGAAGTAAGCAGCACTTGTTTACTGTGGTAAACCAGTTCCGCTTTACTAGTAAAATAGGACCCAGTCACCAATGCTTGGGGTGAAAGTCCTCTAAAATGGGCAACATGTTGATCAACGATGGACTAAACTTGACTTCATCTCCATGTTGTGTCACGATTAGCCATGGTGCATAAATATGTGACGTTAACCACCAACAAACAAACAAACATTGATTAATAATTCTAACATTGACTTTATTTTTTGTGAAGCTCTCACTGCGAAATGATGTCAAGTGTTGAAATTGTGAAGAGAGAAAATGAATTAAAATTTTCTTTGCTGTTTTTATGTCTTATTCAGATATTTGTGTAATTGACTGTTGCCCAGGTCAAATGAAATGTCAAGATAAGCATTGGTTCATTTTTAGCTCACCAAAGGGAGCTTAACTTATCACTTGTCGTCCGTCGTCGTCGTGAACATTTTTCAAATGTCTTCTCCTCTGAAACCACTGGTCCGATTTTCACGAAACTTCATGTGGATGTTTATTGCTATATGGCAATTCAGGTTTGTTCAAATGAAAGGCCACGTCCCTTGGGGCTCTGTAAGGGGCATAACACTGATAGCACCATATTAATTATAGAAAAATTATTAAAAAATCTTCTCCAGAACCAGTGGGCAGAATCTTTTGATACTTGGTATGCAGCATCTTGGTATGGGTCTGATTCAGGTTTGTTCAGATTGGCCCCCCTGGATTCATATTTAGGCTCACTATAGAAGCCCAAATTCGAACTTAGTGCATTTCAGGCAAATTTCTTAAAAAATCTTCTTCTCCACATCCAGCAGGCACAATCTTTTGATATTTGGTATGCAACAATGTGGGGTGGATCTGATTCAAGTTTGTTCAAATCGACCCCCTGGATTCATATTTGGGCTCAGTATAGAAGCCCAAATTCAAACTTAATGCATTTCAGGCAAATTTCTTAAAAAAATCTTCTTCTCCAGATCCAGCAGGCAGAATCTTTTGATATTTGGTATGCAACATTGTGGGGTGGATCTGATTCAAGTTTGTTCAAATCGACCCCCTGGATTCATATTTGGGCTCAGTATAGAAGCCTGAATTCGAACTTAGTTCATTTCAGGCAAATTTCTTAAAAAATCTTTTTCTCCAGATCCAGCAGGCAGAATCTTTTGATATTTGGAATGCAACATTGTGGGGTGGATCTGATTCAAGTTTGTTCAAATCGACCACCTGGATTCATATTTGGGCTCAGTATAGAAGCCCGAATTCGAACTTAGTTCATTTCAGGCAAATTTATTGTGGGGTGGATCTGATTCAAGTTTGTTCAAATCGGCCCTCTGGGTTCATATTTGGACTGAGTATGGGGGCCCAATTTGAACTTAGTGCATTTCAGGCAAATTTCTTTAAAAATCTTCTTCTCAAGATCTAGCATGCAGAATCTTTTGATATTGGGTATGCAGCATGCTTAGGGGGGTGAGATTCAAGTTTGTTCAAGCCAAGTCCCTGGGTTCATATTTGGGCTCACTGTGGTAGCCCGAATTATAACTTAGTTCAAAATGAGGAATTTTCTTTAAAAATCTTCTTTTTCGGATCCAGCAGTCGGAATGTTTTGATATTTGGTATGCAGCATCCTTTGGTAGGGTGAGATTCAAGTTTGTTCAAGCCATGTCCCTAGGTCCATATTTGGGCTCACTGTGGAAGCCTGAATTATAACTTAGTTCAAAATGAGGAATTTTCTTTAAAAATCTTCTTCAGCTCCAGCAGTCGGAATGTTTTGATATTGGGTATGCAGCATCGTTTGGGGGGTGAGATTCAAGTTTGTTCAAGCCATGTCCCTAGGTCAATATTTGGGCTCACTGTGGAAGCTTGAATTGTAACTTAGTTCGAAATGATTAATTTTCTTAAAAAATCTTCTTCAGATCCAGCAGTCATAATGTTTTTGATATGTGGTGCGTAGCATCCTTAGGGGGGTGAGATTCAAGTTTGTTAAAGCCAAGTCCCTGGGTCCATATTTGGGCTCTCAGTGGGAGCCCGAATTATAGCTTGGTAAATATGAGGAATTTTTAGCTCACCGAAGGGAGCTCAACTTTTCACTTGCCATCCGTCGTCGTGAACATTTTTCAAACAACTTCTCCTCTGAAACCACTGGTCCGATTTTCACGAAACTTCATGTGGATGTTTATTACTAAATGGCAATTCACATTTGTTCAAATGAAATAGCCACATCTCTTGGGGGCTCTGTATGGGGCATAACTCTGATTGCACCGTATGAATTATAGAAAAATTATTGAAAAATCTTCTCCAGAATCAGTGGGCAGAATCTTTTGATACTTGGTATGCAGCATCTTGGTATGGGTCTGATTCGAGTTTGTTCAAATCGAGTCCCTCAACCAATATTGGGGCTCACTATAGGGGCGTGATTTTTACTTAGTGCAATTTAAGAAAAATGCTTTAAAAATCTTCTTCCCCAGAACCAATGGGCAGAATCTTTTGATATTTGGTATACAGCATCTTGGTATGGGTCTGATTCAAGTTTGTTCAAATTGAGTCCCTTGATCATTATTGGGGCTCACTAAAGGGGTGTGAATTTTTTACTTAGTGCAAGTTAAGAAAATTTCTTTAAAAATCTTCTTTTCTGGAACCAATGGGCAGAATCTTTTGATATTTGGTATACAGCATCTTGGGTTGGGTCTGATTCAAGTTTGTTCAAATTGAATCCCTTGTTCATTATTGGGGATCACTATGGGGGTGTGAATTTTTACTTAGTGCAATTTAAGAAAAATCTTTAACAATCTTCTTCACCAGAACCAGTGGGCAGAATCTTTAGATATTTGGTATGCAACATCTTAGTATGGGTTGGATTCATGTTTGTTCAAATTGTGACTTTTGATCAATATTGGGGCTCACTATAGGGGCGTGAATGTTTACTTTGTGCAATTCAAGGAAAATTCTTTAAAAATCTTCTTCAGAACCATCATGCAGATTCTTTTGATATTTGATGAGCAGCATTGTCCCATTCAGTCCTGTTGATGTTTTAGCTCCACAGAGAGTATAGATTTACTCTGTAGATCCTTAAGAATAGCTTTTGATAAAATTTGTGTCTTAACAGTATGGAACATTCGGTGAGCACCTGAGGCCCCCTGGGGCCTCTTGTTTTTTTTAACTTATATAGTGATACATCCACCAATTCTCACAACTGGCCAATCACAGACTGTAACTGGATAATCATGGACTATAACTGGATAAATATGGTTGTCTACAGCCTTTCTTATAATGGGCTAATTAGAGACTATAACTGGATATTGACCATTTATGCACAGCCATTCTTATAATGGGCTAATCACAGACTGTAAATGGATAATAACCAGATAATAGCAGTTATCCATAGCCATTCTTATAATGGGCTAATCACAGACTATAACTGGATAATAACCTGTTATCCACAGCCATTATTATAATGGACTAATCACAGTCTATAACTGGATAATAACTGGTTGTCTACCACCATTCTTATAATGGGCTAATCACAGACTATAGCTAGATAATAACCAATTATCCACAGCCAGTTCTTATATTGGGCTAATCACTGACTGTAACTGGATAATAACCGGTTATCCACAGCCATTCTTATAATGAACTAATCACAAAATATAACTGGATAATAACTGGTTATCCACAGCCATTCTTATAATTGGCTAAACACATACTATAACTGGATAATAGCTGTTTATCTACAGCCATTTATATAATGGGCTAATCACAGACTATAACTGGATAATAACCAGATAATAGCCGTTATCCAAATCCATTCTTATAATGGGCTAAGCACAGACTATAACTAGATAATAATCAGTTATTGACAGTCATTCTTATATTGGGCTAATTGCAGACTATAACTGGATAATAACTGATTATCCACAGCCATTTTTATAATGGGTTGATCACAGTCTATAACTGGATAATAACCGGTTGTCTACAGCCATTCTTATAATGGGCTAATCACAAATTATAAGTAGATAATAACCGATTATCCACAGCCATTCTTATATTGGGCTAATCATTGACGAAAGCTGGATAATAACTGGTTATCTACAACCATTCTTATAATTTACTATTCACAGACTATGGCTGTGGATAATCAGTTATTATCCAGTTATTCTTATAATGGGCTAATCACAGACTATAACTGGATAATAACCGGTTATCCACAGCCATTCTTATAATGGGCTAATCACAGACTATAACTGGATAATAACTGGTTATCCACAACCATTCTTATAATTGGCTAAACACAGACTATAACTGGATAATTGCTGGTTATCTACAGCCATTTATATAATGGGCTATTCACAGACTATAACTGGATAATAATCGTTATCCCATTATCCATAATCATTGTTATAATGGGCTAATTGGGGGTGTGGTGGCATTGCGGTAACTGGTTCTCATCAGATCACCGAAGTTAAGCAATGTTAAGCCTGGTTAGTCCTTGGATGGGTGACCGTCTGAGCGATCGATTTGGCCTCACATGTTGTGTCCTTGGGCAAGGCACTTAACCCCACTTGTCCACATGGGGGCACGATGGTGCGCATGTCTTTAACCAATCTAACCCTGCCTGTGCTGTAGTGCAGAGTTACAATAATTGGGGAGCAGGCAGCTGCTTGTCATTGCTCGGTGGTTCTCTCAGGGTACTCCGGCTTCCTCCACCCATAAAACTGTCACCGACATGATATGACCTTGGCTGTTAAAGTGTCATTAAACCTTAATAAATAAATAAATAAATAAGTGGGCTAATCAGACTATAACTGGATAATAACCGGTTATCCATAGCCATTCTTATAATGGGCTAATCACAGACTATAACTGGATAATAACCATTTATGCACAGCCATTCTAATAATGGGCTAATCACAACCTATAACTGGATAATGATCATTTATCTACAGCCATTCTTGCAGACTATAACTGGGTAATAACCAGTTACCACAGCCATTCTTTTAATGGGCAAATCACAGACTATAACTGGATAATAAATAACCAGTTATCCACAGCCATTTTATATCAGGCTAATCACAGACTACAACTGGGATAGTAACCAGTTATCCATAGCATTCTTACATTGGTTGTTTGATCACATCAGTCAGATTTATGAGCAATATTCACAGAAGTCATATCATGTAATGCATGTACCAACACCTTTTGTTGAGGACTGTTTAACCATGTTTCTTTCTTTATGCCCTGCAGAATAGTTTCTGTGAATGCTCAGTACTCTCAGACTTTACCTGGGGTGTCAAAGAAATCAAGTATGTCAGAGTTCTTTGATACAAAGCTGTCAAAGGAATCATGCAGCAAACAACTTTGACTCGGACCTGTAGATTTTATTCATCATTTAGTACATTCTGTATGTTAGTAGAATTATCATGCATTTCTATGTGCTGGATTGATGGATGAAAAAATTTGGGCCTGGCTGCATAAATGAAATTGAACTTTACAAATAGAATGCTGATTGTTGCACACGGTAACTGCCAAAACTGGTCAGCGCCATTCACAAAAATCACCATTCAATTTTCATTATTTTTTGTCTCAAAAGCATAGCTTATGACCCCACATTGAAATGAGCTTGTTGAGTTTGTCCCACTGATTGGTCATAAGCTATGTTTTTATTATATATGACTCTGTTGCAGTCATATATAATAAATGCTCTAGAATTTCAAACGCTAAAGTTAATATTTACTGTATTTTAAATGATCAGAAGATATTTAGTGTTCAACAGACATTAGTACAGTATAATATTCTTGTGAAATGATAGCATTCACTGGTGTTGTTGTAAAAAAGATTTCTGTATGAATATGGGTCTTGTCCTCAAATGTACAATATATTTTGTATGTTAATTTTACCTCAACTCCAGTGCATTATGCATGTTGATTTGTGGCGCTGTCTGTTTTTGATTATTGGATAAAAATATTTGTTGATTAATAAACTAGTGTCGGTAAAACTCATCAGAACCAGAAATAATGTGTATCAAAAACTCAGAGAATTTTATTGTCACAAAACCATAAAAATCTTAAAATGTAAGAACTCAAAATTAGAAATGAAAGTGTCAATGACACTGTAGCTCAACTTGACAAACTTGAACTTGGTAAGTTATAAATGAAATGGCAAAATTGAAGATCATTGGGACCAATGTCAGTGTTTTTGCCAGTGGCAACATTTTTGGACAGAAACCGAAGAAAATTGATAGCTCCCATCTAGAGGCCTCCCCAAACAAGCATGCCAGGTTTCAAAGCAATCCGATAATAAATGTGCCCTGTAGGGTGTACAAAAGGGAAATATTGTGGTCTGACTAGACTAAATTCTAAGAACGTTGGCCGTGGCAACATTTTTTGCCGGAAATTGAAGAAAATCGATAGCTCCCATCTAGAGGTCACCCTAAATAAGCATACCAGGTTTCAAAGCAATCAAATCATAAATGTGCACTGTAGGGTGTGCCAAAGGGAAATATTGTGGTTTGACTAAACTAAGTTCTAAGAATGTTGGCCGTGGCAACATTTTTTGATAGAAATTGAAGAAAATCGATAGCTCCCATCTAGAGGTCACCCCAAACAAGCATGCCAGGTTTCAAAGCAATCCGATCATAAATGTACCCTGTAGGGTGTGCCAAAGGGAATTATTGAGTCTTCTGACTAAACTAAGTTCTAAGAATGTTGGCCGCGGCAACATTTTTTGACAGAAATTGAAGAATATTGATAGCTCCCATCTAGAGGTCACCGTAAATAAGCATACCAGGTTTCAAAGCAATCTAATCATAAATGAGCCCTGTAGGGTGAGCCAAAGGGAAATATTGTGGTCTGACTAAATTAAGTTCTAAGAATGTTGGCTGCGGCAACATTTTTTGATGGAAATTGAAGAAAATCGATAGCTCCCATCTAGAGGTCACCCCAAACAAGCATGAAAGGTTTCAAAGCAATCCGATCATAAATGTGCCCTGTAGGGTGTGCCAAAGGGAAATATCGAGTCTTCTGACTAAACCAAGTTCTAAGAACGTTAGCCGCGGTAACATTTTTTGCCGGAAATTGAAGAAAATCGATAGCTCCCATCTAGAGGTCACCCTAAATAAGCATACCAGGTTTCAAAGCAATCAAATCATAAATGTGCACTGTAGGGTGTTCCAAAGGGAAATATTGTGGTTTGACTAAACTAAGTTCTAAGAATGTTGGCCGCGGCAACATTTTTTGACAGAAATTGAAGAAAATCGATAGCTCCCATCTAGAGGTCACCCCAAACAAGCATGCCAGGTTTCAAAGCAATCCGATCATAAATGTACCCTGTAGGGTGTGCCAAAGGGAATTATTGAGTCTTCTGACTAAACTAAGTTCTAAGAATGTTGGCCGCGGCAACATTTTTTGACAGAAATTGAAGAATATCGATAGCTCCCATCTAGAGGTCTCACCAAACAAGCATACCAGGTTTCAAAGCAATCTGATCGTAAATGTACCCCGTAGGGTGTGCCAAAGGGAAATATTGAGGTCTGACTAAACTAAGTTCTAACAACGTTGGCCGCGGCAACATTTTTTGACGGAAATTGAAGAAAATCGATAGCTCCCATCTAGAGGTCACCCCAAACAAGCATAAGAAATTTCAAAGTAATCTGATCATAAATGCGACCTGTGAGGTGTGCCAAAGGAAATTGTGGACGTACGTACTAACGTACTAACATACTAACGTACGTACATACGTACGTACATACACCGATGGACGAGAAGTGATGGCAATAGCTCAGCTTGACTTTGTCAAGTTGAGCTAAAAATGCTTTTTTCACCTTTTGGGGAATATATAGTGTACTTAAGTGACAATATCTCATACTACTTGGTCAATAATTGTCCAAATATTGAGGCAGATGAGTGGGTGAAAATCGCCAGTGGTGGGATGACCTACTCTCCAGAATACCAGAAAAGTGTGAACAAAACTACAGTCAGCATCTCCTTGATGTCGCTATTTATCATCACACCTTTACCTGAAACAGTAGGTACCAGGGTATGTGAGGTACTCCCTTGGAAGTTGAGAAGTGCCAAATAATGACACTGTACAAAGCAAAATTCTCAAACATCATGTGTACTTTCAACTTATTGGGAGTTAAGAAGTCCCTAATATAAAATCAACATAATGTAATTGACAGATGTTGTTTCAATTTTTTCTAAGCATGGTACCCTGCAAATTATATTTAGAAATTGATAAAGTTAACAGGAATCTTCAGAATGGGAGCCAAAATCTGGTGTGAAATATGGCAGGAGGCCAAATTTTATGGTGTGATACCATACAGTAGATAAAAGCCATCAAAACTTACCCAAAATTGATGGAATTGTCAGCAAGGCATTAAAATGAATTATTTCCTGGATGATGTCTTCAAATGTTCTGCAATGTTGTCATTCATGCGTGACTAAAATATACCAAAGGAGAGTTTCCTTGCAGAGTATTGAAGTTATAGATGGAATAAGAGATTAGGAGGGCTGGTTTATTTGCATGTACTTAGGAACATGTGTTTTGCATGTGGTTGCTAATACTATTTGCATACAAAATACTTGTGAAAATGTCAAAGTATTTATGAAAGTATTTTTTCTCTTGAATATGATTTTCGTTTTTGTTATGAATTCTGAATATCATATTGACACTTTCATTCTAGCTTCAGAAACATCATGAATTCAAGGGTGGCTCATTTTGACCCTTTATCAAACATTAGTGCTGGGAGGTTCCGATTTTTCAGGTTTGGTTTCAGGAAAAAAAAATTCAGTTTTGGCTCGGTTTTTCTGTGTGTTAAGAACAGATAGTAAATAACATTTCAGGTGCCTCAACTTGCAAAAAATCAGCAATAGTTGGTATGACACAAACTCACCACAAAAGCTGTATTAGCTTCAACCTAACTTCCCTTCGATCATTCTTAGGGATTCTAGGAATCAGTTGCTAAGCTTATTCAGTGAGAAAAAAACATAGATCAGGGTAACAAATGAATAAAGTTAATCTAATCTATGTTGTGTTATCATTGTCTCATTTTTTCTCTTATTGACTCATCTGGTGGACAAGTCAATAATGGAGAAAATGTAACAATGAGTTTAATTATATCTTTAATGATTTAAGCACAGAAATTAAGATTTTGTTTGTGTTTGACATTATTTTTTAGCTTTTGAATATGATAACCATGGAAAATGGATATTATTGGTAAAAGAGGATATTTTTCAAATTTGCCAAAAAGTTAACGGAGCGAACTGATATGGGTTCAGACCCATTATTGTTAATTACAGCTGGACAGTGCCTTCTCGTGCTCCCAGTCAGGTTCCAGATGGTCCTTTGTGGGATGTTGTTCCATTCTTGGATCAGCATGTTACAAAGCTCCTGGACACTTCTTGGTTGGACTGGACAAACTGAAATTGCAAGCAACAACTCATTCCAGACATGTTCGATCGGATTGAGGTCAGGGGATCTTGCTGGCCAGTCCATACGCTCAATCCCCTCCCTCTGCCAGTACCTCCTGACAGCATGGGCAACATGAGGAAGGGCATTATCATCCATCAGAATGAATCTATCACCGACTGCACGTGCATACAATCTGACGTGGACATCCAGGATCTCATCAATATACCGCTGTGTAGTCAATGTACCACTGTCAAGGACACAGAACTCTGTACATCCATCCCAGCTGATGCCACCCCAAACCATTATTGACCCTCCACCATAGGGGTACATGCTTTCCATGACTGTCACAAAAAGTGTGCCTGTCAAAAGAGCTAATGTAAACACTGGGGACCATCTCAATACATTCCTCAATCATATCAATCAAAAATATCGCAAATGTGTCACAAGCAAATTTCACAATGACGTGTCAAATATGTGGTGCTTAGCAAACTTTGAGTAGTATATGAACTACACAACATTTTTACAGTATAATTTATTCTCCACTACAATTTGAGTTTCTGTCTTTATTTCTTCATTAACTCCTTGATGCTGTTGGCAGGTATTCCTGTGCAGGACACAAATATCTTGCTAAGAAATAAGTACAACTGGGCATATATAACCAAATTTCTCTCCTGTAAACTGAATGGACTTCTTGACCAATGATTTCTTTAGATAAACTTAGATGAATGTTTCATCAAATCGAGTGAAGGCTGCTTCACACCAGCCATTACTAGAATTCATGAAAAATATTTTGAAAATACTCAGCAGGTTGAGTTAACTTGAATTTTTCCAGCCAGGGAATAATTCAAATTTGGTCAGTTTGTCTATATTTGATGCTTTTCTTTGTATGCCTAACACAATTTTGCAAATTGCAAGTGGAAGGCTTCACACTCACAGTCATGTTTATTGAAACCCCACATTCATATTTCTGGATTGATTTGACAAAGCCACCAAATATGTTTAGAAGAACTAGGACTGGGCTTTCTTGGCTGTACATGCATCTCCAGAAAAATTGACTAGAGGCTATCAAATCAAGTGTAACAGATCGAGAGAGAAGTGCAGGAGCCGAGGCTCGAACCTATGACCCGTAGCACAGAAAGCGACTGATTTACCATAAGACTAAGTGATCCGGACCAACCAGGCTGGTTGGTAAATGGCCTATATACCTTGACCTCTCCACTATTCTCCAGTTCTTTTTGCGATTCACCACCCATGAATCATGCCCTAAGTTTCCCAAGTTACTATGTTTGCAAGTACCCCCTCAGATCAATCAAAACAATGCCAACATTGTCACCAACTGCTGAGGAATGGTCATAGCATGAATGTAACAGATTGAGAGAGAAGTGTAGGAGCCAAGGCTTGAACCTATGACCCCTAGCACAGATTTACCACGAGACTAAGGGATCCAGACCACCCAGGCTGGTTGGTAAATGGTCTTTATGCCTCCCCTGCTTCACAAGTAAACCTTAAATTTTTCTAGCAATGACATTTTCTCCCATTTTAAAGGTTCAGTATATGAACTGATGATAAAGGTAAGGTCACCCAACAATTTTCATTATATTTTTACCTTCCCTGACATAGTTAATTATACTTCATTGCAATAAGCTTGTTGAGCTTGTTCCTGGGAAAAGGCACATGATATGCCAAGAAAGATGAAAATGAATTTTTTAGTTGCCTTCAAGAACAGATATCAGTTATGTGGCCTTATAATTGTGTTAGGTAATGTATTAACTTGGAATGTCTAATCTAATAACATTTGGAGATAATTCAGTATTCCATTGATTAATATCTGAACATCCTAACACTGGCTTTCATATATCTGTCATTGTTTACAGATCAGCAAGTCCTGTCCATTTGTCAAAATTAGTTTACTATTATCTCCTGACTGCAAATGGATATAAAGCACATCCCCAAGCCATTAATGAATTGACTTTTATGAAATCTGGAACCTTAAATACATTCAATCAAAGAAATTTCTCCTTGTCCAATGACCTGGAAGAATTCTTAACACAGATGTGGACACAGTGTACAGCTGAAGGCAGGTGACACAGCTTTTCTTGTGGCAGAAGTGTTCAAACTAAGGACTTAAAGAGTATATTCAGGTTGGCACAGTTATACATCTACACACACTTATTTGCTTGACCAGTAGAAAATTAACCTAACCCTCTGCATACTGATGTCAAAATATCAACATTTAATGCTGCAAATTTTTCGCATAATGGAACTAGCTCTGTCGAAGAAGATTGAGTTTGATGAATTTCTAGTTGCATTATGGGAAAATATGACTCCTCAAAATTTTGGAATCCTGCCATCAGCATGCAGAGAGTTAAGAAAGAAATTTACTTTCAAAACCACTTGGGCCAAATTCAATCTACTGGGCAGACTGGCGATTGATCTACTGGATAGACTACCAAGTGGTCCCTGAACTGAAAACTAAAGTGCTATAGTAAGAACGGCTGATGTACTGATGTCCACCTACTGAGTGGCCAAAAATCAAATCTCTGTGTGTGTGTAATGTGTATGATATAATTTGTACAAGGGGCATTTGTCTCCTCACTCCAGTAAATTTGTTGGATGAAATGCTGTAAATGTTTGGGGACAGATAGATAGATAGATATTTTATTTAACGGCATATTTTTAAATACATGTATTTGCATTTTTTTCTATATTCTTAATACATATACAGAAGTTATAATCTACACTGTTGGGAGATGACATAGCCAGATTGGCTGTCTTCCTGTCATTCCCGTAAAGGTGAATATCTGTTATGTGGTTTTGTGGTAATGTCTACCAAGTTGAAATAGCCCTCCTCATAAACCATTATTGGCACTGCCAGTCCTCGTAACTGCGAATACGTATATTTTAACCATAACTCAGTCTTTAAAAACCTGTTAAAAAAAGTACAGTGTAAACAAAAATGTCCTCAGTAATTTATATTTTTACCATGGCACATCTTGTTTTTTAGCTCACCTGACTGCAAGTCAGTGGGATCCATTGCCTTCACTTGGCATCTGGCATCCGTCATCCATTAACTTTTGAAACTTGCCTTCTTCTTCAAAACCACTGAACCAAATTCAAACATATATTGCACAGACCATCTTTGGAGTATACCCTTTGTATTTTGTTCAAATGAAGCAGCTGCCATCTTTGGGCTGTGGTTAATGCCCCAAAAGCCTAAAAATCTTTAAAAATCTTCTTCTCATGAACCACCTGAGAGAATGCCTTGATATTTGGTATGGAACATCCTTTGATGGTGAAGATTAAAGAGTGTTCAATGCAAGTTTGTAGGTCAATATATGTGCTCTCTGTGGGAGCAAGCCTATTTTGGGCTCCATCCAAAATTTGTATTTCAAGAACCGAAGGGCTGATTTGAACCAAATTTGGCTTGTAGTATAATTGAGTTATAAGTACTTGATTGATGCCTGAAAAAAAATTTTTCACAGCCCTCTGGGAATCCCAGGAGCTAAAAATAGAAAAAATTCAAATGCCCATATTTCAAAAACTGCACGGACCAGGATATTGTTTTTTGGTGTGCAGGTTCCTTAGGACCAGTGGAATCAGATGGACCAAAACAATTGCTATCAATTTTGTCATGGGGTGTCGTATGGGGATGCCCTTTTTAACACTGTTGGTAATGGGAAAATGCCGAGTCATCATCTTTCTTGTGATCCATCAAGAACCTTCAGGCCAAGTCAAAACTAATTCAGTACTAAGCATCTTGGTGGAGTGTACTCTTCTGATTTTTTGCTTAACATGACAAAGTCAAGATAAGCTATTGCCATCACGCATTTGGAAGTCTGTTAGTCTGTAAGACTGTTCACATTTTCCTTTAGCACAGGCTACACCCTGTAGTTCTTGTCCGATTAGCACAAAAATTCATATGCTGGTTTGAGGTCATGTCTAGAGGAGAACATCCCCTTTTGTTTATGATTGGTCAACCGTGATGGCTGCCCATGCCCAAAACCCCAAAACATTTAACACAGACTACTGGTCGTATTTATGAAGGGATTTCATTGTAACTTGGTAAGATTACTAGTCTGTATAATGTCTTGATGAGAACGTCCCCTTGTGGTCATGATCTGTCAACCATGACAGCTGCGTAAGCCCAAAACACAAAAACTTTTAGCATGGTCATATTTAATATGGAGGGATTTCATTGTAACTTGGTAGGATGACTCCAGATAATGTCTAGATGAGAACGTCCCCTTTTGGTTGCGATCGTTGAACCATAACGGCTGCCCAAGCCCAAAACCTGAAAACCTTTAGCACAGTCTACAGGTCGTATTTATGAAGGGATTTCATTGTAACTTGTAGGATGACTCAGTATAATGTCTAGATGAGGATGTCCCATTTTGGTTGCAATCGGTCAACCATGATGGCTACACAGGCCTGAAGCCCGAAACCTTTAGCACAGTCTACAGGCCGTATTTATGAAGGGATTTCAATGTTACTTGATAGGATGACTTGTTTTGGAATAATTTCACTGTAACTTGGTAACTTTGGTTGACATACATTAACTGTGAGGGCCACAATAACCCACCCCTCAATTCTTTAGTACAGTCCACACCTCAAGTTATTTTTATTGAAAACATAGCATACAGGGAACAGAAATTAACATATTCTCAATTAGCACATTTCTTGTCGCATTTCATTATGCTTTCACAAATATTGAACATTATCCTTTTCATCAAACACAACACACTGTCAAGTTAAGCTACAGTGGGGTAAATGTTCCATAAGCCTAAAATACTTTGAAAACCATCTTCTCATAAGCCACTCGCAATAATGCTTAGGTTTCTGGTATGGAACTTACTTTAGTGATGCAGATTCACATTTTTTTCAAAGCAACTCAGTGTGTCAAAATTTGGACTGCCAAATTTTCATTCCACTCGGTATTTCTATTTCCAGAACCAATGGGCTGATTTGAACCAAATTTGTCTCAGTAGAACTGGGTCATAAGTACTTGATTTATGTCCAATTTTTAGCTCAAATTTGACATAAGTCCATCTGTCCGTCAACAATTCAATATGGCTCAGGCAAGAGGCCGTATTTATGAACCAATCTTTACAAAACTTCTTGGGTACCTTTGTTATCACCGTGGGATGAGAATGACTGTTGGGGTCCGGTCCGAAATTCAAGTTGGCCGCTGGCAGCCATTTTGTACAAAATTAGGTGCAATCAGATTTTTGCGCAGAACTTCCATATGAAAGCTTTGATTTGAAATTTTTTTTATATGAATGTTTAGTACCATGGGATACATCACATATAATACGGGTTTTTTTCTCGTGCAGAAATTATGCAAATTAGATGAATTTTGATTTTTAGCTTAACTTGACATAGTCAAGATAAGCTATTGCCATCACGCGTGCGGAAGTCTGTGAGTCTGTGACGTCTGTTCACATTTCCTTTAGCACGGGCTACACCCCGCAGTTCTTGTCTGATCGTCACGAAATTTCATATGCAGGTTTGGGGTCATGTCTAGATGAGAACGTCCCCTTTTGGTCACGATCGGGCAACCGGTATGGCTGCCCGTGCCCAAAACCCGAAAGCCATTAGCACAGTCTACAGGTCGTATTTATGAATGGATTTCATTGTAACTTGGTAGGATGCCTCTGTATAGTGCCTAGACGAGAACGTCCCCTTTTGGGCATGATCTATCAACCGTGATGGCTGCCCAAGCCCAAAACCCAAAAACTTTTAGCATAGTCAGCAGGTCATGTTTAATGTGGAGGGATTTCATTGTAACTTGGTAGGATGACTCCTTATGATGTCTAGATGCTAATTTCCCCATTTGGGCATGATCTGCCAACCATGATGACTGCCCGAGCCCAAAACCCAAAAACCTTTAGCTCAGTCTACAGGTCATATTTATTGAGGAATTTCATTGTAACTTGGTGGGTTGACTTCATACAATGTCTAGATGAGAAAGTCCCCCTTTGGACGTGATTGGGCAACTGTGACGGCTACAGGAGCCCGAAGCCTGAAAACCTTTAGCACAGTCTAGAGGTGATATTTATGAAATGATTTCATTGTAACTTGGCAGGATGACTCCAAATAATGTCTAGATGAGAACGTCCCATTTTGATCGCGATCATGCAGCCTTGATGGGTGCCCGAGCCCAAAAACCTTTAGCATAGGCAAAAGGTCATATTTATGGAAGGATTTCATTGTAACCTGTTAGGTTGACTCCATATAATGCCTAGATGATGACATCCCCTTTCGGTCTTGATTGGTCAGTTGTGATGGCTACAAGTGCCCGAAGCCCGAAAACCTTGAGCACAGTCTACAGGTCATATTTATGAAGGGATTTCATTGTAACTTCTTAGGATCACTCCAGATGATGCTCAGATGAGATTGTCCCCTATGGTTGCGATCATTCACCCATGATGGCTGCCAAAGCCCGAAGCCCGAAAACCTTTAGCACAGTCTACAGGTCATATTTATGAAGGGATTTCATTTTAACTTGGTAGGTTAACTTCATATAATGTCTAGATGAGAACGTGTGATCATTCACCCATGATGGCTGCCCGAGCCCGAAGCCCGAAAACCTTTAGCACAGTCTACAGGTCATATTTATGAAGGGATTTCATTGTAACTTGGTAGGTTAACTTCATATAATGTCTAGATGAGAACGTCCCCTTTTGGACATGATTGGGCAACTGTGACGGCTAAAGGTGCCCGAAGCCCAAAAACCTTTAGCACTGTCTACAGGTCATATTTATGAAGGGATTTCATTGTAACTTGGTAGGTTGACTCCAAATAAGGTCAAGATGAGAACGTCCCATTTTGGCCGTGATCATTCAGCCTTGATGGGTGCCCGAGCCCAAACACCTTTAGCATAGGCAAAAGTTTATATTTATAGAAGGATTTCATTGTAACATTGTTAGGTAGACTCCATATAATGCCTAGATGATGACATCCCCTTTTGGTCGTGATTGGTCAACTGTGATGGCTGCAGGTGCCCGAAGCCCGAAAACCTTGAACACAGTCTACAGGTCATATTTATGAAGGGATTTCATTGTAACTTCGCAGGATCACTCCAGATGATGCCCAGATGAGATTGTCCCCTTTGGTTGCAATCATTCAACCATGATGGCTGCCCGAGCCCGAAGCCCGAAAACCTTTAGCACAGTCTAAGGTCATATTTATGAAGGGATTTCATTGTAACTTGGTAGGTTGACTTCATATAATGTCTAGATGACAACGTCCCCTTTTGGACACGAGTGGGCAACTGTGACGGCTTCAGGGGCCCAAAGCCTGAAAACCTTTAGAACAGTCTACAGGTCATAATTATGAAGAGATTTTATTGTAGCTTGGTAGGATGACTCCAAATAGTGTCCAGATGAGAACGTCCCCTTTTGGTCACGATCATTCAGCCTTGATGGCTGCCCGAGCCCAAAAACCTTTAGCATGTCTGTAGGTCGTATTTATGGAAGGATTTCATTGTAACTTGTTAGGTTGACTCCATATAATGCCTAGATGATGACATCCCCTTTTGGTCGTGGTTGGTCAACTGTGATGTCTACAGGTGCCTGAAGCCCGAAAACCTTTAGCACGGTCGACAGGTCGTATTTATGGAGGGATTTCATTGTAACTTGGTAGGTTGACTTCATATAATGTCTAGATGAGAACGTCCCCTTTGGACGCAATTGGGAAACTGACGGCTACAGGGGCCCGAAGCCTGAAAACCTTTAGCACAGTCTACAGGCCATATTTATGAAGGGATTTTAATGTAACTTGATAGGATGACTCAATTTGGAACAATTTCATTGTAATTTTGTTGATATATGTTAACTGTGAGGGCCACATATATTAACTGTGAGGTCATATTAACCCACCCCTCAGATCTTTAGTACAGTGTACACCTCATATTATTTTTATCATAAACATAGCATACAGGGAACAGAAATGAACATATTCCCAATTATCACAATTCTTGTCTTATTTCATAATCCTTTCATAAACATTGAACATTATCCTTTTCATCAAACACAACACACAAGTTAAGCTACAGTGTCATTGACACTTTCATTTCAGTGCTACTTTCACACAGTAAGTACACATGTCAATACGGCTTGGGCTAGGGGCTGTATTTATAAACCAATCTTCACGAAACGTCTTGGGTACCTTTGTTATCACCTTGGGACGAGAATGAGTGTTTCTGGGTGTGGTCCAAAATTCAAGCTGGCTGCCAGTGTCCATTTTATACTGAAATTAGGTCTAATCAGTTTTTTGTACACAACTTCTATATGGCTCAGGCTAGAGGCCGTATTTATGAACCGATCTTTACGAAACCTCTTGGGTACCTTTGTTATCACCATGGGATGAGAACAAGTGTTTTTGGGTGTGGACCAAAATTCAAGGTGGCCACCAGCAGCCATTTTGTGCCAAAATTAGTGCAATCAGTTTTTTGTACAGAACTTCTGTATGAAAGGTCTGATTTGAATAAATTTTTGTATGAATGTTTAGTAACGTGGAAGACATCACATACAATACGGGTTTTTTTCTCGTGCAGAAATTATGCAAATTAGATGAATTTTGATTTATTCAGTGCTACTTATACACAGTAAGGGCACATGTCAATACGGCTTGGGCTAGAGGCTGTATTTATGAACCGATCTTCATGAAACTTCTTGGGTACCTTTGTTATCACCTTGGGACGAGAACGAGTGTTCTGGGTGTGGTCCAAAATTCAAGATGACTGCCAGTGGCCATTTTGTACTGAAATTAGGTCCAATCAGTTTTTTGTCAACTTCTATACGGCTCGTATTTATGAACTGATCTTCATGAAACTTCTTGGGTACCTTTGTTATCACCTTGGGACAGGAACAAGTGTGTTTTTGGGTGCCTTTGTTATCACTGTGCTATCAGAACAAATATTTTGGGGTTCAGTCAGTCCCACTCTGGGACTCAAAGATTTCTTTTGCCCACCTTTACAATACTTTATCTATACATTTGTTACAGGCTACGGTCAGTATATATGTACAGACCATTACAATACTTTATATGTACCTTTGTTATCAGGTCATTACCTAGATGTTTGTCATTGCTGTGTCACATACTGTAAATGTACATGTCTTAACGTTGAGCTACAGTGCCATTGACACGTTCATTTTTTTTTTTTAGAGAGAAAGGATACTTTTTTTTTTTTTAAACTTCACAGAACAGAACTTTGTTTTTGCCTAGGAAGCTTCCCAAGGACCAGCTGAAATGAATGGCCCCAAAAATTGCCTTTGGTTGTGTCATGGCAAATAAAAAAATTGCCATTGATTGTGTCATGGCAAATAAAAAAATTGCTTTTGCTGTCTGTCCTTCACATACTGACACACTCATCTCAACAACTTGAGCCAGGTGAGGGTTTTAGGCTCACTTAAGTCTCTGATGTTTTATTTGCTTTTGCTTCACATCCAATATAGGTATACATGCTAATTTTCTTTTTTTCCAATGCACATTTATACACAACATGTAAGCATGTGTGTTTGTCCTCATTATATGTATATGTATGCATTGCTGCATGCATGTGCAAATGTTCATTGTTTGTCACCTTTTTTTTTAATTGCCATGTACCAGTGTTTCAAACTTTCGACAGTAAAGTTTATTGTTTACTTTTGTGCCTATTTAGCCAAATATTTTTTCAAGGTGATTTACCTTCCACAATGACATTTACAATAATTAGTTTTCACTGAGACTTTATCATTAGACCCCAGCAGTGGCTTTTTTGTGGGCCCTGCAACATTTGTGCTTCAAGCTTGTAGGCATTTGCTTCATTCAAGTATAAAGCATGAGGGTAGAAACATTGTTTTTATGGACCTGCTTAAAAATCAAAGTGATTTTTTGCCTCTCGTCCAGTTAGGGTGGAGGATGGCAGATCCCACCTCTGTTACTGATTGATGATTCCCAGGATTAGTATATTACTAGAATGGGTCCATGAAAATTATTCAAAAGAGCAGGGGCACATTTTACGACACAACTGTAGGTTTGCATCAAAAAATTTGTATTGAAATTTTCTGGAACTCAATGGATTATAAGGGATTGTAGTTTTCATCCAAACCTGTAATTGCTGGCATGAGTTGAGTTAAGTCTTTCATTGTAAGGAGACAGAATTCTTCTCATAATTGTTCAACAACCTTAATATCTTATTTGATTTAAAGGTCCAATTTTAATTTCAAATATTGTTCTGTGACAGAATCACCATGGAAATTGACATGCACATGAGGAAAATATCCACAATTTTAGTATCAAGTTTACCAATACTCCAACTAAACTGGCAAATTTTTTTGACCCACTTTAGAGACTTGCTTCTTTTTCAGGGGAAAAGGGATTCAATCTCTGTGCTTGAAGGACTCAAGTACTTTAGTATTTTAACTCAACTGTATGAGGTAGTTTGTTATATTCTTAAAAGTAAAACTGCACTGCCTTGTCTGGGAAGTTATAGGGAGTTTTATTACATGCATGTTCTATGAAATCCCCATCTACAGCAACACTAAACCATGCGGAAAATGAAAATCTGTTCCGCACATATGTGCAGAACGGAAATCGTTGGCAGACTATTTTTAAATAGAAGTGAAATTTTACTGGAATTTTCTACAGATCACGCAATGCAATTACAATTTGAATCACAAGCAATAACTAAAAATTGTCCCCTGAGTTTCAATGTGTTCCGTGTGCCAGGAGGCACATAGAACGCATTGGAACTCAGGGGACAAAATAGTAACACAGGTTCCCCTTGCAGATTTGGTTAGTGATAAAATGTGTTCTTTCTGTTGATAGTTGTCAAATGAATTGCTGAGTGTTCTTCTAATAATTGTTTTTATAGACGTGAAGGCATGTAATAAACACAGAACGACACGCTTGTGTGAATGGGTTAATCGATATGGCACTTGGAGCCTGTCATTCTATCCTTCCGCACTGGCACTCATGCCATATCAATTAACCCAGTCACACATGCATATCATTCTGTGTATATATTGTGAAAAGTAAAACTGTCTTGCCTGGTATGTTATAGGGAGTTGAAGTGGATTGGTGTTCTGATAGATACTATTAGTTATCCTTGTGTTTTCCAGGGTGTATGGGAATTTACACCGGTTTGGGAACTCATATGCCCTGAGGCAATGCCGAAGGGTGTATGAGTTCCCAAACCGGTGTAAATTCCCATACACCCTGGAAAACACAAGGATAACGGATTTTTTTCCAAGAATTTTGGGGTACTTAATACTTTAACATAAATTGTGGGCAAAAACTAACAGAAAATTTGTACTTTGTAAGTTTCTTAATACAAAAAACCAGACAGATATGGATGTCATTGGAACTGGTTCAATGAGCCAGTTCCAATGACATCCATATCTGTACAATTTTATTGCACATAAATATTAAATTTCCTGTATTTTTATTTTTGTTCTAACATAACAGAGCAGAAGGTATGAATTATTAATTAAAAATTGGTACTTTTTTTTAGCCATATAGCCTGCTATTGTATATTCTTGTTTTTACACCATGGTTAACCACGGTGTAAAAAAAACCACTGTGGATTGCAAGTTACACCGTACCTCTCAGCCAATCAAAATGCAGTATTTTGTTTCATTTGGAAATAAGATGATTTACAGAGGGACAGCAGGGTTTAGTGTTGATATGTCATTTGTGAATGGTATATAAAAGAAACACAACATAATCTAGTGTAGGAGAGTGAGAATATTATTATCCCTGATGGGTGAGGGTGTGAGATGGAGAAATCTCACCTCAGCACAAGATATTTGGGCCAGACACGAGGCTTGCCGAGTGTCTTGGCCAAATATCTTATCCTGAGGGTGAGATTTCCCCATCTCACTCCCACCCCAATCAGGGATAATTTTTCTTCCTCCACCAAAACACTAATAAAAATAATCCAAGGGCACGTTGAACAATATCGAACAATTTTGTTGTCAATTTCTGAAAAAGACTGATTTGCTTATCGGAAAGAGCACACAAAAGTTATGTATATACCACCTTTGCATTGCTTTGAAAAAGTACCTCCCAAGTATATTCTTCCTTGAGAACTCAGAAGGCTGAATTTTTCTTGGTAGTATTTTTACATCATTGTTGGTTGCCTATACAGGCAGCCAACAATGATGTAGAAACACTATTATGTCACCTTCAGATGTAAACATGTATATTTGGTAGTTATTACCATGAAATTAATTTGAGGGTTAAAGCACCGACAATGCATATAACAAAAGAAATGTCTACTGTTTTGGATTACTCATGCCAGAATTATCTCATTCAGGGAGTGAGATTTCCTTGCTGTCAGGAATGAGATAATTTTGGTATGCACTCAAGAACAGTAGATATCCTGTATTTATCATATAAACAAATGCAATCTGTATCTTCCACAAGTTATCAAAAATTCCTAAGCATAAATGAGTTGTCACTTCATATTTAGTCTCACTATGACCTGGATAAAACAAGGTTTTCAAATAAGATGATAAGATAAGGTAAGATAAATTTTATTGCACAACAACAACATTAAAGGGTATGGCACATAATACAGAGATACATATAAGTTGCAATATGCTAGAAATAAATCAAAGGAGACATTTCCCGTATATGCCTTTCTTCACATACATGCACATACATACACATACACACACACACACACCCACCCACACATGCACACACACTCGCTAGATTGTCCTTTGGGCAAAAAATTCAGTCCTAATTTTGCAAGCATTTATGTAGAGAAATGGGAGGAAAATGCCTTAAGCAAATGTGCAAAGCATCCTCTCATATATCTCAGATATTTAGATGACATTTTTATTATTCGGGAACATTCAAAAGAAGATTTTGATGAATTTTTAGAAATTTTGAACAATCATAATCCAAACATTAAATTAAAAGTTACTATCAGTGGAGGTTCTGTTGATTTTCTCGATGTCACCGAGTATAAAGGCATGCAATTTCAGGTGTCCGGTCATTTAGATTATAAAGTATATTTTAAACCAACTGATTCACATCAAACAAAATCATTTCATCCTCAACTGTGCTGTTTTCGTAGCCTGAAATTCCAAACTCTGAAAAAGCTTGAAAGTCCAGCTGAAACTACTGATTTCGAACCACTGAAAATTTAACACAACAGACCATTGCAGAATGGTAGTGGCACGGTATTTAATTGCAAAAAGCCTTGTTGTAGATTGCATCCTTTTATGCCTGATCAGAAAGCAGAATTTTCCTCCAAACAAAAGAAAAATTATCAGATCCGTAACCCCCTCCATTGTGATTCACCAAATATTATTTACCATTTACCTTATCACGTGTAAGCACTGTCGGAAGCAGTATGTTGGTCAAAGTCAAAATCCTTTCCGCGAATGTGCTACTAGACACAAATAGGATATAAAACATAATGCTGAATGCCCCAGTAGCACAACATTTTAACCTTCCTGGCCATTCTTTGGACGATTTCAAAATCCATCCTATTGAACAACCACCAATTAAAGACATGTTAGAAGAAATGGATGAATTTGGAAAAAAACGTGAAGCTTTATGGATCAGTACGCTTCAAACCCTCTGGCCATTTGGTATGAACATATCAGTGGGAGAATGCAAAAGGAGGTCCATCATTCCTTTCACTTTAACATACAACAGGATGAATATCGAAATAGCAAAAATGTTAAAAGATGAATTCAATTTAACCAATGCTAAATTAATTGAACCTTGAATCTTCGACCTGGAATCGCCTATAAGAAAAAAAAAAGGTTGCGTAACATCCTTGTAAGGACTAAATTAGAGCCGATCAATGAATAACATCAATTATTGCCAGTCAGTTTAACCAGTTTCTAAGCTCATCACTTAGTTTAAATTAATTTTATGTATTTTTTGTCATGTTTGAAAACCATCGGGGCTCAGTAAATGAAAACAATTTTTCAGCGGCATACCGGTATTAAAAGAAAAAAATGTTTCAGTAGGAAATGTCTGTGCCAGTGCAAATTTTTAACCTCAAACACACACACACACACGTACACATGCACGCACACACGCATGCACGCACGCATGCGTACGCACTTATACATGTGGGGGTAGAGGTATTTTTCACAGCATCGTCAGGTGAGTGGAGTAATTACATGTTATCCCTGTTGGAGAAAATTGCCGATGCGTTGAATATGATGAAAAGGTTTCAAGAAAACTTTACATTAGGAATAAGAAGTTTATATCCTTTGAAATTATTGTTACATTTTCATTCATTTATCTAAAACATGACAAAGAAATTATAGATTAGTCATTTGCTGAGACAATGTCTTCAATGGTACAAATGTATTGACTCTTTATTACCAAAGTAATACTTCTCTCCCAGAAAAGTATTACAATTTTCCTAAAGCTTCCATGTTATTAGACTGTCATGAGATGATTTGTTATCCTTATTATGTTCCTTGACTTTATTATTACAGGCTGATAACAAGTTCTACAGTGAAGTGACCTAATGACCTCCCTACTGGCTATATTTGATTGATTGCATTGGTCATCTAAAGATTAATTAAGATAATTCATTTAGCTACTTGTGATATCTCAAGGGGCATTGAGGTTTCTCAGACTGGTCATTTGATAACTCTATTTCTATCAAACTTGATGATCTGCCTGTGCCCACACCCATGCCCCCCTCCTCCTCCCCTCTTGTTTGATAAAATATTGTTTCTTTGAAGCCTCCCGCAATTATTACATGGAGACACGTATTTAGGAAGCATTTTGATACTGAAGAGGGTAGAAACGGGAAAAACTGAATTAGGAAGAACATCGGAAAGGGTACCCTTCATATGATTGGTGCTATGCTGAAAAGTTCTCAAGGGTCATTACTTGGGTTTTTCATATTAATATCCTTGAAGGAAGTTCAGTAGTGCTTGTTTTCTGTAGTAGATAATTTCTGCTTTGTTTGTATAATAGGACCATGTCATCAATGCCTGGAGTGAATATTCTAATGTTGGTTAACCTGACTTTATAGTGGTTAGAAACCCCAATAAACAAACAGCACCAAATTATATGTTTCTATACATTAAACCTTCTGTGTAAATTCTCAGAGAATGCCATCTGGAACTTTGTCAAAGAATGGTGAACCTGTTGTTTCACTAAGTACTTTTTTTCAAGAGCATCAATATGTAACTGAGATATGCATGTTTTATGTAATAATTTAGAATAATTTCCTCATGAGAACCTCAGGAAGTGGACTGCAGATAAACAGTTCTGATTTACATGTATAACTTGACCCCCATCACTAATGCCTAGGATGCAAGTTCACCAATGTGGGCAGTCATGGTTTTACGATAGGTGCTGAAAATGACCTTTAGCACCTGTAAACGCAAGCATGTAAATTAACACTTTAAAATTTTTTTTTTTTTTTTCACTTTAAAGGCAAATTGACAAATTCATGAGATGATTGTGTTGAAACTCGCAGGTAGTCAAGGATGAGCTTTCTCCTTTTTTTTAAGCTCACCTGACTGAAAGTCAGGGGGAGCTCAAGTGATCACTTTTTGTCCATCCATCCATCTGTCTGTCCATCCATCGTGAACTTTACATTATCAACTTCTCCTGAAGCCCTGGGCGAAATTGAACCAAATGGATATGCATGGTCCTGATCATCTGTCAATTCAAGTTTGTTCAAATAAAGTTTGCCATGCTCCATACGGAAGGAGTGGGAGAATATGCTTCAAAATTCTAGAAAAATCTTCTCATGAACCTTTGGGAACAATGACTTGGTATTTGGTATGTAGCTTCCTTCTGAGGTGTAGAATCAAATTTGTCCAAATGAAGTGAAGCAATATTTGCCTCCGTAATTGGAGGGGCAAGATTTTTGGCCCTGCCCAAAATTACTATTTTCCAAACCGATGGTCCGATTTGAAAGAAGTTTGGTATGTGTGTAGTATGATTGGGTCATAAGTACTTGATTCAGGCTAATAAAAAAATTCCCATGTTCCCCATTAGAACCCCAAATAGAAAATATTTTCAATTGCCCATATTTCCCAAACCACATGGAACAGAGAACTGTTATTTGGTATGAAGCATCCTTTGGACCAGTAGAATCGAGTCCTAAAAAAAAATTGTCATTGGGTTTGTTAACGTGTTCTCTTGAGTCCGCATATTTGCAAATATTAAAAAAAATTTCTTCTCCAGAACCACTCATCAGAATCTTCTGATACTTGGCATACAGCATCCATAGGGGGGTCAGATACAAGTGTGTTCAATTTAATACAGGAGCCCAAATCTTAACTTAGTGCAATATTGCAAAAAAAAAGCTTTAAAAATCTTCTTCTTCAGAACCACTGATCAGAATGTTTTAATATTTGGTAAACATCATTGTTAAGAGGGACAGATTCAAGTTTGTTCGATTCAAGTCTCTCAGTTAATATTTGGGCTTCCTTTGGGGGCCCAAATTTTAACTTGGTACAATAGGAGGAAATTTCTGTAAAAATCTTTTTCAGATCCATCCACCAGTCAGAATCTTTTCATATTTGGTATACAGTATCTCTAGGTGGGTCAGATTCAAGTTTGTTCAAATCGAGTTGCTGGGTTAATATTTGGGCTCTCTATGGGGGTCCAAATTTTACCTTAGTACAACATGGGGTAATTTCTTTAAAAATCTTCTTCAGAGCCAGCAGTCAGAATTCTTTCATATTTGGTATACAACATCTCTAGGACTGTCAGATTCACGTTTCTTCATATCAGCCCCCTGGGTTGATATTTGAGCTCTCTATTGGAGCCCAAGGTTTAACTTAGTGCAATATGAGGGAATTTCTCTAAAAATCTTCTACTCCAGAACCATCAGTTAGAATCTTTTGATATTTTCTATACAACATCTCCTTGGGGGTCAGATTCAAGTTTGTTCAAATCAAGTCCCTGGGTTAATATGTGGGCACACTATGTGAGCCTGAATTTTACCTTATTGCAATATGAGGAAATTTCTTTAGAAATCTTTTTTTTCATGTTCACCAGTCAGAATGCTTTCATATTTGGTATGCAACATTTTTAGGTGGCTTAGATTCAAGTTTGTTCCAATCGGGTCCCTTGTTTAATATTTGGGCTCTCTATTGGTGCCCAAAGTTTAACTTAGTGCGGAATGAGGAAATTTCTTTAAAAATTTTCTTCTTCAGATCCACTTGTCAGAATCCTTTCATTTTTGGTATACAACATCTCTAGTGAGGGGCGGATTCAGTTTGTTCAAATCGAGTCCCTGGGTTAATATTCAGGCTCCCAATGGGGAGGGATTTTCTTCAAAAATCTTTTTCTCCAGAACCACCAACCAGAATCTTTCCATATTTGGTCTATGACATCTTTGGGAAGATCAAATTCAGTCCCTGCCTTAAATTTTGGGCTCTCTTCAAGTAGAGGGGATAGGGAAGGGTGGGAGTCCAAGTTTGTTCAGATCCATTTCTAAGTGGGTTTTTTTCCATAAAATTTGCATTTCAAACTGCAGTGACATAAGAACCCTTGGAAGTTTGGCAGTGCTGATCTACAGATGATAGAATTGGAAGCACTCATGAAGATCTATGATAATAATCATCTGACATGGACACTACAGTGATTATTATGAATAATTTCATGACTTCATTCCTCTGTAGTGTTGATGAACCATGACTAACTGAATGTGATCTTCTTTGAACCACTTTATCAGGTGAGCAATTAAGGCCCCTTGAGGCCTCTTGTTTTAAATCTGATCTCTGTCTTTTTCTGATATTTAATTGATAATTTGATAATTTTTATTTCTTAAAAAGTAACATAAAAATGGTCTTTTCCTGTACCTTCCAAAAAAGTAAAAGATACATCAAAGCTTTATTTGATTATAATAATTTATGTGGGGACATATTGCATGATTTTCATAATTTCCCTTTATGCAAACACAATTTTAATTTTAATTTTAATTTTTTTTAATAAGACTGAAGTATGGAGGGGAAGCAAATTCTTCTTAACTAGGTGAAACTTTTAGGGAAGTTAATGGAAAAGTCTTTATTAGAGAACTCAGACCTGAGAAATAAAGAATATATGGTCATTAGGTGACACAAAGGAAATGGTTAGTATGCTGTTAAATGAAATTGGGAAGAAAAATGAGCATCAAACAGTTCTTTCGTGGGGTTGTGGAGGCTAGAAGGGATAGGGGAGGGAGCAGTATTTGTGATGTTGTGGAGGCTAGAAGGGATAGGGGAGAGAGGAGCATTTGTGGTGTTGGGGAGGCTAGAAGGGATATTGGAGGAAGCAGCATTTGTGGTGTTGTGGAGGCTAGAAGTGATGGGGAGGGAGCAGCATTTGTGGTGTTGTGGAGGCTAGAAGGGGTAGGGGAGGGAGTAGCATTTGTGGTGTTGGGGAAGCTAGAAGGGATAGGGCCGGGAACAGCATTTGTGGTGTTGGGAGGCTAGAAAGGAGAGAGGAGATAGTGGCATTTGGGAGCACAGGAATAACCAAGACCTTCTCTGTTCTTATTAAGTCTCATGCTTGGGTATTAGAAAGATAACTCCTTTATGTTTTGACTGACTGACTGCAAGAAAAAGGAAAAAGTATGGCAGATGACTGAGTGGAGTTGTGTGCACAGGGGTCCTAAGGACAAAAATTGCAAGCCTTCTAGAATACATAGTTGCTGCAGTTTCCAACTGCAGCTGTGTTCAATTCTTAGGTTTGCATCATAATGGAACGACAGATACCACACCCTTTGTGAATGTTTTCTATTCAATATCATGAGTCATATATCATGTAGTTATCATGCTGATGTTCTTGTGGAAATGTAAGATGTTAGATTTAAGATCAAGGTGGTCACAAAGTAAATCTAAACACTTGGATCAGGCAATGTTATAATATGTTAAAATAGTTCATTGATTTTTTTATCATGAGAAATTAGTTATTTTCATTAGTGGTTCAGATGTGAGGGTGTTCATTGTTTATAGCTCACCTTGACAAAGTCAAGCTGAGCTAATCTAATTTCATCGCTCTCCGTCCGTTGTCCATCAACACCATGTTTTGGTCTTCTCCTTCAAAACCTCCATACCCAGCTTCAAAGGGAGGGTGTGGGGGAAAATGCTCCAAAATATACTCTCCCAAAAAAGAAAGTGTGCATTGCAGAAATTGATCAAACTCCAAAAAAATAATTTCGTAGGTGTAAAGAGTATTAACCTGTTCATGAATAAGTTATATTGAACACAAAAACAGCTTTCCCCCGTTAAAATTGCATTAACGTTAAATGACGTGCTGCACGTTTGTGAAAAGGCATGTTTTGCACGTGCAGAGTCTGAAAATTCATGCAGCAGTGTGAATCCTTGTGTGTTTAAACACTAAAGTAAGGCCTTCCTATCGTTCACATTCACACTTGTGCTGCTGTTAAAACAACTCCACATTAGCATGCCAAGATTGACAATGAATCAACGTCTCCTTGCCCTGGGTATGATTAGAGCTGGCAGAACACACAGGGAGGTTGCCCAGCATTTGAACTGCCACCGTAACACTGTAGACATGCTAGTCCATCGACATGCACAACATGATGACGTTCAAGACCGACCCCGCTCTGGGAGACCCTGAGTTACAGACCCCCAGCCCCCCCCCCCCCCCCCCCCCCCCCCGCCCCCCCTGCACTAGATCGGTATATCCGTGTCGTCCATCTCCGGAACCGGCAACAAACGGCAACGACGACAGCCAGGAACATCCCTAACCTGAGACGGATACATCCTCAAACAGTAATCAACCGACTGAGAGAATACGGCTTACATCCTCAAAGACCTGCAATTCGTCCAATTTTGACGTTACGTCATCGTCGTGCTCAACTGCAGTGGTGTAGACAACATCTCAGGCATCCCTTACACTGGTGGCGACGTGTTTTATTCACAGATGAAGGTCGTTTCCATCTTTCATCATCAGATGGCCGCCAGAGCGTGTACAGACGTCGAAAGGAACACTACGCAGATCCACGTGTCGTGGAGCGAAACCGTTATGGGGGAGGGTCTCTCATGGTGTGAGGTGGCATTACTGCCCGTAACAGAACTGAGCTGGTCATTATTGATGGCAATCTCATTGCAGCCAGATATCGTGATGAAGTGCTTACACCTGTCGTTGTCCCATTTCTGCAATGTCACGGCCCTGGCGTCATTCTACAGCAGGACAATGCCCGACCCTATGCAGCTCGTGTTGTTCAACAGTATCTGCAGCAACAACAAGTGGATGTTCTTCCCTGGCCCGCAAATTCGCCCAGTATCTCACCCATTGAGCACGTATGGGATGAAATGAAACGTCAGCTACGGCGGCTTCCCCATGCACCATCAATGCTTGTGGAACTCCAAAGACAGCTTATAAGAATATGGAACAACATCCCACAACACTTCCATGCTAACATGTTCGCTTCCATGAGGTGTAGATGCACAGCAGTAGTCGATGCAGACGGATGTCATACCAGATATTGAGTGTGTCACTTTTGTGTTTGACCCTTAGTGTCTTTGACTCTCAATGGCACCAAGAGTATTCGTCGTAGCGTAATGAAGTTTCTCGTGTTGATCACAAATTGATTCATCTGTGATTGAATAAAATTTCCATGAATGAAAATGATATATATCTTTTTTTAGTGTTATTTTTTAGCATGCACACTTTCTTTTTTGGGAGAGTATATTTTTTTAAATCTTCTCATGAACCAGTGGGTACAATGACTTGATATTTGTTATGGATCTTCCTTTTGAGGTGTAGAATCAAGTTTGTTCAAACGAAGTTCATGAAGCAATATTTGACTTTGAAATGGGAGGGGTAAGATTTTTGGCCCTGCCCAGAATTTCTATTTTCTGAATTAATGGTCCGATTTGAACCTAATTTGGTATGTGGGATTATTGGGTCATAAGTACTTGACTCATGCAACAAGAAATTCCCGCATCCCCATGGAAACTCCAGGAGCTAAAAATAGAAATATTTTTCAAATGCCCATATTTCCCAAACCACACGGAACAGAGAGCTGTTATTTGGTATGAAGCATCCTTAGGACCAGTAGAATTGAATGGTAAAAAAATTGTTATCGGTTATGTTAGGGTGTACTGTAGAGGGCATCAAAAGTATGCATATTTTGTATACAGCATTCATAGGGGGGGGGGGGGGGGGGGGGTGGTGGTCAGATACAAGTTTGTTGAAATAAAGTCCACTGGTTCATATTTGGGCTCAATACAGGAGCCTGAATTTTTAACTTAGCGTAATATGGGGAATATTCTTTAAAAATCTTCTTCAGAACCACCATTCAGAATCTTTTAATGGTTGGTATACATCATTGTTATGAGGGTCAGATTCAAGATTGTTCAAACCAAGTCCCTAGATTAATATTTGGGATTCCTACGGAAGCCCAAATTTTAACTTAGTTCAATATGGGGATAATTATTAAAAATCTTCTTCTTCAGATCCACCAGACAGAATGCTTTCATATTTGGTATACAACATCTCTAAGGGGATCAGATTAAAGTTTGTTCAAATCGGATCCCTAGGTATATATTTGGGCTTGTTATGGTAGCCCAAATTTTAACTTAGTAGAGTTTGAGGAAATATCTTAAAAAATTTTCTTCTTCAGATCCCCGAGTCAGAATAATTTCATATTTGCTATACAACATCTCTAGGGGTGTGTGTGTGTGTGTGTGGGGGGGGGGGGGGGGGGGGGGAGGGGGGGGTGGTGTCAGATTCAAGTTTGTTCAATTCAAGTGCCTGGGTTTTTATTTGGGCTCCATACGGGAACCTGAAATTTAACTTGGTACAATATGAGGGAATTTCTTCAAAAATCTTCTTCAGATCCACCAGTCAGAATGCTTTCATATTTGGTATACAACATCTCTAGGGAGGTCAGATTCAACTTTGTTCAAATCGAGAGCCTGGGTTAATATTTGGGCTCCCTATGGGAGCCGGAATTGGCCATGTAGCTGAAGAATTAGATATTTTGTATACAGTCCCCTCTAGAGGTGTGTAATTAAGATTAATCCACATAGGTTGTATCAAGGGGCTTCATAGGGGAGCTCTACATTTTACATTATGATCAACTGAAGAAAAGGCATGATGCTCGGATTATTTTTGTCACTCCTGAGGGACTCAAGGATTGACAGTGTATCCTGTGGAGATGGATTGCTTAATGTAGACTCATTCTTGGATGCCGTTTATATTGTGTTCTGTTCACGGTGAGCGCTTCAGGCCCCGTGGGGCGTTTTGTTATAATGAGTGATTAGTTGATTTCATTGGTGGTTCAGATATTAGGGTTTTCATTGACTTTCTGTTATTATGAGTGTATTAGTTATTTTCATTAGTGGTTCAGATGTGAGTGTGTTCATTGTTTTTATAATGAGTAATTAGTTGGTTTCACTAGTGGTTCAGATGTGAGGGTATATATTGACTTTTTTATTATGAATAAGTTCTTAGATTCATTAGTGGTTCAGATGTGAGGATGTTCATTGTTTTTATAATGAGTAACAGATAGCAAATATAGCTTCAACTCTTTGCTACAAGACGAAGACCTAGATGAAGGAAGCAACCATACTGAACTATTAAATTTGAGAGAAGATTGTAAATATTACTCCTCTGATGAATTTAGAATATCTATAGCTGATAAAGGTAACCTGTTATCAATATTTCATGTTAACTGAAAGCTAACCCGTTATCAATATTTCATGTTAACTGCCAAAGTCTAAATGCCCACTGGGATGACTAAAAAACTTTCTCTGTGAACTGAACAAGAAAATACTTTTGAAGTTATAGGACTTACTGAAATATTCAGTTCACCAGAAGCCTTGTCATATGGATACCACCCCTTAATATACAAAACTCATCCAAATCCTAAAGACATCACGGGTGGCTTTGGTCTCTTCATTAACAACTCTTTAAACTATAAAATTATTTATTATTTATTTTAAAGATTTATCGATATTCATCCCAAACGTTTTTGAATCACTCTAACATAATACCATTGTTGCATCATCTACCAGCCTAATACACCCCCTAAAGCAGACATTAACCGATTTATCGAAATATTTACAAACATCACTTATCAAATAAACCTGGAAAGAAAATGTGCCTATATAATGGGAGAAATGAACATTGGCCTTCTTAAATATAATGAGCATAGCCAAACGAATAACTACACCAATGCCATATTCAGCAAGGGCATTGGCCTTCTTAAATATAATGAGCATAGCCAAATGAATAACTACACCAATGCCATATTTAGCAAGGGATTTTTACCCCTTATAACTAAACCAACTGGGGTCACAGAGTTTACAGTAACATTAATAGATCACATTCTAACTTACAATATAAAAACAAATCATGTAGCTGGAATAATTATAACAGACCTTGCAGACCACTTTGGAACATTTTGCTGTGAAACAAATGGCACAACCGACCCACCAAACAAATATACCGTGTGTGTAGTTAACCAGGAAACATTAAACTCACTTAAAAATGCATTATCATCTTGCAGTTTTGAATCTGTTCTGGAAACAACCTCTCCAAACGTAGGGTATAATAAATTGTTAGATATTTACACAACCACATACTGAGCAACCTTCCCTCTTAAACTAGTAAATCGGTCATGATTAGCCATTGTGCAGAAATCTGTGACCTTAAACACCAATAAATAAATAAATAAACTAGTAAATGCTAACAAACAGCATATCAAACATCAACCCTGGATGACGCGTGGTCTAATACAGTCTTCCAAAAGTAAAAATAAACTATATAGAAAGAAACTAAACAACCCCTCAGAAGTAAATGAAAGTAAAACTCTATATCCAGATATTGAACAAATTAAAACAATTAAGCAAGGCTAAATACTAGGACCGTTTATGTTATGAAAATAGCTATAACATTAAAAAAACTTGGGTTATCTTGAACAAGGCAATCCAAAAAAAGAAACAAAATATCTCTTATATGCTCATCATTTGTGAGTAATGGAGAAGCCATTATAGATCCACCAGTTATAGCAGGACATTTCAACACATTCTTCTCTAAAATAGGACAAACAGTCAGCGACAGAGTACCCCATACAGAAAAGCATTTCACTGACTACCTCAATAACAAAAACACTAATACTTTCTTTCTGGCACCAACTAACCCACGGGAAATTATATCAATTGTAAAAAAGTTCAAATCTAAAACCAGTACAGACTGTGATGATATATCAACAAAGATTCTAAAAGAAACCATTCAGGTAGTGTCAATTCCATTATGTCACATAATAAATAACTCACTAGAAGCTGGAATCATTCCAACAAAAATGAAAATTGCAAAAGTTATACCTGTATATAAAAGCGGTAACCCCAAAGAATGTAATAATTACAGGTCTACTTCAGGTTTTCTCAATGGTTCTTGAAAAGATAGTCTGCATTAGGTTAACATCACTCCTGAACCAATATAACATTCTCTACGAATGTCAATATGGCTTCAGAGCAAAACATTCTACCGTGCACCCGATACTACATCTCCTTCATGATGTGGCTTCAAACAATGACAAAACGACAAAAGAATACACTTTACCCATTTTTCTAGATTTATCTAAGGCATTGGACACCATCAACCATAATACTCTTCTCAGAAAGTTGGATTATTATGGAATCAGAGGTATAGCTAACGATTGGTTCAGAAGTTATTTGACGGGGCGGGGGCAGTATGTTAGTTTTCAAGGTCATAAATTCCAAGGTAACTACATTACATGTGGTGTCCCCCAAGGCTCCCTCTTAGGTCCCATATTTTCCCAAATATATATTAATGATATTACAAATTCAACAACATTTTATACTTCTCTCATTTGCCAATAACACTACAGTGTACAAATCAGGACACAAGCTTGACTCTCTTTTCCTGGAAGTTAACAAGGAAATCGACAAAATAAGCAATTGGTGCTCAGCTAATAACCTCTCCCTTAATGCAGATAAAACTAAGTACATGTTAATTCGCCCCACAAACACAAAAATACAACTAGGAAACAGATATATTAAAAAGATTGGAAACAAGATAAGATTAGTAAGCAATTCAGAGACAGAAAAACATGTTAAATTTCTTGGTATTCTCCTTGATGAAAATCTTACTTTTAGAGATCATGTAGCCCACGTATGTACTAAATTATCCAGAGCCATCTTTGTTATCACGGAGGTCAAAAACATACTGTCTCTCGCCGCCATGAAACAGCTTTACTTCTCTCTAATCCATTGCCACATCCTGTATGGAATCAAAATATGGGGACAATCCTCATCATGCAAAAAATTATTCGCACTCCAAAAACATGCAATTCGCATTATAAATTGTGGCAAGTACAACTGTCACACCGACCCTTTGTTCCAAAAGTCCAGTATTTTCAAAATAGATGATCTCTACACAGTGCGATCAACACTCTTTATGTTTGACTTTATAAATAGAAATCTACCCATGTCGTTTCACGACATCTTCAAGATTAAATCGTGCGTTACTAATACTCGACAGTCCAGATATACTCAAATTCATCCTGACAAACCACGAACAAATTTCAGTGCAAACCTGCCAAAACATAAATTACCAGCCATATGGAACAAACTCGACAATCAACTAAAACCTGTACACCCCAGACAGTTATTCAAGAAAAGACTTTACGACAAACTTGTGGGTGGTGTATCAAACGTCTGTCATATGCAGCAATCCGCACTGCTTAGATTGTAGAAACTGACAAGACGATATACATATATATTAGGAGTTAACCTAATGCAGATTGCCCTGTGTTTCGCTAGTGATGCTATCTGTCCGTTAAATTCTCCTTTACAGGAGCCAGTGACCTCCACATGGAACATAATGCCCAACAAGATTGATCATTAAGTATATATATGTGTACGTATATAATACATGGGTGTGTGATGTGTATATGTATGCATGCATGTATACATGGCCATATGTTTGTATATATACATATATAAATATGGGTCCATGTATATGTGTGTGTGTGCATGTGGAGGTTATTAATGGCTCAAAATCAAATTACTTGTTACATTTACTCAATGTCTGTCTTATCTGCTTAATTTCTGTATGTTTTTAAATACACGTGCACTCTATAATTATGTATGCACTGTACCGCGATCACTTAAAGTTATAGCATATCATTAGTGTCTTATATATATCCTATCAAAAAAATATTACAACTATATGAATTTATCAAGATCTAACCAGTTTTACTCCCCTTTTTGTTTTGTTATTTTTAATTTTTTTTGTGGGAAGCGACTGTAAATGGCCAAATAGGCCATGCCGCCTCCTGAAGGTGCTAATAACTATCTTTATCTTATTGTATTCATTATACTTGTATATAACTGCGGTCTTCGAATAAAATTCTGTTCTGTTCTGTTCTTAAATTAGTTGGTTTCACTAGTGGTTCAGACGTGAGGGTGTTTATTGACTTTTTTTTATCATGGATAAGTAGTTTCATAAGTGGTTCAGATATGAGGGTGTTCATTATTTTTATAATGAGTAATTCAGATGTGAGTGTGTTCATTGTTTTTTTATGATGAGTAATTAGTTGGTTTCACTAGTGGTTCAGGTGTGAGGGTGTTTATTGACTTTTTTATCATGAATAAGTAGTTTCATTAGTGGTTCAGATGTGAGGATGTTCATTGTTTTTATCATGAGTAATTAGTTGGTTATGTGGTACAGAGGTGAGTTTTTTTATTATCACAATCCATATTCATTCATACACTTGAACTACCCTGATATATTTAAAATTGCTTTAACCCTCAACCCTGTACCAAACAAATTGGTCATATACACCTGTGTAATTTACAAATTGAGCAGTTGAAAAAAACAAATAAATACAAAAATTCAACAAAATCATATCATGTGACTCCTCATAGGAACAAGCTCAACGTTCTCATTCCAGTGAAGGTCACATGATATGGTTTTGTGGAAAATTTTTGAAAAAAGAAAAATAAGGGTTTTACAAGTTTGACAATTTGTAAACTTCCTGTACCACTCTCTAGGACCTGCCCTGTAAACCATGGGTAGTGTAAACAGTAAAGGGGTGCAGTGGCTCAGTAGGTAGAGGTGATGGCTGCATGCTGAGAGATCCTCGGTTCGAATCCCACCTGCAGCAACCGTGTTGTAAGACACTTCACTCTCAATGCCCACATGCACGTTGATGGTGCACGTTTCTTTAACCAATGCTAATCCTGCTTGTGTGGAGTTAGTATGTTGGGGAGCCTGACAGTTGCTCGGCATTGCTTGATGGTTCTCTCTGGGTACTTCAGCTTCCTCCACCTGTAAAACTGTCCAACACAAGGTGAGATTGGCTGTCAAAAGTGTAATTAAACCCCAATAAATAAATAAACATAAACAGTAAAGGGTTTTCCAAGTTTGACAATTTGTAAACTTCCTGTACCACTCACTATGACCTACCCTGTAACCCATGGGCAGACAGTAAAGGGTTTGACAATTTGTAAACATCTTGTACCTCTATAACCTGCCCTGTAAACCATGGGTAGTATAAACAGTAAAGGGTTTTACAAGTTTCATAATTTGTAAACTTCCTGTACCACTCTCTAGGTCCTGCCCTATAAACCATGGATAGTGTAAACAGTAAAGGGTTTTACAAGTTTGACAATTTGTAAACTTCCTGTATCAGTATGACCTGCCCTGTAAACCATGGGTAGTATAAACAGTAAAAGGTTTTACAAGCTTGACAATTTGTAAACTTCCTGTACCACCAGGGGGGGGGGGGGGCGCGGTGGCTTAGTAGGTAGAGGTGCAGGCTGCAAGCCGAGGGGTCCTCGTTTCGAATCCCACCTGCGGCAACCACGTTGTGTCCTTGGGCAAGACACTTCACCTCCATTGCCCATGTGGGGGCACGGTGACGCTGTGCACTAAGGCATACTGCATGTCGATGGTGCACCTGTCTTCAACCAGTGCTAACCCTGCTTGTGTGGAGTTGGTATGTTGGGGTGCTGACAGTTGCTCGCCGTTGCTTGGTGGTTCTCTCCAGGTACTCCGGCTTCCTCCACCCGTAAAACTGTCGTGGTCATGATTAGCCATTGTGCACAAATATGTGACCTTAAACACCAATACATAGTACCACCATGACCTGCCCTGTAAACCGTGGGTAGTATAAACAGTAAAAGATTTTACAAGTTTGACAATTTGTAAACTTCCTGTACCACTATGACCTGCCCTGTAAATTATAGGCAGTATAGAATAGTCAGAGGCCCTTAATAGTTCTTCATCACTGTTAGAACCCAGTGAAGTGGAGCACTGCTTGCTTACTGTGGGAAGTTATGTTTTTTGGTTAAAATGGAATCTTATATCCAATGACTAAGGGGGAAGTCATTGAAAATTGGTACATGTAGCTAGGTATACACAATTAGATAAACTTGACTTTATACATGTGTCATGGTCCTGGTGTGGCCATGCATAGATTCTGAAAGTTACCTTAAACACCAGTAAATAGTTTTACAATTTGAAAATAAATTTTGAAGGTTTTGAAAGTTGAAAGTACTTGAAAATAGACTGTTCAATATTTCTGTAAAACATGTTGCATACATTGAATTCCAGAAAGGAAGTTAAATTGTCCAACAATTTTCATAAAAAGTACATTCGATGAGTCCCTGAATAGATGTAGTGCTTTTCAGCTGGTAAAATTGAGCAAAAAGTTAGACTGACTGACAGTTGTGATGCACTGATTAACTGATTAACTTATTAAATTGGAGATGATAGTTGATGATTCAAATTAATCTTCTCAGCTACAATACCACAGGAAATGAAAATAATATAGAGAGCCTGGCAGCAAGTAGCAAAACAAAATGTCATATTTCACTACCAAACCACCATGTACACCATGTACACACTAAGCAATTGTTAGTTGGGCTGGCTCCAGCTGTGTTGTTGTAATATCCCATAATAACATATCCCATGTGACAAGAATTTGTATGTAATTTGTGAAGCATGTATGTTGTCTTATCTGCACTGACACTTTACAGTTCATAGAGGAGTTAAAAGATGAATAAGTTAGAAATGAGCAATATTAAGTTTTATTTTTCTGCCATCTATTCAAGTGCTGTGACTTATTTTATAATTTGAATGCCTGAATCTTTACTTATGCTTGCTTATGAATTGATGTTATGTGAAACCTTGTTTGAAGATCTCTTGTCATCCATTTTCAGCAGTGTGTTGCAGATCATTTTCAGCTGAACACTTGGAACCTCAGAACCAACATTTACAAACTCTGTGACCCCAGAACTTGTTCTCCATTATACTGTCTTCCTCGCAATTGTTAAACTACTGGGCCAGTAGTTCCTCATCATGTCTTGGTTGTCTACAAGCAGAGAACCAGCCTTGACTAGAAAGCACTATTCATCCACTATAGAGGCAGGAAACATAGTCTTGACGACTAAATATGATTGTCCACCCATTATAGAGGGAGAGAACCAGCCTTGACTAGAAAGCACTATCCATCCACTATAGAGGCTGAAAACCAAGTCTTTACAACTAGAAATGATTGTCAATCCACCATAGAGGCGGGGAATAAAGTCTTTATGACTAGAAATGGATTATCCATCCACTATAGTGGCAGGGAACAAAGTTTTTATTACTGGGGTTGATTGTCCATCCACTATAGTGGCAGGGAAGAAAGTCTTTACAACTAGAAATGATTGTCCATCTACTATAGTGACAGAAAACTGAGTCTTTATGACTAGAAATGATTGTCCATCCACTATACAAGCAGGGAACAAAGTCTTTACAACTAGAAAAGACTGTCCATCCACTATAGAGGCAGGGAACAAAGTCGACTAGAATCACATTCACTATAGAGGCATGTGTCAAGGTGATAGCTTAAAGTTGCGATTTGGTTGTTTAAAAGTGTGTATATCTTTGACAATCTTTCTCACTGGGCTAAACATAAAACTAAAACATAGGTATTTGGCGAACCCCGAAAACCGATTTGTCACTTAAACAGACCAGCAATAATTCAAGCACTGCCAATTAAGCATGAAATTGTATGTCCATTATCGTGGGTCTGGAGAACCCTTTCAGGAGTTATCTGATAACTGATTGAAGAAGTAAGAGAGACCAGTCGTCTCCTGCAGTCATTATCTGTATAATTATGGCCAGTTAATAGATAATTGTTGTAAAAACAGTACATCGCACATGTTCTGGACACACATGCATATTACGCATCTAGCCTGTCACCGAATGTCAGGATATACCGAAATGCGAGTCTTTCAAAGGAACTTTAAAGCGAATATTAAATTAAGGTAGATCTAATCGGCCAAGTTAAGAGAAGCAATTAAACTGAGAATTAATGTTCTGGCTATCGAAATAAAAATTGGGATTTCTTGAGAAATTCATTCCAGTCACCCAGTCTGAGGGTGTGTAAGGCTGTGGATCGTAGGAGCTGGGGATGTCCCATGCTGCAGGTTAGAGGAGGTGACGCGTCGGCGTGAAAGTAAAGGCATGTTGTACTGTAGGGGAGCCACAGAGCTCATATTTAGAATAGGGGCAGGTCGGTGGCCATATCTGAGTGTAGGATCAGAAATAGAAAGTGCGAGTTCAGAAGCTATTAGTATTTAGGAAGACGGCATACCTGTTGTAGAATGCAAGCCATACGTAGGCAGCATAGGCTTGCCTGTATGAACTTTATTCTGTGATAAACGTAGGGGAGAGTTTAACCCCATTGGTGTCGACTGCTTAAGTGAAAAGCATTCAGAAAAGTGACAATACGTTGGTGGCCATGCAACGGTAGTGGCAGATTGACATTCCGTCTCTTGTTAGAGGGAAAGCGATATAGTAAAGCGACAGAACTTTAGTGGTCAGGTGACGGCAAAGGCATCCTGTAAAGTGACAGTATGTTAGTGGCCATGCGACTGCAGTGGAAGAGTGAAGTGAAGAGGTGACCAAAGAACAAACACCAGCGAGAAGAAGGAAAAACCAGCGACAACAGAGAATACGGGCCCACAAGTGACTCAAAAACTGTGTGAGTGGGGTGTGATTGATGTTTTGTTTATCTTATTAGTCCCCTTTGGGAACCGTAAGGGGACTATAGTAGGATTGCACTCCGTCCATCCGTCCGTCCGTCCGTCCGTCCATCCGTCCGTCCGTCTGTCTGTCTGTCTGTCTGTCTGTCTGTCTGTCTGTCTGTCTGTCTGTCTGTCTGTTTTTTATGTTACCACCTCTCCCTCCAACATGCTTTAAGCTACACCTTTCATATTTGGTACATGGATAAATGGTTCTGAGGGGATGATGCACGCTCAAATTTTTTTTTCTTCAAAATCCAAGATGGCAGAATGGCGGCCATTTTTGTTGTGTTTTTTAAGCTTTTTTTCTCTATTTTCATGTTACCACCCTTCCCACCAACATGGTTCAAGCTACACCTTTCATATTTGGTACATGGAAAAATGGTGCTGTGGGGATGATGCACGCTCAAAATTTTTTTTTCAAAATCCAAGATGGGGGAATGGCGGCCATTTTTGTTGTGTTTTTTAAGCTTTTTTTCTCTATTTTAACATGGTTCAAGCTACACCTTTCATATTTGGTACATTGATAAATGGTTCTGAGGGGATGATGCACGCTCAAAATTTTTTTTTCAAAATCCAAGATGGCAGAATGGCAGCCATTTTTCTTGCGTTTTTTAAGCTTTTTTTTCTCTATTTTCATGTTACCACCCCTCCCACCAACATTGTTCACGCTACACTTTGCATATTTGGCACATGGATAGAGGGTTGGAAGGGGATGATGCACGTTCAATGTTTTTTTCTTCAAAATCCAAGATGGCGGCATGGCGGCCATTTTTGTTGTGTTTTTTAAGCTTTTTTCTCTATTTTATGTTACCACCCCTCACTCCAACATGGTTCAAGCTACACTTTTTATATCTGGCACATGGATAGAGGGTTGTAATGGGATGTTACACGTTCAATATTTTTATACCCCCACTTTCGAAGAAAATGGGGGTATACTGGATTACATGCGTCCGTCCATCCTTGTGTGAGTCCGTCCGAAAATATTCATGAAGCCTGTATCTCGGGTATCGAATGTTCTATTGCAATGAAATTTGCCATGAACACTGCTTATGGTATAGGCTTTAAAAAAAGGATTCAATGATATTTCTCACATTCTCCTTTTTAGAGTTATCTCCCTTTTTGACTTAGAAATTGTAGGAAATAGACATTATTTGTCTGTTCAGCCTGTATCAAAGGTATGAATTATCGGATTTTGGTGAAATATGGCATGCAGTTTGCCTATGACAAAGGCTTCTGCCTCATTGCATAAAACTTCCAAACACCAAACAATTTACCATACCGTTTGACTTGGAAATTGTTGAAAACTTTCGAAGAAAATGGGAGGGGGGAGGGGGGATACTAGATTGGGGTCATCGGATTTCAGTGAAATATGGTATGCAGTTTGCCTATGACAAAGGCTTCTGCCTCATTGCATTAAATTTCTAAACACGAAACAATTTACCATATCTTTTGACTTAGAAATTGTTGGAAATTGTTGAAAACTTTCGAAGAAAATGGAAGGGGGAGGGGGGTATACTGGATTGCGTCTGTCCATCTGTGCATCCATCCATCAGTCTGTACGAGAATATTCATAAATGATATTTGTTGGTCATAGATATGCCCACACTAGGTGGTACACCATGTGAGGGTATGCACCGGACGAAAGTCCAGCTCTTGTTTTTTCAAAATTCAAGATGGCGCCATGGCAACCATTTCTGTTGTGTTTTTTAAGTTTTCTTCTCTATTTTATGTTACCACTGCTCCCTCCAACATGGTTCAAGCTGCATGTTTCATATATGGTACATGGATAAAGGGGTTGTGAGGGGATTATGCACGCTCAATATTTTTCTCTCAAAATCTAACATCTGTCTGTCTGTCCGTCTGTCCATCTGTCTGTCTGTTTTTATGTTACTACCTCTCCCTCTAATATGCTTCAAGCTACACCTTTCATATTTGGTACATGGATAAATGGTTCTGAGGGGATGATGCACAGTCAATATTTATTTTTCAAAATCCAAGATGGCAGAATGGCGGCCATTTTTGTTGTGTTTTTTAAGCTTTTTTCTCTAATTTATGTTACCACCCCTCCCTCCAACATGGTTCAAGCTGCGCCTTTCATATATGGTACATGGATAAAGGGTGGTGAGGGGATTATGCACGCTCAATATTTTTTTCAAAATCCAAGATGCTTATATACTCTAGTGTCTTCTGTGACAAAAACACCTTATGTCACAAAAGCGCCATAGGGGACTAATACCACCTCTGTGGTGAAACACTTGTTCATTTTGATTTCATGTAAATCACAAACTACCATATTTATTTTTATATATTACGTATTAATATGGTTGTTTTCAGTGAACCCCTGTTGATTCATGCTTTTCGAGGAAAAGTCAATGACCCCTTCAGGATAAGAACCACCCCATCTAAAGTGAAATGGGAGGGTTCGTCATGGTGAGACATATGTTCACGCACGGATTCAGGCAACACTCCTTGAGTTTAGGCTGAATACATGGCGTGAATCTATTTCTTCCAGCATTGACAAAGCCTGGTTTCTAACAGCATGGAACCAAATCTTTGTGACTAGAAATGATTGTCCATCCACTATAGAGGCAGGGAACAAAGTCGTGACTAGAAATCACTGTCAGTCCACTATATTGGCAGGGAATGATGTCTTAAGTAGAAATCACTGTCCATCCACTAGACTAACAGATTTTGTCCAAGGATTGACAAAATAATTGCCCATCCATTAGCTTTACAGACTACATCCAGGGTCTTGAATAATGGTAACTGCCCATTCATTGGACTTTCAGGCTGAAGCCAGGGACTTACAGAAAATCATTTACCTTGATGTTGAGAGTGCTGTTAATGAAACTCAAATAAATAAATCTGGATAAATAAACCTGGATTTTGAACCCCATTCCCTTTTGGGCACAAAGATTACATCAAAAAGAGGGGAGGTCCATAATGGAGTACAGAATCTACTTTAGCAATAATGAAACCACAGTCTTGGGTCTACTATTGAATGAAACCCTTGAATCACTTTATACTTGCCTATATTTCACATTGATTATGTGCTCATCCTCACACCCAGAAAACAATTAAGATAATAGGATTTCAGTGCAATAGGTATATCTGATCTAATTTGATTTTATGATAGTGGAACATTAATTCCGATCATTGCTGTATTTTGAATAATCTATTGATATAAACCAGTTTGACCTGGTGGTATATTTACCACTGACTGGGTAATATGCATACATCTTACTAAGAAATGCCCAGCTGTGCAGAGTAATTAAAGCCTGCCTTCCAGCAAAGTAAAATATTTCATTGATCTTCATTTTTTCAAACCAAGTGGAAGCAGTCTAGTAGCATCCTCAGCTGGGTGTTGAAATCGGTATCCATTGTTCCATTTTCTCTAGGTGCTGGTAGAAACCACCCCCATGCAGTGAGTTTCTTCTAAAGAAACAGTACCAGCCAATTAAGGCACATAACCAGCTATCTATATTGGGGGGGAGGTGGTGGAGGACACAGACATCTTTTAGGGTTCAAGAAATGTTTATGCAATATGCATGCCACAAAACATGGTGAAATCTTGAGTTAGGGAAAGGTATGGAGGTGGTGTCTTTCCCTTGTTGTTGCATCCCTGGGGTGTTTTTTTACTAAGTTTTTAAAAATTAGAAAAATGTACCCCAAAATGGCATTATTTGGAGTAAATTTTGAGGCTCGAGGAAATGTCAATTATCACCAAGTATGGTATCTCATCAGTAATTTCATTTTATTTGACACCCCATGCAGATGGTAGAATTCAGGATTTTTAGAGTGTGTGTGTGTGGGGGGGGGGGGGGGGGGGGACATGTGGATTTGATGGGCAAGTCACCTATATTTGTTATTATCTCCTTAGAGTAAAACCTCATGAATGGATAACGATTATTCAAAATCCATTCATAAGATGATGAAACAAAATAGTTCCCACATAAATTTACCATGAACTTCATACTAGATTTACATGTGATCAATTTATTTCATCACCTCAAGGCCTTAGAACAATTGTAATTCATTTCTTAACACAATACAGGCCAATGACATGGATTTTGAGAGATTTCTTTGAATTAGTGTTCAGAGCTAGAATTTTTGCTTTGAAAGCTTTTTTTTCAATTCAAAATGCCATTACACAATTTATGCGATGAAATAATTAATGATGTTTCTTCTCAGTTTTGAATTTTGACACTGTTTTATGAACTTGATTTGACCCTTACTGTCAAATAAAGTCAAGAAACTGAATCCAGTGTCCAAAGTGAAAAATACATTCATTGAATATAAGTTTAAATACAAGATATTTTGGGGTTATTTTATGTTTTTTATTTATATATCGTCCCTTGAGCGCAGTAAGGTGCCATCTTCAATACTAAAACACACTAAGGAACCCTTTGATGCTGTACCTTTCTTGTTTGCTCTGGTGGACAAAACACTATTTCATGAATAAAGTTGTAAGCTTTTGTCTTTTGTTTGAATCAGCTTGACATTATCATACTCTTTTGTTGTTAATTTATGGCCTTAGATGATGTAAATAGCATGGAACCCAAATGAATCGGATAACTGTCAAGTGACAGTTTTGCGCCTACTGTTTCAGTTCTACAATGATGTTGGAAATTTGATAGGACATGACTGCTGAAATGTAGTGAGGAGGAAATGGCTCTAGGAGTTCCACATGACAGTACATGTATTTTATTACCTTTACCAAATGAATCAGCCAAATTCATCCAGTGCTATAAAAAGTGAATTTCTCCTACCAACATATAGCGTGCAAACCCCATTGAAACAGCCTTGTAAAACTTGTTTTGAAAATTGGATTTTTTAAAAATTGTTTCATTGGAAGAATATATGGCAAGACCTGTCACCTTTTGAGAGGTAAAGAGTTGACATGTCAGGAGTTGATAGAAAGGATAAAATATAAATAAGTGTGAAGTTTTTTAGCACCTTGTATCATTCATGTCACTGAAACTGTTCGGTGAGCATTAACCAATAATTACAATTTCTGTTCCAGCATTTCAAATATGGTGATGTTAACTTTTTCAAAAGTGTTTTGAGAGAACTTTCTGACAGGGTGTACATGATGTGTAAATTGAGGTTAAGGCCCACATTTGCTGTGTTACTAAAACTTAACTTGGCTTTGTAACAGTTTTGGTGGAATTGAATCATTAGAGGGTGAATGCAGAACTACAACTCTATTCTTAATTGTTTTCATGCTTTGTCTCCATAGCACAAAAGGTTCTAGTTAAGTCTGTGATAAAAAAAAATACAAGGATTGTTGCTAGACATGATGTGGGCCACCTGGTGATGGTATGAAGCTCCAAGAATTTGTTCATTTATTTTTTTTACTGCCTCAGTTCAATGATCTTTATGGTTATTTTTTGCACAGTGTATAAAACCTATTCAATTTCATCTTAAATACTTTACATCTTTGATTTCAGTTTTATTTTTAAACTGGATCCTCAAGTCCTTTCTTGCATTCCTTTGAGTATGTACTTAAGTGAAGCAAAAAAAGTGAAAGGGGAAAAACACAACATCCTCTGACTAATGGTTATAAAGATGAATATTTCATTTCAACTACATGGTTCTCTTAGTTTTAAATAACTGTCAGGTCTCACAGCAATGTTTATCTGAAGTTTATGATAATTAAAGCTGATTTCCCTCTCCACTTTAACCAACTCCTCTTTGATAATGATTATAATCTTGAGAATTTTTAATATATCACAACAGAACAAGGCATTGGTAAAACTATAATTGTACGGTACTTCAGTTCAGCCCCTTTTCAACCCTTGAAATTATCCATAGCAAGCACTGTCAAACAAAAAATGACTAGCTAAATTAACTGGTTGAGTGCAAGGAGACACTATAATGGCTCTGTTGTGTGTATTAAATTTGTTTTTTACTCAGCAGAAGGAAAAAATATTTATGTAAAATTATTTTGTTACAATTTATTGGAGAGTGTCACATGACACTCTCCAATAAATTATAAAAAATATTTAGGAACAAAACTGAGCCAAACTAAGACTCCCCTTGCTGGAAGTATGGTAACTTTAAAAAAAAATTACTTGTTTTACAAATCACCTTTGAAAAATAATTTAGCACTCTACAACTTAAGAAAATACATAATGTGAAAATTTTGCAGTCAGACACATATATTGCTATTGAGTGCCTGAATTCAGAGGATTAACCCCTTTTTTGCACTGAACAATATTTGTGTGGTGTGTATTTGTTTTGTTTCTATTTATTATACAATCTCCAATGAATTTTAAAACAAAAATATTGTTTTTTCTCTGACAACAGGATTCAATTTGGCATTCCTCAGGGTTACTGCTGGGCACTTTTCTGTTCCCCAATCCTGGTATTGGAACCTGACCATAGATTTTTCCAAGCATAAGTTAAAATCAGATTAATCTGTACGCAATGTTTTCCCACTCAAAACATCACCACTTATCCTCTAGTCCTGTAAACCCATATAAAATACAAATTGCAACCCACAAGAAAATCACAAGTCTTGTTAACCCTTTACCAAAAGTAATGGTCAAGACTGGCCAGTGCTGTTCATAAAAATCACTATTCAGTTTTGATTTTTTTGTGTCAAAAACAGCTTATAACCCCACATTGGAACAAGCGCATTAAGCTTGTACCAATGATGGGTCATAAGCTATGTTTTGAAACAAAAAATTAGAAAGATTAGTTATTCAGGAATTTTGTGTGCAAATGTCATCTGCCTTTTGTGATATGTAAAGGGTTAACTTCCTACCCTCTGTGTATACATTCACTTAAGTTAACTTGCATTAACCCCTTTAATCCCTGCTCCTGAAAGAGATAATAAATCATTCCCTGATACTAAATCATAAGATGACACAGAGGGACTTGTACCCTAACAATAGTCTCTTCCTCTCTCCAACCTGCTTTTGAGAAACTATTTCAATCCCTGTCGTCATTGTAATTGTTCCACAATATGACAGAGGGACTGTTACAGTAATCTCTTCTCCTACATGACTTGTGTTGTGACAATAGAAGCAAAATGCAAACAAGCACTTCTAATTGGTGGAAAATTATTGTATTTTTCTCATTCACATGCTGCTCTTCTGAATGTACCTATTTTTCCCCTAGTACATATCTTTGGTATGTACATACCTTTCTGTGCAGTATTCTAATATCTCATCGGTTCACCTGTCTGACAAATTCTTCTTAACCCTCTGCACACCCATAGCAATATATGAACATTTCAAGCAGCAGATTTTCACATAATACAACACAGAATTTAACCAATTCACTCTGGTCTGACAGAGTTCATACAACTAGACTGAATTTGTAAAACTCATTGCATTATGGGAAAAAATTACTGCTTGAAATTATGGTATTTTTAAATCCATATGCTGAGGTTTGAAGTGAAATTCCACCTTTTTAAGGATTTCTCTTTCTTGTCTATCAGTGTTATTAAAAAATACAACAATTCTCTACATAATAAATGAGTTAGAGTATCTCTAACTGACTGGCTGGTACAGCATGATACAAGTTTTTTTTTTTGTTTTTTTTTTGGGGGGGGGGGGGTGGGGGACTCTGCACTAGGTGGGGGTGGTGGTAGATTGCCTTGTACCAGGATCAAACCAACCTCCACTCAGCCAGGAGGTTTCATTCCCACCAAGCCTTGTACCTTGCTTAAAATAAGAGAGAATGTAACTGTTATCCATTTACATTCCAATTATTTAGGGTCTGCTGTACTGAATGTTCTGGTTGTTTGCAAATTTCTGGATTTTTTACTGTTCAATGGCAGTATTTTGTTTTTTTTCAATAAAGCTTTTATATTTAATAATTTTGAGTGAAATCAACTGACTTGTTTTAATATTTTAATTTGCAGTGGTTTCCTCCTTGTTATACTTATCACAATCAAGAATGGTAAATTATACAAAGTTACAAGCGAACCTCTGTATTATAAATCACACAATTCAGTAGGTCACACCGGATGGATCTCTGATGACATCTGTTAACTCTTTACCTAACGAATTGGCCGTGTAATTTACAAACTGACCTGTTGGATAAAATATGTTTCACATCATTTCAACAAAGCCATATCATTTGACCCCCTCATTGGAACTAGCTCAATTTAAGAGGGATCACATGAAAAGAGGGATCACATGAAATGATTTTGTTGAAATTTTTTGAAAAATTTCCAAAATAAAAAAATTAAGAAATTTCGAGATTGTGTGCATTGGGTGAAGGGTTAAACTATATTTTGGCTTGTTTCACTCTGATGAGTCAATATCCCCATATCTACAAGAATTTGAGAAAGTATAATTTTTCTATAATCCCAGTATATTTATCTAACATATTCTATGACAATACCTGAATAGTTCATGTTTGGACAAAGTGTTTAAAGAGATCTCAAAATATAATATTAACCCTATATCTAACACGAAAGGTAGACAACAATTGCAAATTAAATTCTTGAATAACTAAATTTTTTCATTTTTTTATGACCCCTCATTGGAATGAGCTGGAGATAAAAATATTAAAAAATAATGAAAATTGAATGGTGATTTTTGTGAATAATGTTGACGGTTTTGGCTATTATGTTGGGTAAAGGATAAATAGTGAGAGAACAACAGGATTGAAAGCATTGTGCATTCAGTCTTGTTACCTCTTTTTTGATGAGCTCCTATTCATGAAGCTTGGGTTAAAAATAGAACATCTGCAAAGTGGGGTTTTCACCCTACTAAGTCTCAAGATTTTAAAAAATGTTCAAGATGCATCCACTTAGATTCATCTAATTACCTCTGTGTTCAGCTGAAAAAACGAATTAATGGAAATATAGCTAGGTTTATTGTAGATTGTGTGTTTTATCTGGGTAGAAATGTCACTCCATGCCTGATTTAGTTATAATCCAATCTCACCTCCTGTGTGCTAGTCTTGATCGGGCAGGGTGGAATGTTTTGTATAATAGGTGAGTTACAACCTATCATTCAGTGATCTCTTACAGAGGTTCGCCTGTAACAAACTTTCAAGCTACTGTAGAGAAGACTAGTGTTAGCTATAATGTTTACAAGACGTTATTAAGCAGTTAAATGTAGTGCTTCGTATTCAATGTTACAAGTTTCTTTGTGGGACAACTTCTTACAGTTCTACAATCAGTAGTCTTCTAGGTGTAAACCAACAGTTTCAAGTCTTTTAAATCTCAACAACTGTAGTGTTTTAGAATTCTTATGGACTAGATTTCTGCCCATTCTTCCTGTTACTTGCACCTAGTGTATTTGACTCTGAAGTTGATGTAGGGATAGACTGTAGCAGGTATACACAGTTCTAATCTGTTCATTTGTGCATCTAGAATTGGTTGGGCTAAAATGTTAGGTAGTTGGGTGAATTCAGGCTTTCTTATTTCTATCATATCTGTTTTAGAATTCTTTAACCTCATGTTAGAGTGGAAATGGTGTGATTCTAATTTAAACACTTAATACACTCACAAAAATGACGTTTTCATTCAACTATTAGGCAGAAAATATTTCTTGCTTGAATGGTAAAACTACTGATATAATCTCTATAGATCTTGAATCATTTGATGACTAGATTTCTTGTCATGTGTGCTATCACTCTTCATACTCTAATGTGAAAATACACCTATTTCCCAAAGTACATTTTACTCAAAATTCAGTCAGAAACTTGACCAATTATATTATGCTTGACAGAGCTCAATGAGTTCTGTCAAACAAAAAATAATTGATTCAATTTGTAGTCTACATGAGAAAAATAGCATCATTAATGATAATTCTCTTCAGCTACCAGAGTGTTTGGAGTTAACGGTGGTGGTGTAATAACATCATCTGATGGCCTTTATCATTATAGTGTTGGAAAATCTCATCCATTGTTTATGGTTGCACTAGATTGATGGCTTGTTAGAACTGCCCCTGATGATCATAAACGTTTAGTCTGAATTCCTGAAGTCAAAAAGGTTATGTATATTTTATATGTGAAAGTCTCATCCTTCTTGATCTGATTAGCCAAGCAGTCAACTTCGGTTGTGACCAAATTTTTTAGTGGAGGTATGTTTCGGCCTGCTATTTTTCTATTTTCAGTTTTGTGACATTAGTCAACATGTCACATCATACAACACATTTATCATTAGTCTTGCAACAGAAAGTTGAGTATTTGGTAATGTTTTTTATAAAGTCAAGTCTATCCAAAGTGGAAGGCATTTAAGAATTTACTGGAACTGCATGTCTTGTTGAATGGGATCCTTCAGTTTTGTTATGGATCACATTGTTAACCCTTTACCCTATGTAAGGGCCCAAACTGGCTACAAAAATCACCATTGATTTTTCCTTATTTTTTAATTTTTGTCACAAAAACATAGTGTATGATCCCTCACTGGAACGAGCTCATTGAGCTTGTCCCAATGATGGGTTTGAAGGAATGTTTTTGACACAAAATTTTTTAAAAATGTGATATTCATGAATTTCTTGCAAGTGTTGTCTGTCTTTCGTCTTAGGTGAAAGGTTAATGGAAAGGAAGATGTTTGTTGTGAGTAATGTTCTTGTTAAATGACTGACGTCAAGAAACTGTCATAGATCAGGAATTCATCTTGATTTGTCCTGGCCTCACTGTTAGTAAGATTCATAGTTTTGCAGAAAAAATTGTTGATGATTTTAAATTTTATCAACATCATTGGACTTGGGTTTAAAAATCAAAACTTTATATTATTGCAAAATACTTACTTTCATAAGTCATCAAACACTAAGTAGATGCTCAGAACATTTTTAGCTTAACTTGACATAGTCAAGATAAGCTATTGCCATCACGCGTGCGGAAGTCTGTGAGTCTGTTCACATTTTCCTTCAGCACGGGCTACACCCTGCAGTTCTTGTCTGATCACGAAATTTCATATGCAGGTTTGGGGTCATGTCTAGATGAGAACGTCCCCTTTTGGTCATGATCAGGCAACCAGTATGGCTGCCCGAGCCCAAAACCCGAAAACCATTAGCACAGTCTACAGGTCGTATTTATAACGTGATGTCATTGTAACTTGGTAGGATGCCTCTATATAATGCCTAGATGAGAATGTCCCCTTTTGGGCATGATCTATCAACCGTGATGGCTGCCCAAGCCCGAAATCCAAAAACTTTTACCACAGTCTGCAGGTCATGTTTAATATGAATGGATTTCATTGTAACTTGGTAGGATGACTCCATATGATGTATAGATGAGAATTTCCCCATTTGGGCATGATCTGCCAACCGTGACGACTGCCCGAGCCCAAAACCCGAAAACTTTTAGCACAATCTACAGGTCATATTTATTGAGGAATTTCATTGTAACTTGGTAGGTTGACTTCATACAATGTCTAGATGAGAAAGACCCCTTTTGGTCCTGATTGGGCAACTGTGACAGCTACAGGGGCCCGAAGCCCGAAAACCTTTAGCACAGTCTACAGGTCATATTTATGAAGGGATTTCATTGTAACTTGGTAGGATGACTCCAAATAATGTCTAGATGAGAACGTCCCATTTTGATCGCAATCATTCAGCCTTGATGGGTGCCCGAGCCCAAAAATTTTTAGCATAGGCAAAAGGTCATATTTATGGAAGGATTTCCTTGTATCCTGTTAGGTTGACTCCATATAATGCCTAGATGATGACATCCCCTTTTGGTCATGATTGGTCAACTGTGATGGCTACAGGTGCCCGAAGCCCGAAAACCTTGAGCACAGTCTACAGGTCATATTTATAAAGGGATTTCAGTGTAACTTCGTAGGATCACTCCAGATGATGCCCAGATGAGATTGTCCCCATTTGGTTGTGATCATTCAACCATTATGGCTGCCCGAGCCTGAAGCCCGAATACCTTTAGCACAGTCTACAGGTCTTATTTATGAAGGGATTTCATTGTAACTTGGTAGGATGACTCCAAATAATGTCTAGATGAGAACGTCCCCTTTTGGTCGCGATCATTCAGCCTTGATGGCTGCCAGAGTCCAAACCCTTTAGCACAGTCTATAGGTCATATTTATGGAAGGATTTCATTGTAACCTGTTAGTTAGACTCCATATAATGCCTAGATGATGACATCCCCTTTTGGTCTTGATTGGTCAACTGTGACGGCTTCAGGAGCCCGAAGCTCGAAAACCTTTGAGCGCTGTCTTCAGGTCATATTTATGAAGGGCTTTCATTGTAACTTCGTAGGATCACTCCAGATGATACCTAGATGAGAATGTCCCCTTTTGGTTGTGATCATTCAACCATGATGGCTGCCTGAGCTCAAAGCCCAAAAACCTTTAGCACAGTCTACAGGTCATATTTATGAAGGGATTTCATTGTAACTTGGTAGGATGACTTCATATAATGTCCAGATGAGAACGTCCCCTTTGGACGCAATTGGAAAACTGATGGCTACAGGGGCCTGAAGCCCGAAAACCTTTAGCACAGTCTTCAGGCCATATTTATGAAGGGATTCCAATGTAACTTGATACTAGGATGACTCATTTTGGAATAATTATACCCCCACTTTCGAAGACAATGGGGGTATACTGGATTGCATGCATCCATGCGTCTGTCCATGCATCCATCCGTCTATGCATCCGTGTGTGAGTCCATCCGAGAATATTCATAACTTAAGTAAATTATTATTTTTTATAATATTTGTTGGTCAAAGGTATGCCCACACTAGTTATTTTTTTTTTTTATTATTTTTTTCTTTATTACTTGTTCACTTAGAAATTGTGTCCGTCCGAGCCAAATTTTGTCTGTTCAGCCTGTATCTCGGGTATCGAATGTTCTTTTGCAATGAAATTTGCCATGAACACTGCTTATGGTATAGGCTTTAAAAAAAGGATTCAACGATATTTCTCACATTCTCCTTTTTAGAGTTATCCCCCTTTTTGACTTAGAATTTTAGGAAATAGACATTATTTGTCTGTTCAGCCTATATCTCAGGTATGGGTTATTGGATTTCAGTGAAATATGGCATGCAGTTTGCCTATGACAAAGGCTTCTGCCTCATTGCATAAAGCTTCCAAACACCAAACAATTTACCATACCTATTGACTTAGAAATTGTTGAAAACTTTTGAAGAAAATGGAAAGGGGGGGTGAGGGGTGGGGGGTATACCGGATTGCGTCCATCCATCTGTGCATCCATCCATCAGTCCATACGAGAATATTCATAAATAATATTTGTTGGTCATAGGCATGCCCACACTAGGCAGTACACCACGTGGGGGTATACACCGGACGAAAGTCCAGATCTTGTTTCACTGTAACTTCATAACTTTCGTTGATATAAGTTAACTGTGAGGGCCACATACATTAACTGTGAGGTCATATTAACCCACCCCTCAGCTCTTTAGTACAGTGTACACCTTATATTTTTTTTTTATCAAAAACATAGCATACAGGGAACAGAAATGAACATATTCCCAATTATCACAATTCTTGTCTTATTTCATAATCCATAAAATTGAACATTATCCTTTTCATCAAACACAACACACAAGTTAAGCTGCAGTGTCATTGACACTTTCATTGAGAATATTAATTTATTTTGTTAAAAGAAAAATGGCTCTCTTTATCACTCTTTTTAGCTTACCTGACTGAAAGTCAGTGGGAGCTATTGCCATCACTTGGCGTCTGACATCCATCATCTGTCGTCCATTAACTTTTGAAACTTGTCTTCTTCAAAACCACTAGGCCAAATTCAAACATATATTGCACAGATCATCTCTGGACTATACCCTTTCTAGTTTGTTCAAATGAAGCAGCTGCCATGTTCGGGCTGTGGTTAATGCCCTAAAAGCCTAAAAATCTTTAAAAAGTTGCTCATGAATCACCAAAGAGAATGCCTTGATATTTGGTGTGGAACATCCCTTGGTGTTGAAGATTAAAGTTTGTTCAAGGGAAGTTTGTAGGTCAATATTTGGGCTCTCTGTGGAGGAATGCCCTTTTGAGCTCCACCCAAAATTTGTTTTTCAAGAACCGATGGGCTGATTTGAACCAAATTTGGCTTGTACAATTGGGTCATAAGTACTTGAATGATGCCCCCAAAAATTCTTCCCAGTTCTGTAGGAACCCCAAGAGCTTAAAATAGAAAAAATTCAAACGCTCATATTTAAAAAAAAAGCATGGACCAGAATATTGTTTTTTTGGCATACAGCTTCCTTAGGTCCAGTGGAATCAGATAGACCAAAGAAATTGCTATCGATTTTGTGATGGGGTGCCATATGGGGATGCTCATTTTAACACTGCTGACAATATGAGAAAATGCTGAGTCATCATCTGTCTTGTACTCCAAGTAATTTGAAACTTGTCTTCTTCTTCAAAACCAATGGGCCAAATCCATTCATATATGGCACAGACCATCTTTGGAGTATACCCTTTCCACTTAGTTCAGATGAAGGTGCTGCCATCTTCAGGCTGGTTTTAATGCACAAAAAGCCTAAAAATCTTCTCATGAACCACCACAGAAAATGCTTTGGTATTTGGTATGGAACTTCCTTTGGTGGTGAAGTATAAACTTTGTTTGTGGGCTGATTTGAACCAAATTTGGCATGTAGTATAATTAGGTCATAAGTAGTTGATTGATGCTCAAAAAAAAAATTTCATAGCCCCATTGGAACCCCAGGAGATAAAATAGAAAAAAATCCAAACATGCATATTTAAAAAATTGCACAGACCAGGATATTGTTTTTTGGTATGCTGCTTCCTAAGGATGAATTGAAATCAGATGGACCCCAAAAATTGCTGTCAGTTTTGTCATGGGATACTGTATGGGGATGCCCATTTTAATATTGTTGCTTATGGGAAAATGCCAAATCATTATCTTTCTTGTGCTCCATCAACTGAGTATTCTTCGTTAGAACCTTTGGACCAAGTTGAAACTAATTTGGTACAAAGTATCTTGGTGGAGTTTACTCTTCTGATTTTTTTCCTAAAAAAGTTACTATGGGGTGGGGTTAATTCTCCATAAGCCTAAAATGCTTTAAAAATCATTCTCATGAGCCACTCAAAATAATGCAATAGATTTCTGGTATGGAACTTACTTTAGTGATGCAGATTCACATTTTTTCAAAGGAACTCAGTAGGTCAAAATTTGGGCTTTCAAATTTGGGCTCCACTCAAAATGTCTATTTCCATAACCAATGGGCTGATTTGAACCAAATTCGTCATGCTGTATAACTGGGTCATAAGTACTTGATTTAAGCCCAAAGTTTTATTTTTTTTAGGGGTGAGGGGGTGGGACAGGTAGAGAGAGTCACAAGAGCTTTCCTAGGACCAGTAAAAGTGAATGGCCAAAAAAATTGCATTTGGTTGTGTCATGGCAAATCAAAAAAATTGCTTTTGCTGTCCATCACTTACTGACACACTCATCTTTCAACTTGAGTCAGGTGAGCATTTTAGGCTCACTTGAGCCTCCGGTTCATTTAACTGTTGGTGTATTTGGATTGATTTTCATAGTCAGAAATTGTTAAAAATAATTGTCTTCTTACGGGCATTATAGGCACGCTACCATAAATTGTTACAAAAATCTACATAAACCAAATATTGATGACGGCTTTAAACTGAATATAAAACATATGTTAAGAATATTGACCCTTTATCTAACTTCAATAGAAGACAATACTTACCAAAAGTTTTCTCTAATAACTAAAAAAAATTCATTTTTTTCCTTACAAACATAGCTTATGTCCTCTCATTGCAATGAGTTCAGTCAGCTTGTTCCAGTGAAGAATCCTGAAAAAATTTATTAAGAAAATTGGAATGGCAAGTTTAATGAACTGTACTTTCTGTTTTGGGTCATTCTGTTAAATAAAGTGCTATAAACCTTTTGATATGTGAGACCTTATAAAGGCTCCAGCACTGAGAAATAAATTATGAAGTACTTAGAATGCCTAGATTATCACTTTTATTTGGTGCACACAGTTTTAGGGATCTATTCAATACTTGGATTTTGTGTTTTATTGCTTGAAAACGTTTTTAGGGATCACTTTATTGAGGTGTATATCATCATATTTCTTGCTTAGGTTGGTTTCTTTCCCCCCAAGAGAAAAGTGTATCCACATTGGGGTGTCTCTGACTGTTACTACACAATTAATCTATGTTCATGGTTGGTGTGTCACGAATTACAGTTCAGCCACTGTTCCAGTATGTCTAGTAGTAGACCAAGTAGAATTGTTTTCTAGGATATGTTGTTCCAGTAAAAAGGGTGTATTTTGTTTCAGAGTTATGTTGAAGTCTGACAAATATATTCAAATGAACTAACTAATGTAGTATGTTGGTAGTTGTAGAGATTACTTCTCAACTGCAGTGCTGGATGTTAAAACTGACAGTAATAATTAATAAATCACTAAAACTATCTCCTATCTAAACTATTTTATTATAACAGTGTGTTGGATATGATAGAGACAATTTTATAACTCATCAACTTAACTTCACTCTCAACATTACATGCCATTTAAATTTTAATGGCCTATCAATAAAAAAAAACAAATGTTGCTTCAATAAATTTGTTGGGGTGTGAAGGGGGAGGCAGATGTTGCATTAATTAATTAATTTTGTTGTCTTTTGTTTTGTTCTTTTTACAAAAAATAAATAAATCTACCCAAAAAGTCACTATGAACACATGCTAAAGATTTCAATGACACCTTTACTCAGCATTCTTCCAATAATTTCTCTGTATTACTAACTTGTCAAAAATCATGTCACCAGGCTTTCTGTTTTGTTTTAATATCTGCATCCTTCAAACGACACAAACTTGAACAGTAAAGCTCTACTTGTATTAATTCTTGCTGTGGTATGGCCTTGCCCTCTTGGTAAGGCCATTGTTAATGAATTCTTTCTTTTGCATCAATCCTTCATTCTGATAGACAAATGCAAAATGTGCTAATTATAAACTATTAATTATCTGCAGCAAGTATCTATGCTTGTTATCTACTTTTTTCTGAAATAATAAAACAAATGCACTAGTACATTCAGGTTAGATGCTTTCAAAAGCAAACATACAATATTTGTACCAACTTCTGTTATGTCAGTTCAAACTTTTTGGACATCAAGGCCATAAAATATTTTTATTTAATATTTTCTTTGTAGTCTAATCAGTGCTTATGAACACACCCTTATCTTTCACATGCACATGTATTCATGGGACATTTCACACATTTGTGTGCCCAATGACATTCTAAAAACCATCATTGATTCAGCTGACAGGTTATAAATGAAACATTACTGTCAATTTACACAACTGATAGTCAGGAATACTGTTGTGATAGAAAATGTGTTATGTCCCATAATTAACGAAAATGCACATTATTTGATCTCTGCAATGAATGCATTTGATTGGCATAAAACAAAGTTTTAATCAACAGAGGTCTGAGGACTCGAGAATTTCAAGCTTTCTATCTGTTGCTTTCTCTGTGTATTTGAAAGAATAAGGAGTCCTAAAAAATCTCCTTATTTTAAAGAATACAAATCAAAAGTTATAACTTGAGTTTTCTTCTGGACAAATGGTTTTTAATTTTGTATGGTGAGCATTTTATGTCAAACATTTTATCCACTGGACATGTCATTTGAAAATGTTTCCACTGGACATGTCATTTGAAAGGGGTAACCCACTGGACATGTCATTTGAAAAGGGTTCCCAGTGGCCTGTGTGTATTTTGAAGGATACAGTCACATGTTGGAGGAATTTAGAATGTAGGTTTCTGATTCCCTTCTGGGAATTGAACACTTGGTAACTCTGCCTGGCAATCAAGAGTCCAACATCTAAATCACTAGATCATTGCATGCCATCAAAAAATGATGCCTGATATCTAGCAAGCACACACTACAGTTGTACGATGACAGGGTTGTGGTTGGCCTGACAAAGACTGGCATAGACCTCTGTGTATTTTGAAGGGCACAATCATGTTTTAGATAGTTGCCCATTTAACAAAAACAATACCAGAATTTTGATTCTTTGTCCACTTCTTGTACTTAACAGTCCATGCACTGAAAATTCAAGTCACTGGGTGGGGGAACCTTTCCTCTTAATACAGGAAGTTGATATAATACTCGGCCCTGAGAAGTGACTTTATTGACATCATTAACGCTTATTTCAGGAACCTCCTCATGCAATAGTAGTGACTCCATTGATATCATACACACTTATTTGAGGAACATCCTCATGAAATACCAAGTGCTGAGATTTCCATCCTTAGAACAATCAGGAAAATTATTCCTTGGTTAATATCCTTTCTGATTGCCTAATTGTCACTTTTGAACTATTTACTAGAATAAAGTGTTTTGAAAGTCTGTCTTGTTATGAGTTGTCATTTGAAGCATAATGATAAGGTATGGTAGGGCGGACTCCTGTCTATAATAGCAAATTGCTGATTCTCCAGTCCATAATAGCAAATGGGTGACTCTCTGGTCTATAAAAGCAAAATATCTCTGGAGATACAATTGTAATAATATATAGAGAACATTAGATGATACCTAACTATTTGTTAGATGTACATACACATGTCTAGAAATTATGTTGGTCTGAAAATATTGTAGATTTCTGATCAGTAAAAATTGTCATAACATTCTGTATTCATGATGAAGCACTTTTAGATGATTTCTTCTATCGCTGAATGCTTGGTGACAAATTGGCATTTCCATTATAACTAAAATTTTTCAATATGAAATTAGAAAATATTTATGGTGGTTGTTTTTTTTTGTTTGGTCGTATCACAGAGCATTTTTTTCATTTAAGTGACCATCAGTTGGCCTAGTTATTGGCCAACTTAGAAACTGTTCTCAGTTTAACCCTTTACCCAACGCAGACGATATCAAAATTTATTATTTTAAATAACATTTTTTCAAATTTTTCGAAATATTTCAACAAAACCATATCATATGACCCCCTCGTTGGAATGAGCTTGATGAGCTCGTTCCAATGAGGGGTGAAATGATATGGTTTTGTTGAAATGTTTTGAAAAATAATATCAGTGGTTATGGCTTGGACTTCAAACCAAAAGATGCACTGATCGATCCCTGCCAGGGGTTACTGTATTCTGTCCTTGGGCAAGGCACTTCATCCCAATTGCGGGGTCATGGTGGCGTTATGTACTAAGGCATACTGCATGTCAATGGTGCTCTTGTCTCCAACCAGTGCTAACTTTGCTTGTGCAGAGTTTGTACATTGGGGAGTCTGGCAGTTGCTAGACATTGCTCAGTGGTTCCCTCTAGGTACTCAAGCTTCCTCCACCCATAAACCTACCAAATGCAAGGTGACCCTGACTGTCAAAAGTGTCATTAAACCCTATTAATTAAATAAATATTTACTTTGTTTTTACATTTTGTCAATGAATTTAAAATATTACAAATATAACAAAAGTATATTTTGGGCAGATTTAATTAAATTCTCCCTTATAAATTGATCAGCTATTTGACTGTTGATTTCTAGGGTTAAGCTTCCATGAATTTTTTTTATCAAAATCTAGTCATGGCTGATTCACAGCACCATTTACAAGATTTGTTGGAAAATGTTTTTGAAATACTCAGCACATGCTAAGACTTAATCTGTTTCAGAGGAAAAGGTGCAGAATATTTCCCCGTAGGACATTTTCCCCCTTCAACAATTTTCCCAGTGACTCTTTTCTGAACAAATAGAACAGATATTTCCCCCACCCACATTATCCACAATTGTATATTTTTTATATCTATATATATTTTGTGTTAAATAACAAGGAAGAAAAAGTAACAATGCGGGTAATTTTTCTCCTTAATAATATGGAATGTTTAAGCAGTAATAAATGGCACCCCTGTGGGAAGTGGAACAGTTCTTGTTTACTGTGATAAATAGTTTCTGCTTCCCTTGTAAATTAGGACCCGGTAGCCAATGGCTAGGGTGGTAGTCCTCTAAACTGGACAGCACAGGTAAAAATGATAGGCTACATTTGACTTAATACCTATGTTGTGGTTATGATATAGACATTTATGGGAACAGAGACCTTGAACACCAATATATAAATTACTTGAAAAGGTGGACAGAATATATTCTGGTAGTAAATTAATTTTATTCTCTGAAGATATATATATGTAATCTTACATTTAATTGTTTTTGTTCATTTACATTTATATGGTAGTGAATATAGAATCTCAGGAAGAAAAACTGCACAAAAATATATGCTTTATTAGCTCAACTTTGGCGAAGCCAAATTTGAGCTTTTGTCATGGCCTGTCGTCCGTCTGTCCGTCTGTCTATCCATCTGTCCGTCTGTCAGTACGTCAACAATTCGATACGGCTCGGGCTAGAGGCCGTATTTATGAACTGATCTTTACGAAACTTTTTGGGTACCTTTGTTATGACCGTGGGATGAACACGAGTGTTTTTGGGTGCGGTCCAAAATTCAAGATGGCTGCCAGCCGCCATTTTGTACCGACAATGCAGAAATCTGTTTTTTGTACAGAACTTCCATATGAAAGCTCTGATTTGAATAATTTTTTGTATGAATGTTTAGTATCATGGGATACATCACATATAATACGGGTTTTTTTCTCGTGCGTAAATTGTGCAAATTAGACTAATTTTGATGTTTTTTGGTGTTACTTTCAGCACTGTAAGTGCAAATGCCAATACGGCTTGGGCTAGAGGCCGTATTTATGAACTGATCTTTACGAAACTTCTTGGGTACCTTTGGTATCACCGTGGGACGAGAACGAGTGTTTTTGGGTCCGGTCCAAAATTCAAGATGGCCGATGGCAGCCATTTTGTACAAAATTAGGTGCAATCAGATTTTTGCACAGAACTTCCATATGAAAGCGCTGATTTGAATAATTTTTTGTGTGAATGTTTAGTACCATGGGATACATCACATGTAGTATGGGTTTTTTTCTCGTGCAGAAATTATGCAAATTAGATGAACTTTGATTTTTTCAGTGCGACTTATGCACAGTAAGTACACATGTTAATACGGCTCAGACTAGAGTCTGTATTTATGAACTGATCTTCACGAAATGTCTTGGGTACCTTTGTTATCACCTTGGGACGAGAACGAGTGTTTCTGGGTGCGGTCTAAAATTCAAGATGGCTGCCAGTGGCCATTTTGTACCGAAATTAGGTCTAATCAGTTTTTTGTACACAACTTCTGTACAGCTCAGACTAGAGGCCATATTTATGAACCAATCTTTACGAAACTTCTAGGGTACCTTTGTTATCACCGTGGGATGAGAGCAAGTGTTTTTTGGATGTGGTCCAAAATTCAAGATGGCCACCAGCAGCCATTTTGTACCAAAATTAGTGCAATCAGTCTTTTGTACAGAACTTCTGTATGAAAGTTCTGATTTGAATAAATTTTTGTATGAATGTTTAGTAACATGGAATACATCACATATTGTAAGGGTTTTTTTTTCATGCAGAAATTATGCAAATTAGATGAACTTTGATTTATTCAGTGCTACTTACACAATGTAAGCACACATGTCAATACGGCTCAGGGTAGAGGCTGTATTTATGAACCGATCTTCACAAAACTTCTTGGGTACCTTTGTTATCACCTTGGGACGAGAATGAGTGTTTCTGGGTACGGTCCAAAATTCAAGATGGCTGCCAGTGGTCATTTTGTACCGAAAATAGGTCCAATCAGTTTTTTGTCACAAGTTCTATACAGCTCGTATTTATGATCTGATCTTCACAAAACTTCTTGGGTACCTTTGTTTTCACCTTGGGACAGGAACGAGTGTGTTTTGGGGTGCCTTTGTTATCACTGTGCTATGAGAACAAATATTTTGGGGTTCAGTCAGACCCACTCTGGGATTCAAAGATTTTTTTCTAGTTTAGCATCTGACTGTCACCCACCTTTACAATACTTTACCTATACATTTGTTACAGGCAATGGTCAGTATTTATGTACAGACCGTTACAATACTTTATATGTGCCTTTGTTATCAGGTCATTACCTAGATGTTTGTCATTGCTGTGTCACATACTATACATGTACATGTCTTTGTCTTGACAAGTTGAGCTACAGTGTCATTGACACTTTCATTTTTAGCTCACCTGGCCTACAACGCCAGGTGAGCTCTTCTCATCACATGGCATCCGTCGTCTGTCGGTCGCCATCTGTAAAATTTTCACATTTTCATCTTCTTCTCTGTAACCGCTGAGCCGGTGTGAACCAAACTTGGCAGGAATGGTCTATGGGAGGTCCTCTACTAACAATCCTCAATTTGTTCCCATCGGATGAAAAATATGGCTTCCAGAGGCATTCTTTGTTCTGGTTGGTGGATTTTCAAAGATCTTCTCCTCTGAAACTGCCAGGCCAAATGCTTTGAAACTTCACATAAATGATGACTGGGACCCCCTCTACCAACGATCCTCATTTAATGTTGATTGGGCACAAACATGGCCACAATTGCGGCTTATAGTTACTGTAGAAACCCTGTGGGAAATCACATTTTCCTCTTCTTCTCTGGAAAAACCAAGGTGGCATGAAAACAAACCTGCCAGGGATAGTCTATGGGAGGTCCTCTACAAACAATCCTCATTTTGTTTCCGTGGGTTGAAAAACATGGCCGCCAGAGGCATTCTTTGATTCTGATTGGTGGATTTTCAAAAATCTTCTCTGATGAAACTGCTTGGCCAAATGTTCTGATACTTCACATAAATGATGACTGAGACCCCCTCTACCAACGATCCTCATTTAATGTTGATCGGGTTGCAAACATGGCCACAATTGTGGCTTATAGTTACTATAGAAACCCTATGGGAAATCACATTTTCATCTTCTTCTCTGGAACTTCTGAGCCGACGTGAACCAAACTTGGCAGGGATGGTCTATGGGAGGTCCTCTACAAACGATCCTCATTTTGTTCCCTTGGGTTGAAAAACATGGCTGCCGGAGGCATTCTTTGATTCTGATTGGTGGATTTCCAAAAATCTTCTCCTCTGAAACTGTTAGGCCAAATGTTTTGATACTTCACATAAGTGATGACTGGGACCCCCCTCTACCAACGATCATCATTTAATGTTGACCGAGCCGTAAACATGGGTGTAATTGCAGCTTATAGTTACTATAGAAACCCTATGGGAAATCACATTTTCATCTTCTCTGGAACTACTGAGCCAACGTGAACCAAACTTCGCAGAAATGGTCTATGAGAGGATGGAAATATGTGGCCACCAGAGGCTATATGCAAATGCTTAACCCAATGCCTCTCCTCTCCTGAAGATCGGTACTGTCAGCAAAATACTTGTTTTTTTGAAAATCTGGTAAGGGTTGGTTCCAGTTTTCTCCACTGAGAACTGGGGAAAAAACCCCAAAATATTGTGTATACAGTACAAGTCAAAATAAGCTGTAGCATAACTACAATAAACTAAGTAAACTGCTGCTCCTGCACGGACAAGATCAGAATCTGACATTTTCTGGAAAGCTATGAGTGAGAGCTTTCCAGAAAATGATGTCTGCTTCTGGTCTTAACAGTGTAGAAAGAGAAAGATACATAGTTTATAGGATTATCCTACAACTTATTTTGACTTGTACTGTAAAACAAGTGCAACTGTATGTTGATATATGTATTATTAATCTCAAGTTACTTATCAGAAAATACTGATTGATGACAGGTGTTTGGAAAACCAGGGAAGTTTGTGTTTATATTCACTTCCCATCATGTCAGCTCAGATGACAGGAATTATTGTATATCTTTTAAGATTTGTCAAAATTGGAGTAAAATGTGTTTGACTGTAACCCCTTACCTATCCAAAGCTATTTTGAAAGAGAATACTGTCTGAAAAAATTGTAATTTTCAAAATATTTAACCTTCTTGTACTGATTTTTTTTTTGTTGAAACAGAATTCATAAATGTGTGCATTTTCAAGAAAATCTTCTTTGAAACTACAAGGCCAAATGGTTTGAAAACTTAGTGTGACTGATGACTGTAACCCCCTCTACCAACGATCCTCATTTTAATCTTCATCGGGTTGCAATTATGGTTGCAATTGTGGCTTATAGTTACTAAAGAAACCCTTCCCCACGGGAACCCCGGGAAGTGAAGCAGTGCTTGTTCACTGTGGTAAACAAGCTCTGTTTCACTGGTAAAATAGGACCCAGTCACTAATGCTTGGGGTGCGAGTCCTCTAAAATAGGCAACATGGGGTATAAACGATTGACAGACCTTGACTTTATCTCCATGTTGTGGTCATGATTAGCCATTGTGCAGAAGTATGTGACCTTAAACACCAATAAATAAATAAATAAAGAAACCCTATAGGAAATCACATTTTTATCATCTTCACTGAAAGTACTGAGCCAATGTGAACCAGACTTGGCAGTCATTGTCTATGAGAGGTTCTCTACAGCTGTTATTCATTTTATTCCGGTTGGGTGAAAAAACGTGGCCACCAGAAGCATTCTTTGATTCTGATTGGTCAATTTTGAAAACTCTTTTCCTCTGAAACCACAGGGCCAAATGTTTTGAAACTTTGCATGGTTGATAACTGGGACCACCAACGTTCCTCATTTTAATGTTGATCGTATTGCAAACATGGCCACAATTGCGGTTTATATTTACTATAGAAAAAACCTATGGGAAATCACATTTTCATCTTCTCTCTGGAACTACTGAGCTGACGTGAACCAAAACTTGGCAAGAATGGTCTACAGGAGGCCCTCTACAAACGATCCTCTTTTTGTTCCCGTTGGTTGGAAAATATGGCCACCAGAGAAATATGGCCATCAGAGACATTCTATGATTCTGTTTGATGGACTCAAATGTTTTGAAACTTCACGTGATTGAAGACTGGGACACCTTCTACCAATGATCCTTATGTAATGTTGATGTAATTTTGCAAACATGGCCACAATTGCAGCTCATAGTTACCATGGAAAGCCTATGGGAAATCACATTTTTATATGTTGTTCCAGGTGAGCGATTACAGGCTCTATAGAGCCTCTAGTTATGTTTATTATTGAAATGAAAAATTAATAATTGGTTGGAATTTAACTGATCAGGCAGAAACATTCACTTTTGAATTAACAACAGAAAAAATGTCATGGGAGATTGATCCATGGGAATATATCCTGGAGAAAATGAATGGATCCCTAAGTTTAAATATAGCAAAAAGTGGGGTATACTGGATTGCACCTGTCTGTGCATCTGCATGTCTGTGCATCCATGCATATGTCCGGACATCTGTTCATCTGCACCTAGATGTCTGTTCGGGTTATAACTTCAACATTACAGCTCAGATTTTGATGAAATTATGATAATGATGTTCATTATCATCATATCTTTAAGCAGCATCAGCCATTTTGCTGTTGGAATATTTTTTCTGTGAGTTATGACCATTTGAAAAAACAAAAATAGGCTATTTGTTGTCTGTTTGCCTCATATCTCAGGTTTGGGTTATTGGATCTCAATGACATTTGGACTAAAAATTGTTTATGGGAGAGGCTTTCAAATGAGTCTCTAATAATATTTCTCACTTTTCACTTTTTAGACTTATTCCCCTTTTTAACTTTGAAAATTCACTGTTTTCCTCGTAATATAGCCATTTTTTTGTCTGTTTGCCTCATATTTCGGGTTTGGGTTATCAGATTCCAATGAAATTTGGAATGAAGATTGTTTACAGGACAGGTTTTCAAATGAGTCATGTCCCTGCAATAAAACAATGCAAATCAACTCCCCACATGTGGAATTATATCTTTGTTCTACATCTATTATGTGGATGGTCCAATTTTCACTAGACTTCAATAACAGGTGTTTCACAATTACCTTGTTGTAAAACAAAGACAATAATTTTGCTGTTTGCCTCGTAAAATAGCCAATTTTTTGTCTGTTTGCCTCATATCTCTGGTTTGAGTTTAGCAGCTCTCAATTAAATTTGAAATGAAGATTGTTTATGGGAATAGCTTTCACAGTATCATAGTTTATTTTTTCTCTTGTCATTGTTTGGCGGTATGCACCATGGGTTGATAATTTTTAGCTCACCTGACTGAAAGTCAGGGTGAGCTTTTGTGATCACTCACTGTCCGTCATCCGTCGTCCGTGAACATGGTGTTTGCGTCTTCTCCTCCAAAACCGCTGAACCAATTTAAGTGAAATTTGTCCAAATCAAGTTGCCCCATCCCTCGGTAGGGCCATGCCCAAAAGGTGTGCCTAAATCTTAAAAAATGTTCTTCTCATGAAGCAGTAGTAACAGAGACTTGATATTTGCTGTGCAGCTTCCTTTTGAGGTGTAGACTCAGATTTGTTCAAGAGAAGTTTGTGGGGCTATATTTGCCATCGTTATGGGAGGGGCAAGAATTTTCCCATGGGAACCGCAGGAGCTAAAGATTAAAAAAATTTAAAATGCCCATATCTCCAAAACTACATGACACTGAGAATTCTTAATTGGTGTGAAGCTTCCTTAGGACCAACAGAATGGAATGGTCAAAAAAAATTGCTAATGGTTTTATGGTGAGTCAGCATTTTTTAACACTGTGAGTAATGGAGAAAACATTTAAGACTCTTCTTCTCCCAAAGCACTGCTCCAAAAGCTTTCAAATTTCACATATAACATCTTTGGAAGATTGTTTCACATGTTTATTGAAATCAAATCCCTTGGTTGACATTTGGGCTCTCTATGGGAGCCTGAATGTTTAAATTAGTGCAGTACGAGGAATATTCTTTAAAAATCTTCTTCTTTTGATCCACCAAACAGAATCTTTCGGTATTTGGTATGCAGCATCCTTAGTGGGGTGAGATTCAAGTTTGTTCAAGCCATGTCCCTGGGTTCATATTTGGGCTCCCTGTGTGGCCCAAATTATAACTTAGTTCAATATGAGGAATATTCTTTAAAAATATTTGTCTTCAGATTCAGTAGTCAGAATCTTTTGATATTTGGTATACAGCATCCTTAGGGAGGTTAGATTCAAGTTTGTTCAAGCCAAGTTCCTGGGTTCATATTTGGGCTCCCTGTGGGAGACAAAATTATAACTTAGTTCAATATAATCCCCGTGGGAACCCTGGGAAGTGAAGCAGTGCTTGTTTACTGTGGTAAACAAGCTCTGTTTTACTGGTAAAGTAGGACCCAGTCACTAATGTTTGGGGTGCGAGTCCTCTAAAATAGGCAACATGGGGTATAAACGATTGACTGACCTTGACTTTATCTCCATGTTGTGGTCATGATTAGCCATTGTGCAGAAGTCTGTGACCAGAAGCAACAATAAATAAATAAGTTCAATATGAGGAATATTCTTTAAAAATCTTTTTTTTTCAGATCCACCGGTCAGAATCTTTTGATATTTGGTATAAGCTTTTCTTAGATTTCTTAGGAGGGGCAGATGCAACTTGTTAAAATCAATTCCCTGGGTTTATATTTAAGCTACCATGTCAGGTGAGTGCCCTCAGGCCCGCTGGCCCTCTGGGGCCTCTTGTTTAAATTTAGTTCAGATCAGAGCATATTTTCTGGATGTTTCAGGTGAAGGATAGATAACTGCTTGGAATCATTCATAATTTAAAAATGTTCAGAAAATTTCTCATTGTACTTCATTATAGAACTAGAAACAAGTAACTGATAAACATTCATTGGTGACCTGTTTATATCTAGTTAACCCGTTAGATAACGTAATGCCTGAAACTGGCCAACATTGTTCACAAAAATCAACATTCATTTTTATTTTTTCAATTTTTGCTTTAATAACATAGCTTATGACACCTCCTGGAACAAGCTCATGTTCTTGAGGAAAAAATGAAAATTTTAAGTTATTAAAGAATTTTTTTTGCAAGTGTTCAATCCTATTATGCAAGTGGTTAATATTAAAATTGTTTGGATAACTAAGCACTTTATCTCCTCAAAAAAAACAAGAATTCCTTCATTCTGCAAGAAAAACACTTTTATTCTTTTGTATATGCCCATCAGTGCAGAGAAATATTCTTCCCATGGAAACACTGAAAAGGTTTAATGGTTTTGACATTTCTTACAACTAAATTTCCATATGAACTTGTTTGCCAAATTTTCATTGTGCAAAGAAGTTGGTGTGAATTCAGCTGAGGTTTCTCTGGTGCCACTTCTTTAAAAAATGAACATAACCACATGATATACATAATGCTAGAAATGAACTGAGATAAAAAAAATCCCCAATTTAATACCTGTGTCGTTAACATGATATTGTCCCTGAGTGGAACAAGGTGTCATCTGCAATGCTCTAGCATTAAAAATGATACCTAGTTCCACTCAAAGGATGATGTAGTATATGAACTTATTTTATCATGCCCATTTATTTCCTCTGGGCGAACTCCAGAAATAAGAGCACTTCCTAATTACTCTAGAAAGCAATTTATGTTTTGCTCACATAACAGGGCTTGGCAACCCAACACCTGGGGTGGGAGAAATTACTAAAGTGGGTATCACAAATCACTGGGTACACCTGACTATGTGATGTAATCATGATATAGCCATAGATGCTGAAAGTGAACCTGGTCACTGATGAACAGTCTTATTTAATTTCTGACTATTATTGCCTATGCTGAAAACTTGTCATTTGATGTCAAATAAAAGTACCATTGCTGTTTATTTTCAGGTTGAAGATGCAATGTTAATGTTTGATAAAACAACGAATCGACATAGAGGTAAGACAATAAATGTTGTTGATGACAGCAACAGTTGGTGAAAATCTGTTTCACACACTGTTGCAAACTTAATTATATTTTCTCCTTTCTGACTTGCTGATAATCCAAATATTTCATTTTCAAGATAAGGTTATTATGTGGGTATTGATATAACAGATGCCTAACCTAGATTGGTATAGTAGAGAGGCACTTTGCACCAAAACATTACACCATTTTGTTGCGGATGGTGAATACATCTATGATAGCTGTACAGATGTTAGGTCCACACAATCAAATGCTGAGTTTCCCAATGTGGGTAAATCGTGTAAACTGATGGAGAAACTGAGTTTTCCTTCTGACATATTTTGGCTCAAGTGAAAAAACATGAAAAACGTGTTTCTGAAACCAAGACGTTTTGCTGATCATACATACATATTTTATCAGAAGTTGCTATGAAATGGGATAGACACAAATGGTTACTGATAAACTTGCTAATGAGTATCATCAATCTTAAAAATATGTTTTCACCACAAAATATAGGAATAAAATGTTAAATTCTTTGAAATTATTATTGTCCTAAAGGATTGACAATCCACTCAGTTTTTTAATAAGCTTAAAATTTACCCATTGAGAATTATTACTGTTGTCTCACAAAGTTGGCCTTGAGGTAAGTTGGTACGTGCTCAGTGCAGTGTCTGTGGTTCATAGACAAAAAATGAAAAAATAAATAAAAAGTCAAAAATTTTAACCACAATTTTATTTTGGGCCATTCTGTGTTTTCCTCTCTTAAATACCTCATAAGTCTTTAACCCTTAAGGGACTGGGCAAATTTCTCGAATACCCACTAGACCACTACCTGTGCATTTTCAGTAGCTAAGCAGTGGCTTCTAGTCAAGTCTTGGCTGCCCATTTAGGTAGCCAAGACTTGTATAGAAACCACTGCCAAGGTAATATGTCTAGTTTAAGCAGGATCTCCTCATGATTTCATGTTATGGGTAGCTGTTCTCAAGACATAACAGTTGGAAATGGGCCTTTATGAGTTAAAAAATTCTTTATCCAACCACATGCATGTTTGGTGACTTAGCAGTAATAATACCCCACCAACGAAGTCAGGGGGGTGGGGGGAGGGGGGGGGCTGGGGGTGTATGGAAATAGTGTTTGTCCATCAGCCTGTCCTTCTGTTACAAACTTTGTCTGCTTAACTCCTCAATTTTCAGTGGATTTTTATGAAACTTGGTCTGAAGTATCAGCATTGAGTGTAGATGTGCATGTGGTCAGGAATTTTCGATGCGACAAATTTCATGTGGTTACAGCCCTTGGTAATAGAAAAATTTCGATCACAAATGCTTGTCTGCTTAACTCCTGCATTTTTCATTGCATTTTTACAAAACTTGGTGTGAAGTATGAGTATGATGTGTACATATGCATATGAGAAGGAAGTTTCGATTCGAATAATTTTTCCAGAGATATAGCCCTTGTCAAATTTGAATTTACCAAAATTGCAGGTTTTTGAAAGATATCTTGGACGAAAATCCGAAAAAAAATTTTTTTTGTTTTTTATGCATTTCTGTCAATTTTTAGACAAAAAAAAAAAAAAAAAAAATGTTTCCCCTGAAAATTTGGGGTGTGGGTGGGACTTAGAAAATTTTGGACCAAAATCCGAAAAAATTTGTTTTTTTCTTTTTCTGCGTTTTGGTCAATTTTAAGACAAAAAAAAATTTTTTTTTTTTTTCCTCTGAAAATTTTTGGTCCGGGTGGGACTTTGAAAATTTTGGACGAAAATCCGAAAAAATTTTTTTTTGTTTTTTATGCATTTCTGTCAATTTTAAGACAAAAAAGACATTTTTTTTTTTTACACCAAAAATTTGGAGTCTGGGTGGGACTTAGAAAATTTTGGACCAAAATCCGGAAATTAGTTTTAGCGTTTTTTATGCGTTTTAAGAAGAAGAAAAAAATTTAGGCTGAAAGTATTTTGTTTGGGAAAAAAATCTGTTTTTTATGTCTTCATCTCAATTTTGGGACGTTAAAGTGCAGGAACTGAAAATAGAAGGAAAATCCTGTGTATTGTGTGGGCACAATCGCTTCATCTAGTTGGTATATGCTTTTCTTAGGAGGGGCGTATGCAGCTTATTCAAGTCAAGTCCCTGGTTTGATATTTAGACTACCATGTCAGGAGAGCGCCCTCAGGCCCCCTGGGGCCTCTTGTTTAGAAAACTTCTCACACAGAAAGTGAAGACATCACTACAAACCACTACCAGGTTAAATGGACCCTTGTTAGCTCACCAAAGGGAGCTTAACTTATCACTGGCTGTCCGTCGTCCGGCGTCCGTCATCTGTCGTCCGTCGTCGTGAACATTTTTCAAACGACTTCCTCTCTGAAACCACTGGTCTGATTTTCACGAAACTTCATGTGGATGTTCATTACTATATGGCAATTCATGTTTGTTCAAATGAAATGGCCACGTCGCATGGGGGCTCTGTATGGGGCATAACTCTGATAGCACCGTATGAATCATAGAATAGTTATTAAAAAATCTTCTTCTCCAGAACAAGTGGGCAGAATCTTTTGATACTTGGTATGCAGCATCTTGGTATGGGTCTGATTCAAGTTTGTTCAAATCGGCCCCCTGGATTCATATTTGGGCTCACTATAGAAGCCCAAATTTGAACTTAGTGCATTTCAGGCAAATTTCTTAAAAAATCTTCTTCTCCAGATCCAGCAGGCAGAATCTTTCGATATTTGGTATGCAACATTGTGGGGTAGATCTGATTCAAGTTTGTTCAAATTGGCCCCCTGGGTTCATATTTGGGCTCAGTATAGGAGCCCAAATTCGAACTTGGTGCATTTCAGGCAAATGTCTTTAAAAATCTTCTTCTCAAGATCCGGGAGCGTGGTGGCTCAGTAGGAAGAGGTGCAGGCTGCAAGCCGAGAGGTCCTCGGTTCGAATCCCACCTGCGGCAACCACGTTGTGTCCTTGGGCAAGACACTTCATCTCCATTGCCCGCATGGGGGCACGATGACGCCGTGTACTAAGGCGTACTGCACGTCGATGGTACGCATGTCTTCAACCAGTCTAACCCTGCCTGTGCTGCAGTGCGGAGTTACGATGTTGGGGAGCTTTCAGCTGCTCGTCGTTGCTCGGTGGTTCTCTCCGGGTACTCCGGCTTCCTCCACCCGTAAATCTGTCACGGTCATGATTAGCCATTGTGCATAAATATGTGACCTTAAACATAAATAAATAAATAAATAAATAATTCTCAAGATCCAGCAGGCAGAATCTTTTGATATTGGGTATGCAGCATGCTTAGGGGGTTGAGATTCAAGTTTGTTCAAGCCAAGTCCCTGGGTTCATATTTGGGCTCACTGTGGTAGCCCGAATTATAACTTAGTTCAAAATGAGGAATTTTCTTTAAAAATCTTCTTCTTCAGATCCAGCAGTCAGAATGTTTTGATATTTGGTATGCAGCATCTTTAGTGGGGTGAGATTCAAGTTTGTTCAAATCATGTCCCTAGGTCCATTTTTGGGCTCAGTGTGGGAGCCCGAATGATAACTTAGTTCAAAATGAGGAATTTTCTTTAAAAATCTTCTTCTTCAGATCCAGCAATTGGAATATTTTGATATTTGGTATGCAGCATCCTGAGGTGGGGGGGGGGGGGGGGGGATTCAAGTTTGTTCAAGCCATATCCCTAGGTCCATATTTGGGCTCACTGTGGAAGCTTGAATTGTAACTTAGTTCGAAATGAGGAATTTTCTTTAAAAATCTTCTTCTTCAGATTCAGCAGTCGGAATATTTTTTGATATTTGGTATGCAGCATCCTTGGGGGGGGGGGGGGATTCAAGTTTGTGCAAGCCATATCCCTAGGTCCATATTTGGGCTCACTGTGGAAGCTTGAATTGTAACTTAGTTCGAAATGAAGAATTTTCTTTAAAAATCTTCTTCTTCAGATCCAGCAGTTGGAATGTTTTGATATGTGGTGTGTAGCATCCTTAGGGGGGTGAAATTCAAGTTTGTTAAAGCCAAGTCCCTGGGTCCATATTTGGGCTCCCTGTGGGAACCCAAATTATAACTTAGTCAATATGAGGAATTTTTCTTTAAAAATCTTCTTCTTCAGATTCAGCAGTCAGAATGTTTTGATATTTGGCATGCAGCATCTTTACGGGGTGAGATTCAAGTTTGTTCAAGCCAAGTCTCTGGGTTCATATTTGGGCTCACTGTGGGAGCCCGAATGATAACTTAGTTCAAAATGAGGAATTTTCTTTAAAAATCTTCTTCTTCAGATCCACCAGATGAATGCTTTTGATATTTGGTATGCAGCGTCCTTTGGGGGGGTAAGATTCAAGTTTGTTCAAGCCATGTCCCTAGTTCCATAAAATTTGTCTCTCATGACTTCATTCCTTTGTAGTGTTGATGAACCATGTCCAACTGAATGTGACCCCAAATACTTCTTTGAACCACTTTGTTTGAATCACTTTGCCCGGTGAGCGATTAAGGCCCCTTGGGGCCTCTTGTTTAGAAAACTTCTCCCACAGAAAGTGAAGACATTACTACAACCACTACCAGGTTAATTGGACTGTTGTTTAGAATACTTCTCTGACTCTATGGTTGGCCACTTATTCTGATGTCACCCAGTTTGACAAAACCTGAATGTTGTTTTGAAGGTTTTAAGGCCTCCGATAGACCTTCTCTTATGTGTAAAATAACTCAAATATCAATCATTATCTCTCTGCAATTCCCTATGGAACTTTGGGAATTGGAGTAGTTATTGTTTACTGCAGTAGACAAGTTTGGTTGTTCTGCAATATTGGAATCTGCTATCAACAACACTTTGGTTGAAAGTTCTCTCCAGTAGACAGTATTAGTATAAACTTATGGTTATACTCATGTTGTGGTCACAATAGTATATGATGAAAGTTACCCTAAGCATAAAAACTTCACCTTACGAAACATTTTCTGATAAAATGTGGATCCTATTATTGAACTTCTTGTTTTTGATTAAAAAATGTAAAAAGTAATAAAAATTACTACAATCATTAATTGGTAGAGTACTAAGTTAATTAATTGACACAGATTCTTCATGTGTCTTTGTCTTGTTATAATTTATTGGAGACTGCCTGTGGGTGTCTATGAACACACTCCAATAAACTGTTTCAAGACAAATCCTTATGGGTTAAATAATTTCATTTCTGAGAGAATATGGTGTATATCCACTGAAGCCCCTTTCTGACACGATGTGACCCTGTCTGTTGAAATTGTGGCACAAGCACTTCTGAATCGAGTCCCACAAAAGGCTAAAAACACCGAGCCTGTTGATGTAAGGTTACCTGGTAGAGTACTTGTTAATTTTGGCCAGCAAAATATATTCATATGTCTTTCTTTGCCGTTTTACAATTTATGGGCGTGCTTCAGAGTAAAGCCCAAATTTTGGTTTCTAGCACTCATTCACTTGATGGCTAGAGCGTGACGTGGGGGAAGCTTTTTGTGTGAATTTTATTTACAAGAGTTAAAAACTTTTTGGATGTTGCTGATAGATATTTCTGTTTGCTCGTACATAATGTAACATTAACTGGCAATTGTATATCTGGGATTTTTGTTTTTAACGGGCTGCATTCCATAAACTTTGATCAGTCTTTTTGACTATTATATACTGTTTCTTCCCTTGTTGATTTATTTATGTCATGACTGCTGTTCATTGGGGGCCATGACCTAACTCTCTGAGAAATCAAGTGGAACAGTGAGTTGCATTTTAGAGTAATTAGTGTTTGTTTTCCTGCTTGATCTCTTTACATCCCATTTTTCACTGCTTTCTTTAATTTGTGGACTGTATGGGTTAAATTAATTTTGCCCACTCTGTCTAGTGCCATGCATACACAGTATTGGCTTTATTACATCCGTTCTGGCAGCAACATTCATATTTTATGCTTTGGCATGGGCACAAAATGTGGGAGAAGGAAAGAAAAAGACTCATCTTTAATTATAGCTATGACTTTTGGATGTCAATTATTGTCAGATCATATACATGCTGACAAGCAATATATGAGCATTATTAATGGTTTCATCCATGTATTAATATCCTATTCAAATCAAAAGAAAGGTTGCATATATTCCATCAATTTTAAAATAAGCTGAAAAGTTTCAATATTGTTATGTATTCTAGTTTATTTATTGACTGATAAGTGTGAATGTTTGTACATATATGTACAAGAATGCAGTTGATTGTAAAAACTACAGTCAGAAAATTTTAATTGTCTTTCTGTCCCTCTTATGGTCTGTCTGACTGTCTGTCAGACCTGTCTGTGTACAATTGGCAGATGGCAATACCAAGATCTATCTGTTATCCATCTAACTGTTAGTATGTTTTTCTATCCATAAGACTTTCTGGATTTTTTTGTTGGTTTTCTTGTTGGTTTTGGTAACTTATTAGTGGTTCAGTGGAGGCTCTGTTAAAAAAACTGAAGATCACACATTTTTGAAATTTAATTAAAAAAATAAATTGACAATTCTTATAATTTATTGCTGTTCATTAGAAAGTGGCAATAAATCATTAGAAACAATACATTATTCTGAACCATATTTTCTGATATCTGGCATCTGATCAAGACATGTGTCAACACTAAAATCCATTGCTTTTTAGCAAACATGCAATGGAAATAACTCTTGGACACACAAGTGCCTTTTCAGTTTTGAAAAAAACTTCCATAATAGTTCAAATGCATAAAAATGTTGTTATTTCCAAAAGAAACTCACCCAAATCCGTATTCACAGGTGCTCGGCATGAGCTGAGCAGTTGGAAAAATAATAAAATTTTTAAATAGATTCTGTAAAAAATCAAACAAAAATTGTTATCAAATATCATTTTGCGACTTCTCAGTCTGTTTCTCCCAAGTCATGTCACCGCACTGCAGCAGTTCAATTACCCTTTACAATTGATAAAAAATGTTTTTGCAAATATTTTCATTAAATAACACATGCTTTGGAAAAGAAAGTTGGTGGGTAAATAAAGTTTTAAGCCGAATCTTATGTGGTGCTTTGCTTATATTGATTTCAGATATGCAAGAAAATATTACTAGTTTAAAATGATTGTTTTAATTTAATTCAGCACAGAAATAGACAGTATGATTTTCTTCACTTCAGTTGATGCATGTTACTAACTCATGCAAAGCTGTTTGAAAACATTTTAATACAAGATTATTTCCTGACAAGAATGAATTTGCCCAGAGGGGTTATACCAGTTAGTGTGAACAGAGATTGGGAGTTGGGACAACTTAATTTTTCTCTCTCTTTTCTGGAACTTCTTCAATTAACCCTTTACCCAATATGCAGGCTATCAAAATTTATTGTTTTAATTTATTTTTTCAACTTTATTAAAAAAATGTCAACAAATCCATATCATGTGACCCCTCATTGGAATGCACTCAACAAGCTCGTTCCAATAAGGGGTTACATGATCTTTCTTTTAGCTCACCTTGACAAAGTCAAGCTGAGCTAATCCCATCACTCTCCGTCTGTCGTCCATTCGCCGCCCATTGTCCGTCCGTCGTCAACACCCTGTTTTGGTCTTCTCCAAAACTACTGGGCCAATTCAAGTGAAAGTTTGTGGGAGGATGGTCCCAAAGGGGCATTGCATTTTTTTGTTCAACTCAACATGCCCAGCCCCATAGGGAGGGGGTAGGAGAAAATGCTCCAAAACATTTAAAAATCTTCTCATGAACCGATGGGTACAATGACTTGATATTTGTTATGGACCTTCAGTTTGAGGTGTAGATTCAAGTTTGTTCAAACGAAGTTCGTGAAGCAATAATTGACTTTGTAATGGCAGGGGTAAGATTACCCCCCACCCCAAAAAAAAAAATAACCCCAAAAATTCTATTTTCTGAACAGATGGTCCGATTTGAACCACATTTGGTATGTGGTATTATTGGGTCATAAGCACTTGACTTGTGCAAAAAAAAAAAAATCATGCATCCCCATGGGAACCCCAGGAGCTAAAAATAGAAATACTATCAAACGCCCATATTTCCCAAACCACATGGAACAGAGAACTGTTACATGGTACAAAGCATCCTTAGGACCAGTAGAATTGAATGGTAAAAAAAATTGCCATCGGTTATGTTAGGGTGTTCTGTAGAGGGCATCGAAAAAATCCTGAGTCAGCATATTTGCAAAATTTTAAAATCTTTTCTCCAGAACCAATGGTCGGAATCTTTTGATATTTGGTGTATAGCATCCATAGGGAGGTCAGATACAAGTTTGTTAAAATAAAGCCCATTGGTTCATATTTGGGCTCAATACAGGAGCACAAATTTTTAACTTTGGGCAATATGGGGAATATTCTTTAAAAACCTTCTTCTTCAGAACCACCAGTCAAAATCTTTTAATATTTGGTATATGTCATTGTTATGAGGGTCAGATTCAAGATTGTTCAAACCAAGTCCCTAGGTTAATATTTGGGATTCCTACGGAAGCCCAAATTTTAACATAGTTCAATATGGGGGATAATTTTTAAAAATCTTCAGATCCACCAGTCAGAATGCCTTCATATTTGGTATACGACATCTCTAGGGGTGGGAGGGGGGGGGGGGGGGGGGTCAGATTCAAGTTTGTTCAAATTGGGTCCATAGGTATATATTTGGGCTCACTATGGAAGCCCAAATTTTAACATAGTGCAATATGAAGAAATTTCTTGAAAAATCTTCTTCAGATCCACCAGTCGGAATGCTTTCATATTTGGTACACAACATATCCAGGGAGGTCAGATTCAAGGTTGTTCAATTCGAGTGCCTGGGTTAATATTTGGGCTCCATATGGGAACCTGAAATTTAACTTAGTACAATATGAGGGAATTTCTTCAAAAATCTTCTTCTTCAGATTCACTTGTCAGAATCCTTTCATATTTGGTTTGCAACATCTCTAGGGGAGTCAAATTCAAGTTTGTTCAAATTGGTTCCCTGGGTTAATATTTGGGCTCCCTAGGGTAATATGAGGAAATTTCTTTAAAAATTTTCTTCTTCAGATCCAAAAGTCAGAATGCTTTCAGATTTGGTATACAACATCTCTAGGGAGGTCAGATTCAACTCTGTTCAAATCGAGAGCCTGGGTTAATATTTGGGCTCCCCATGGGAGCTGGAATTGGCCATGTAGCTGAAGAATTAGAAATTTTGTGTTCAGTACCCTCTAGAGGTGTGTAACTAAGAGTAGTCCACATAGGTTGTATCAAGGGGCTTCATAGGGGAGACTAGCTGTAAACAACTTGTCGAGAATGCTTGGAAACTTTAAATTTGCATCCAATAGTGGTAGTGACTGGTGAGACTGCAATTTGCATGGGTGACGGCATGGGTTCAGATGCTATTTGTGTTAATATAATGGAAATTACAATCCATCTTCACTTTCAGCATTATTTATGTACAATTTCCAGCTAAACTATGAGACAACGAATATGACTAATGCCAAGCAATATTCCAGTGAAAGGATTTGAAGGGAAATGAATCAGGAAGCTGATTTTGAATCAAACTGAATACCAACTTGATATTTAAAATGGAATCAAATCTCGAAGCTTTGCAGGGCCCTAACAAAAAAATAAATGAATATAGCTTTATTAGTCCCCTACGGGAACCGTAAGGGGACTATATGATTGCACTCTGTCTGTCTGTCTGTCTGTCTGTCTGTCTGTCTGTCTGTCTGTCTGTCTGTCTGTCTCTGTCTGTCTTGTCTGTCTGTCTGTCTGTCTGTCTGTCTGTCTGTCTGTTTGTTTGTTTTTTATGTTACCACCTCTCCCTCCAACATGCTTTAAGCTACACCTTTCATATTTGGTACATGGATAAATGGTTCTGAGGGGATGATGCACGCTCAAATTTTTTTTTCTTCAAAATCCAAGATGGCAGAATGGCGGCCATTTTTGTTGTGTTTTTTAAGCTTTTTTTCTCTATTTTCATGTTACCACCCTTCCCACCAACATGGTTCAAGCTACACCTTTCATATTTGGTACATGGAAAAATGGTGCTGTGGGGATGATGCACGCTCAAAATTTTTTTTTCAAAATCCAAGATGGGGGAATGGCGGCCATTTTTGTTGTGTTTTTTAAGCTTTTTTTCTCTATTTTAACATGGTTCAAGCTACACCTTTCATATTTGGTACATTGATAAATGGTTCTGAGGGGATGATGCACGCTCAAAATTTTTTGTTTAAAATCCAAGATGGCGGAATGGCAGCCATTTTTGTTGTGTTTTTTAAGCTTTTTTTTTCTCTATTTTCATGTTACCACCCCTCCCACCAACATGTTCAAGCTACACTTTGCATATTTGGCACATGGATAGAGGGTTGGAAGGGGATGATGCACGTTCAATATTTTTTCTTCAAAATCCAAGATGGCGGCATGGTGGCCATTTTTGTTGTGTTTTTGAAGCTTTTTTCTCTATTTTATGTTACCACCCCTCACTCCAACATGGTTCAAGCTGCACTTTTCATATATGGTACATGGATAAAGGGGTTGTGAGGGGATTATGCACGCTCAATATTTTTTTTTCAAAATCTAACATCTTTGTTGTGTTTTTTAAGCTTTTTTTCTCTGTTTTCATGTTACCACCCCTCCCACCAACATGGTTCAAGCTACACCTTTCATATTTGGTACATGGATAAATGGTGCTGAGGGGATGATGTACGCTCAAAATTTTTTTTTCAAAATCCAAGATGGCCGAATGGCAGCCATTTTTGTTGTGTTTTTTAAGCTTTTTTTCTCTATTTTAACATGGTTCAAGCTACACCTTTCATATTTGGTACACGGATAAATGGTTCTGAGGGGATGATGCACAGTCAATATTTATTTTTCAAAATCCAAGATGGCAGAATGGTGGCCTTTTTAGCTCACCTGAGCGAAGCTCAAGGGGAGCTTAACTAATCACTTTCTGTCCGTCGTCCGTCGTCCGTCGTCCGTCATCCGGCGTCCGTCGTCCGTCGTCCGTCGTCCGTCGTCGTCCGTCCGGCGTTAACTTTACATTATCGACTTCTCCTCCTAAACCACTAGCCCAATTTTATTCAAATGTTGGCTAAATGTTTATTACCTAATGCCAATTCAGATTTGTTCAAATGAAGTTGCCCCTCCTCCTGGGTGGTGCCACACCCCCAAGGGGCACCAAAATCTTTGTAAATCTTCTTCTCATGAACCAGCAGTAGCAGAGACTTGATATTTGGTGTGCAGCTTCCTTTTGAGGTGTAGACTCAGATTTGTTCAAGAGAAGTTTGTGGGGCTATACTTGACGTTGTTATGAGAGGGGCAAAATTTTTTGCCCCGCCCAAAATTTCTATTTTCCAAACCGAGAGGCTGATTTGAACCAAATTTTATGTGAGGGCTTATTGGGTCATGAGTACTTGATTTATGCAAAAAAAAATTTTCCCGCAGCCCCGTGGGAACCGCAGGAGCTAAAAATAGAAAAAATTTAAAACGCCCATATCTCCAAAACTGCACGGCACTGAGAATTTTTATTTGGTGTGCAGCTTCCTTAGGACCAACAGAAAGGATTGGTAAAAAAAAATTGCCATCGGTTTTATCATAGGGTACAGTTTCGGGACTTTGAAAAAGTGCTGAGTCAGCACTTTTTAACACTGTAGGCAATGGGAAAAACATTAAAAAATCTTCTTCTCCAGATCCAGCAGGCAGAATCTTTTGATATTTGGTATGCAACATTGTAGGGTGGATCTGATTCAAGTTTGTTCAAATCGGCCCCCTGGGTTCATATTTGGGCTCAGTATAGGAGCCCGATTTCGAACTTAGTGCATTTCAGGCAAATTTCTTAAAAAATCTTCTTCTCCAGATCCAGCAGGCAGAATCTTTTGATATTTGGTATGCAACATTGTGGGGTGGATCTGATTCAAGTTTGTTCAAATCGGCTCCCTAGATTCATATTTGGGCTCACTATAGGAGTTTGAATTCGAATTTAGTGCATTTCAGGCAAATTTCTTCAAAAATCTTCTTCTCCAGATCCAGCAGGCAGAATCTTTTGATATTTGGTATGCAATGTTGCAGGGTAGATCTGATTCAAGTTTGTTCAAATCGGCCCCCTGGATACATATTTGGGCTTACTATAGAAGCCCGAATTCGAACTTAGTGCATTTCAGGCAAATTTCTTAAAAAATCTTCTTCTCCAGATCCAGCAGGCAGAATCTTTTCATATTTGGTAAGCAACATTGTGGGGTGGATCTGATTCAAGATTGTTCAAATCGTCCCCTGGGTTAATATTTGGGCTCAGTATAGGAGCCCGATTTCGAACTTAGTGCATTTCAGGCAAATTTCTTAAAAAATCTTCTTCTCCAGATCCAGCAGGCAGAATCTTTTGATATTTGGTATGCAACATTGTAGGGTGGATCTGATTCAAGTTTGTTCAAATCGGCCCCCTGGGTTCATATTTGGGCTCAGTATAGGAGCCCAATTTCGAACTTAGTGCATTTAGGCAAATTTCTTAAAAAATCTTCTTCTCCAGATCCAGCAGGCAGAATCTTTTGATATTTGGTATGCAACATTGTGGGGTGGATCTGATTCAAGTTTGTTCAAATCGGCTTCCTAGATTCATATTTGGGCTCACTATAGAAGCTCGAATTTGAACTTAGTGCATTTCATGCAAATTTCTTAAAAAATCTTCTTCTCCAGATCCAACAGGCAGAATCTTTTCATATTTGGTAAGCAACATTGTGGGGTGGATCTGATTCAAGTTTGTTCAAATCGGCCCCCTGGGTTTATATTTGGGCTCAGTATAGGAGCCCAAATTTGAACTTAGTGCATTTCAAGCAAATTTATTAAAAAATCTTCTTCTCCAGATCCAGCAGGCAGAATCTTTTGATATTTGGTATGCAACATTGTGGGGTGGATCTGATTCAAGTTTGTTCAAATCGGCTTCCTAGATTCATATTTGGGCTCACTATAGAAGCTCGAATTCGAACTTAGTGCATTTCAGGCAAATTTCTTAAAAAATCATCTTCTCCAGATCCAGCAAGCAGAATCTTTTGATATTTGGTATGCAACATTGCGGGGTGGATCTGATTCAAGTTTGTTCAAATCAGCCCCCTGGATTCATATTTGGGCTCACTATAGAAGCTCGAATTCAAACTTAGTGCATTTCGGGCAAATTTCTTCAAAAATCTTCTTCTCCAGATCCAGCAGGCAGAATCTTTTGATATTTGGTATGCAACATTGCGGGGTGGATCTGATTCAAGTTTGTTCAAATCGGCCCCCTGGATTCATATTTGGGCTTAATATAGAAGCCCGAATTCGCACTTAGTGCATTTCAGGCAAATTTCTTCAAAAATCTTCTTCTCCAGATCCAGCAGGCAGAATCTTTTGATATTTGGTATGCAACATTGCGGGGTGGATCTGATTCAAGTTTGTTCAAATCGGCCCCCTGGATTCATATTTGGGCTTAATATAGAAGCCCGAATTCGCACTTAGTGCATTTCGGGCAAATTTATTAAAAAATCTTCTTCTCCAGATCCGGCAGGCAGAATCTTTTGATATTTGGTATGCAACATTGTGGGGTGGATCTGATTCAAGTTTGTTCAAATCGGCTTCCTAGTTTCATATTTGGGCTCACTATAGAAGCTCGAATTCGAACTTAGTGCATTTCAGGCAAATTTCTTAAAAAATCTTCTTCTCCAGATCCAGCTTCAGAATCTTTTCATATTTGGTAAGCAACATTGTGGGGTGGATCTGATTCAAGTTTGTTCAAATCGGCCCCCTGGGTTTATATTTGGGCTCCGTATAGGAGCCCAAATTTTAACTTAGTGCGTTTCAGGCATATTTCTTAAAAAATCTTCTCCAGATCCAGCAGGCAGAATCTTTTGATATTTGGTATGCAACATTGTAGGGTGGATCTGATTGTGATTCATGAACGTATTTATTTGTAAAGTTGATAGAATCTTAGACAAAATTTGCAGAAAAGATCTACTATAGAAGGGGTGGTATCCAGGGTGAACCGTTTACCCAAATCTAGCAGTACTAATGCATTATTCACACAAATCCCTCATTGGAACACACGCATTCAGCTCATTCCAACAAAGGTCATATGCCATGTTTTCGAGACAAAGGAATAAAAATTTTAGTTATTCATGAAATTTTTAGGCAACTGTTGTCTGTTATTCACATTGCTTCATGAAATTTCAGTACTTTTAGAAGTTACCTCAGTAATCAAGGGTTAATTCCCCTTAATTAAATGTCGCCTCTAAAAAACAACCACTTTGCATATCTTACCTGTTTACCAGCATAACTGCCAAAACTTGTCAGCATTCTTCGCAAAAATCGCTATTCAAATTTTAATTTTTGTCTCTTAAACATACATGTACTTATCGCTTGTAAATACCCCATTGGAATGAGCTTTTTGAGCTCATTCCAATGAGAGGTCGCACACCATGCTTTTTGAGTCAAAAAAGCAATTTTTTTAGTTATTCCAGAATTTCGTACGTAAAACACAGCTTTATGACTTCACATTAAAATGAGCTCTCTAAGCTTGTTCCAATCAACATTCACGCACTATGTCTTTCACACAAAAAATAAAATTTTCCATTTATTCAGGAATTTTGTTTGCAAGAACACTCTTACCCCCCCCCCCCCCCCCCCCCCACAAACACACACACACAAACACACACACACACACACACACAAACACAGACACACACATCTAAAAGTTCGTCAGCAAAAAAACAGTTACTTCAATTTTTAAATGCATTATAGGAACAACTTGCCTAATCAAATTTAAATACTTTTGCATCATTCTGTATCTAGAACAAACCATTTACCATATCTTTACGCAAAATTCTCCAGCATCATTCACAAAACAACACCATTATTTATATATTCACATTTCTGTCTCAAAAATATACCTGATCTTCCCATACCCCTATTGGAATAAGCTGTTTGAGCTTGTTCCAATGATGATAAAAAAAAATAAAATTTGTGAAAATTTTTGTTTTCTTGCATGCAAATATATACATGTAGCGCATGGAAGATATCCACAGTTGGGGAGAGATGTCCAAGGCTATCTCTTCACATTCCTTGTTTGTGCTTCATGCTAAACCAGTTTGTCTGCAGAGATAAATTTGCTTTATTAAAAATCATTGGAGATTGACCACACACCAATGATTTTAAATAAAACTAATTTTAGGTAACAAATGTTGAACTTCAAACAAAATCTATCACTCAACCAGTTAATGTTGATGAGGCATGACATGGTGAAGGTGACCTAAAATACTTCTTAGAGTCACTTTGTCAGGTGAGCGATTAAGGCCACGTGGGGCCTCTTGTTTGTTGTGTTTTTTAAGCTTTTTTCTCTATTTTATGTTACCACCCCTCTTCAACATGGTTCAAGCTACGCCTTTCATATATGGTACATGGATAAAGAAAGGGTTGTGAGGGGATTATGCACGCTCAATATTTTTTTTTCAAAATCCAAGATGCTTATATACTCTAGTGTCTTCTGTGACAAAAACACCTTATGTCACAAAAGCGCCATAGGGGACTAATACCACCTCGGTGGTCAAACACTTGTTACCCTCAGTAAACCAATGTTAGTAAACACAACTCTTAATTTTTGGCTACAGCTTACAATTGTGGAGCATATGTTTACAGGTGTGGGTGAAATATGTAATTAAATCATCCTCAAAGACAGAACAGTATGTCCACTCAAAAAAACATACACATCTACTCTACCAAAATTCAACAGCTGACCAGTTCCTTGATTTATGTTGACACCCTAAATAATGGCCATTTAAATAATCTATATACAAAGATTCTGTTCCCATTTGCATTGAATTTTTGTTCCTAAAACTTTTTCTGCATCTGTGTGGTATAGATCAAGGCTCTCAACAGCTGAATTAATTGTAATAACTAGAAAAAACGACCCTTTGAAACCTTTATTAGTATTTGGGGAAAAAAAACACTGAAATTTAATTAGAACCAAGAAAGATTTTTGTAGCTCATTATTTTTGTTGAGAAGTTTCACTGTGGTAGATTGAATTTAACAGTTTCACTACCATGTTCTGTTTACTTAATTGGCAGTGCTAAATTATATTTGGTCAGCAAAATTTGTTCACAGTCTATACCTTATTACAATTTATAGGAGAATGCCTATGGGCACTCTCCTATAAATTGCAACAAGGCAAAGTGCTACAGGCTACAAAATTATACCCCCTGCAACAAAGTTGGTTGGGGGAATATTGTGGAATCGGCTAGTCCATCCATCTATTGAACCATCCGGCCACCCATTTGTGGACATGCGTTTGGAGCTTTTCTTTAATTTATGAATCAATATTTTTAAACTTGGCACATCAGTTAACCACCATGGGAATCTGCTCACATGTGATTTGGAGATCTATCAGTCATGTTATTGCCCTTTTTGATCCAAGTGTCAACTTCGAGGATGATATTGAATTATCATGCTTTACAGCTTTCAAAGTAGGAGTTTTGAGGATTTGTTTTTGAGGTGAAACATGAATTTTTAGCTTAACTTGACAAAATCAAGATAAGCTTTTGCCATCACGCATGCTGAAGTCTGTGAGTCTGTTCACATTTTTCTATAGCACAGGCTACACTCCGTAGTTCTTGTCCGATCATCACAAAGTTTCATATGCAGATTTGGGGTCATGTCTAGATGAGAACGTCCCCTTTTGGTCGCGATCGGTCAACCGTGATGGCTGCCCGAGCCCAAAACCCCAAAACCTTTAGCACAGTCTGCAGGTCATATTTAATATGGAGGGATTTCATTGTAACTTGGTAGGTTGACTTCATATAATGTCTAGATGAGAACGTCCCCTTTTGGTCATGATTGGTCAACTGTGACGGCTACAGGGGCCCGAAGCCCGAAAACCTTTAGGACAGTCTACAGGTCATATTTATGAAGGGATTTCATTGTAACTTGGTAGGATGACTTCAGATAATGCCCAGATGAGAACATCCCCTTTTGGTCATGATCATTCAACCATGATGGCTGCCCAAGCCCAAAGCCTGAAAAACTTTAGCACAGACTACAGGTTGTATTTATGAAGGGATTTCATTGGAACTTGGTAGGATGACTCAGTTTTATGTCTAGATGAGGACACCCCCTTTTGGTTGCAATCGGTCAACCGTAATGGCTACACAGGCCCGAAGCCCGAAAACCTTTAGCACAGTCTATAGGCCGTATTTATAAAGAGATTTCATTGTAACTTGATAGGATGACTCGTTTTGGAATAATTTCACTGCAACTTGGTAACTTTCGTTGACATACATTAACTGTGAGGGTCACATTAACCCACCCCTCAATTCTTTAGTACAGTGTACACCTCATATTATTTTTATTATACGCCTGTCATTTTTTGCCGGACGTATTATGTTATGGCATTGTCTGTCTGTCTGTCTGTCCATCCGTCCGTCTGTCCGTCCATCCGTCCGTCCGTCCATCTGTCCCGTCCGTCTGTCCGATCCATCCATAAACAATTTTTGTGTCGCCTACCCCTCCAAAGGTTTACATGCTATATTGTTCAAACTTTGCACACATGGTGATTACCAATTGCCGTTGTGCATGTGACAAGAGCAGGTAACTCCATTTTGTATTTCCAGAGTTATGCCCCTTTTAGTACTTAAAACATTACAGTATTGTGTTGCCTTCTCCTTCAACATTTCACATACTATATTGTTCAAACTTTGCACACATGTTGATCACCAATTGCCGTTGTGCATGTGACAAGAGCAGGTAACTCTGTTTTGTATTTCCAGAGTTATGCCCCCTTTTAGTACTTGAAACATTACACTATTGTGCCGCCTACTCCAACATTTTACTTGCTTTATTTTTCAAACTTTGCACCCATGTTGATCATCAATTTTTGTGCATGTAACAGGAGCAGATAAAACCATTTTATTTTTAAACGATGAGAATCCTTGCCGTTTATAGCTGTTATGATCCTCAAAATGTCCTTTTCCTTGGCGCCACCCATCGTCAATCATTATCAATGAAGTTAACCTGTCAATGAATGGACGCTACCATTGTAAACGACGAGGAGAATCATCTACAGCAGCCTTGCAGCCCTCCAGAAGTTATCTTATGAATAAAATGGATGCTACCATTTTTTTTAGCTCACCTGACTGAAAGTCAGGGTGAGCTATGCTGATCACTTTTCGTCCGGCGTCCGGCGTGAAGGTGGTGTTTGGGCCTTTTTCTCCCAAACCACTGACTGCATATTAATGAAATTTCATGTGATTAGGGGTTATATAAGGGCATTTTGATTTTTTATCAAATTAGGTTTCGGCTCATATTAAGTAGAGGGATGGGGCAAAAATGCTCCAATTCTTAAAAAATCTTCTTCTCAAGAACCAGCAATAGCAGAGACTTGATATTTGATATGCAGCTTCCTTTTGAGGTGTAGACTCAAGCTTGTTCAAGAGATATTCGAGGGGCTATATTTGACGATGTTAAAGGAGGGGCAAAAATTTTGGCCCCGCCCCAAATTTCTATTTTCCAAACCGCGAGGCCGATTTGAACAAAATTTTACGTGAGTGCTTATTGGGTCATAAGTGCCTAATTTACGCAGAAATTTTTTTTCCCATAGCCCCGTGGGAACCACAGGAGCTAAAAATAGAAAAAAATGAAAACGCCCATATCTCCAAAACTACACGGCACTGAGAATTCTTATTTGTTGTGAAGCTTCCTTAGGACCAACAGAATGGAATGGTCAAAAAAAATTGCCATCGGTTTTATCAGGGGTAGTTTTTGGGGACTTTGAAAAAGTGCTGAGTCAGCATTTTTTAACACTGTGGGTAATGGGAAAAACATAAGACTACTTTTCTTCCAAAGCACTGCTCCAAAAGCTTTCAAATTTCACATATAACATCTTTGGAAGATTGTTTCACATGTTTATTGAAATCAATTGCCTGGGTCGATATTTGGGCTCTCTATGGGAGCCCAAATGTTTAAATTACTGCAGTATGAGGAGTATTTTTTAAAAATCTTCTTCTTCAGATCTAGCAATAAGAATGTTTTGATATTTGGTATGCAGCATCCTTAGGGGGGTGAGATTCAAGTTTGTTGAAGCCAAGTTCCTAGGTTCATATTTAGGCTGAAAATTTGGGGTCCCGTTGCGGACTTAGAAATTTTGGACCAAAATCGGAAAAAAAATTTTTTTTGTTTTTTCTGCGTTTCGGTCAATTTTAAGACAAAAATTTTTTTTTTTCCCCCTGAAAATTTGGGGTTAGGGTGGGACTTAGAAAATTTTGGACCAAAATCCGAAAAAAAATTTTTTTTGTTTTTTATGCGTTTTGGTCAATTTTAAGAGAGAAAAAAAAAAAAATTTTCCCCTGAAAATTTGGGGTCCGGGTGGGACTTAGAAAATTTTGGACCAAAATTCGAAAAAAAATTTTTTTTGTTTTTTCTGTGTTTTGGTCAATTTTAAGAGAAAATTTTTTTTTTTTTCCCTGAAAATTTCGAGTCTGGGTGGGACTTTTGGACCAAAATCCTGAAAATTTTTGTTTTTGTTTTTTATGCATTTCTCTCAATTTTAAGACCCCAAAAAACCTTTTTTTTTTGCCCTGAAAATTTGGGTTCCGGGTCGGACCAAAATCTGAAAAAATTTTTTTTGTTTTTATGTGTTTTGGTCAATTTTAAGACAAAAAAAAATTTTTTTTTTCCCCTGAAAATTTGGGGTCCGGGTGGGACTTGTTTTTTATGCATTTCTCTCAATTTTAAGACAAAAAAAAATTTTTTTTTTTTTTCCTCAAAATTTGGGATCCGGGTGGGACTCCGAAAATTTTGGACCAAAATCCAGAAATTTTTGTTTTTGTTTTTTATGCGTTTCGGTCAGTTTTAAGACAAGACAAAAAAAAATAAAAATTTTTTACCCTGAAGTATTTGTGGTCCGGGTGGGACTTTTGGACCAAAATCCATAATTTTTGTTTTTTATGCGTTTCTGTCAATTTTAAGACAAAAACAACTTTTTTTTTTTTACACCGAAAATTTGGGGTCCGGGTGGGACTTAGAAAATTTTGGACCAAAATCTGGAAATTAGTTTTATCGTTTTTTATGCGTTTTAAGAAGAAGAAAAAAATTTAGGCTGAAAGTATTTTGTTTGGGAAAAAAGTCTGTTTTTTATGCGTTTATCTCAATTTTTGGACGTAAAAGTGCAGGAACTGAAAACAGAAGGAAAATCCTGTGTATTGTGTGGGCACAATCGCTTCATCTAGCTGGTATATGCTTTTCTTAGGATGCAGCTTATTCAAGTCAAGTCCCTGGTTTGATATTTAGACTACCATGTCAGGTGAGCGCCCTCAGGCCCCCTGGGGCCTCTTGTTTAATTTGTGAAGACCTCAGATCGCTTAATATGAAAATGTGAAAACAGGTGAATTACCCTTTACCCCAGACAGGGCAGGGGAATGGGCAATGGTTGGAGGGGGGGACAGACATAGTTGAATCAACAAAAATTTCAAACTTTACCCCAGAGAAACTTGTGCATGTTCCAATTTTGACAGGGTATGTTGCTCCACTAGGCAGTGCTCTTGTTGAAAACATAGCATACAGGGAACAGAAATTAACATATTCCCAATTATCACAATTCTTGTCTTATTTCATAATCCTTTCATAAACATTGAACATTATCCTTTTCATCAAACACAACACACAGACAAGTTAAGCTGCAGTGTCATCAACACTTTCATTTTAGTTATTCAAGAATTTATATCGTTTCTATCTGTGTTAGGTAAAAAGTTAAATAGAGTTCTGATATGGACCAAAAGTACAGAACTAGTTAATGGTTATGAGAATAATATGGTCTCATAGGACAGAACTAGTTAATGGTTATGAGAATAATATGGACCAATAATACAGAACTAGTTAATGTTTTTTTTGTTTTTTTTTAGATTAGATTCTTTATTTTTGCGGTATAAAAGTACATCTATAACAGGGTAGATTACAAAATTGTTCTTACAAAACATAGTGCAAATGAACATACCGCATGGAAATGACATAGCCAGATTGGCTGTCTACCTGCCATCCCCTTGTAGTGAGTATGTTATCTTCAACACTGCAGATTAACTCGAGACTAGACAATGTTCACTATGCCTTGACCCCTGACCCCCAATATAAATAAGTAGTCCACTAATTTAAGTCGGCTTTCAGCACACCCGGTTATGAGAATAATATGCACTTACAGGACAGAACTAGTTAATGGTTATGAGCATAATATGAATCTATAATACAGAACTAGTTAATGGTTATGAGAATAATATGGACTTATAGTACAGAACTAGTTAATGGTTATGAGAATAATATGGACCAATAATACAGAACTAGTTAATGGTTATGAGCATAATATGGATCTATAGTACAGAACTAGTTAATGGTTATGAGAATAATATGGACCAATAATACAGAACTAGTTAATGGTTATGAGCATAATATGGATCTATAGTACAGAACTAGTTAATGGTTATGAGAATAATATGGACTTATAGTACAGAACTAGTTAATGGTTATGAGAATAATATGGACCAATAATACAGAACTAGTTAATGGTTATGAGCATAATATGGATCTATAATACAGAACTAGTTAATGGTTATGAGAATAATATGGACTTATAGTACAGAACTAGTTTATGGTTATGAGAATAATATGGACCAATAATACAGAACTAGTTAATGGTTATGAGAATAATATGGACCAATAATACAGAACTAGTTAATGGTTATGAGCATAATATGGATCTATAGTACAGAACTAGTTAATGGTTATGAGAATAATATGCACTTGTAGTACAGAACTAGTTAATGGTTATGAGAATAATATGCACTTATAGGACAGAACTAGTTAATGGTTACGAGAATATGTACTGTTTGTACAGAACTAGCTAATGGTTATGAGAATATAGACTTACAGTACAGAACTAGTTAATGGTTAATGGTTATGAGAATATAGACTTAGATACTTATAGTACAGAACTAGTTAATGGTTATGAGAGTAATATGGACTTTATAGCACAGAACTAGTTAATGGGTATGAGAATATAGACTTATAGTACAGAACTAGTTTATGGTTATGAAGATATGGACTTATTGTGCAGGACTAGTTAATGGTTATGAGAATAATATGGACTTATAGTACAGAACTAGTTAATGGTAAGGAGAATATAGACTTATAGTACAGAACTAGTTAATGGTTATGAGAATATAGACTTATAGTTTAGAACTAGTGAATGGTTATGAGAATATGAACTTCTTGAAAAACTGTTCAACCACAGCATTGTTTATCAAATCATATTCAGGATTGTATCTTATTACAATAGGTTTAATTCACTTTGATGCAATCATCTTTTTCCTCCGGGGTTTATATTAGCCAGTTTACTTGATGACAATATAGCATGAAATAGGTTAAGGTAACAGTGAGGAAAATCGTTATTGAGAAAGACTCAGTGTCAATCATTTTAAGTGTGTCTCAGGAAACCGATATAATTTCAAAAGATTAGCTGTGAATTCCATGAAAGTAAAACCACCGGATTTCATTTAAAATCCATATCAATTTTATTGCCATAAATATTGGAGAATGACAATCCCATAATTCTCCCTGTTTATTTGGTGGAGATGAATTGCTCGCACAAAACTCTTGGCAATTTTAGATTTCCACTGGGAGTCGAGAAGTGCTAAGACAATTTCACATTTAATCAGTAAGCAAGAGCTAGTGAAATAGTGAACAAGTAAGAACAATGTCTCACGCGATGAATCTCTCTCATCAGAATTTGTTTCTCTGCTGGTTCTATGGAAAAAAATCAATCACCAGTCATTTATTTTCATCGTATCTCCTCGTGAGGATAGGGAACGAGCTGCTGTCTACCAGGAGACTTGCACATTTATTGATGATAATAGGCAAATTAAAAGAAATTCCATCCCTCTTTTTATTTGTTGTTGTAAATTTCTTTTTTTCTGCAGAACAAATTTATATCTGATAAAATTTATATCTCTAGAAACCTATTATACCTCTGGAACTAGTGCATTGCTTAATGCGAATGTTTGATGTATTAAACCAATAATGTTATTGATCAGTCTCGTAACTTAACAGGTCACATTGGTATGGAAAGAAGAGATTTTAGTTGGCTGGATCCCACGTGGGAACCTTGGGAAGTAAAGTAGTGCTTGTCTACTTTGGTAAACAAGTTCTTCTTTACTTGTAAAATAAGACCTGAAACCAATATCTGAGGTTCAAGTCCTCTAAACTGGTCAACATGGGGATAAACAATTGGCTAAACTTGACTTCATACCCATTTTGTAGTCATGATGTAGCCAAAGATACTAAAAGTGACCATAAACACCAATGAATAATAAATATAAATATTTAACTGTACAGGGAAGGCACCTTTTCAGGGACTGTATGTAGATCAACTGAAATCACCAAACTCTCTCTAGTTTGAGCTATGTCATAATTTCAGGGACACCAAAAGATCAGTAGTGCCTGACAATTTGTCAGACACTTCTTCACAAAGATCTATTGTGGTATCTATAATTGAGATAGTTGTAACAGTCAAGGCAACTTCACCCAGATTTTAAATCCTGTAAAAACATATTTCATAGCAGTTTAATACAGTGAAACCCTGTTAATTGAATAGTCACTTTGCCAGAGAAAAATATTCAATTAGTGGAGTATGCAGTCGATAGGAATTGGGTCATTTACCCACCTTCTGGTTATAAATTGGATGTATTGAGGCCAGAAATGTATGTAAATGTTCAAAATTCAGTGAATGATGGAGTAATTCTAGATAGATTAAAAGAAAGATTTTTATTCAATTAACAGGAGTCAACTCTGTACTGAAGGTATGGTAAATGATTTAGTGTTTGTAAGTTATACACAATTAACTGGTAGAGTGGTAAGTTATTAATCAAAAGTGATTCGTAACATGAGTACTTCTTTTTCAAAGATTCCATGCTTCCAGTAAGGAGTGCCTTAGTTTAGCAAAATATTGTTCTCAAATAATTGTTTTATTACCATTTATTGGAGAGTGCCAACAGGAAATATACGGGGTTCACATGGGGTGCATACACAAAAGTGAGTTGAATTTTGAAAATGAAATTCCAGGTCCTTGAAAGTTCTCAAAAGTGGATTTTCTTTATAAATAATCACACGAAGTCCTTGGAAAACATGCACATTGAACACCCAGGGTTATATCATGTCAGACAGTTTTATGTGTAGAAGAATTAAGCCTGAGCACCTGTAGATAACTGCCGAGTAGCAGTGTGTGACTGTTCAACTCACCAACCCCACAAAACTGGAGCATCAGCATTGGTTCATTGCATGTGCACCATTACTATACAGTACGATTTAGCACACTACATCAAACATTTGGGCCATTGGGATTAAGTGTCTTGCCCAAAGACACAACACAGCTGGTGTGGGTCTGGATTGAACCTATGACCTTTCAATCAGGAAGTGCCATGCTCTAACCAATGAGCCACCATGCTCCCAGTTGTAGGGATACAAACATTGTGTGTGTCTTCCATCAACAGTTTTTAACCTAGAGCCACCAGACTTACACTATTGGTGCAGCTTGAAATGGTTAACAAGATTTGTCCAAGACCTTGAAAATGCTAAAAAGTAGATGAATTTGAAAACTTAAAGTCCATACACTTGAGAGTGGTTGAAAACTGGACTATGTGGGTAAATATTCAGGGAAGTTCTCCATTTTTTGCCAGATTTCAAGTTTTTTGGTTTATTCTGGAGACTGATTCTTTCCAGCCTTCTTAATTTTGTGTCGGATTACAGGAATCTGGCCCATGTGTTGATTTGCATTCTGAAACATGACAAAAATAGAGCATTCAGATCTGTAAAATTTTCAACCATTGTAAGTGCTCCAATATGTCTCAAGTAGGATATTTTAGATTTGTTACATTGGGTTAACTATTAATATTGACACCAGTAATTCAAGGTATGTGCTAGCTGCACTAAGACTCCAGCACCACCTCAGGCCAGCCTGGACTCAGCTGAGCCCAGGTAGGTCTGAGGTGATGCCTAGTCTTACAGAGACTTGGTAATTGCCCTGATATGTTTTGTTGCAGAACCAATACATATACCTGATATTGATCATTGGAAAGCTCTCTGGGAGAGTTTAGTGTTAGGGTTCTGTGGTATAGCTTTACAAGGATCAGTGGAAGTAACATATATTACTGGTTTGGAACACATGTATAAGATATGTTAACTCATATCTTTACAGACAACAGAGATGATGAAAATTTAGGAGAATGTTGGGAAGCCACTTGAAAATTCCTCCAGAAAATCCTTAAAATTCCTGGGTTTAATTTTTCACTTGAGTGTGCGAATCATGGGTGGTGTGTTGCTTATTTTTGGTGAACACAACTTCACAACTTCCAGCTTTTACAGCATTTGGCTTGCACCAGTAATTTAGCTTAAAATGGTGTTGTGTCCTATGACCAAAATTAAGTCCTCTGACCCAGACTTCACAGTTGGCCACAATTTCCAAAGCATTTTAACAATTGTCTGTTTGTTTTGGAGCCTGTTTCAGAAGCTATTTGTTGCTCATATTCCAAATTTTGGGATCAAAAGGATGAAAATTTGGTTCTGAAAATATGCACTAGATGCATTGATTTTATTTTTTCTTATATTATGCTTCACAAATTCTCTCATTTTGGAATATAGTGGAGAACAAAACCACTTACAATACCTTCAGTACAAATTTTACCTGTTAATTGCATATAGGTTATAGAGGAATGGTTTATAGGCCAACTTGCTCCTCAGTACATCCAATACATGCATTTAATCTATTATATCTTGTTTGACAGAGCTCAAGGAGCTCTGTCAAACAAGATAGAATAACTGCTTACTTTATCTCCAGAAAACAGAAAAGTTCTCAAATCCCTGTTAATTTAATAATTCTCACTGGCAAAGTCCATTCAATTAACAGGGTTCCACAGTATTGTTACTTTCTCCCACAGTTGTCTGCCGTTATCAGTTAGCAGATATATCTGAGCCCATGGGTACATTCTTTTTAAGTTGTTTTTTCAAATCCATTTCAATTTTCAGTCCCCCCCCTCCCCCCCCCCCCCACCCACCAGGAGTTGAGTGGTTTGGGTCTATGCTGAAGAATTTGTCATTGAGTAGGATGTATCTGGTGATAATGTTGTGGCAACAGCTGTGTTCTACTTTAATGGGATTGATGACAAATCAGGTGTTAGACAGCTGATGAAATATTTCACATGATGAAGAGATATTCTGTAACTAAGAAAATTGGATATTGGTCTATTTGTCAGTATTGGCATTCTGTGAGAAATAGACTATAAATGTCAAGAATGCATGCAAATCTCTGCTGGAGGATATTTCTTCTATAAATGATAGGACTCAACAGAATTCTCTGTCGGTGCTATTTACCCTCTCAAGGATATGGTCAACATTTTTGCAATGAAACTTTCCTTTTGAAAACACTTAAGTTCATTCATTATCAACAGATATTTGAGTTTGCAAATAGACTCATTTAATTTTCAGTTCATGCCCAACCAGGGCTTACATTGTATGATATCAGATCTGCCGTAATTGAAGTAATGTGATAAAAGCCTCCAGCGGAGCTGTGGAGCAGTATGTGCACAGCAAATTCTATTAACTGGTCTTATGGGAGCTTGATGGCTCAGTGGTAGAGGTCCTGAGTTTGATCACCATCCGAGATGACCCGCGTTGTGCCCTTGGGCAAGGCACTTTATCCTGGTTGCCTACATGGGGGCACGGTGATGCCGTGTACTGAGGTGTACTGCTCGTCGATGGTGCACATGTCTTCAACTGTTGTAACCCAGCTTGAGCGGAGCTTGAACAGAGTAAGAATGTTGAGGAGCTGACCATTGCTAGTCAATGCTCGGTAGTTCTCTCTGGGTACTCCGGCTTCCTCCACTCATAAAACTGTCATGGTCATGACCTTAAACACCAATAAATAAATAAATAACTGGTCTTACCATGGGACCCTGGAAAGTGGAGCAGTGCTTGCTCTGTACTTGAAAGATTCTATTTTATTCATATTTATAGAACTCATTAACTACCAACCTCCACTAGGCAGCTTCATTAATTATAAACAATGGCCTACACATGGTGAGTCCTTGGATCAAGGTAGCATTAATTAACAGACTCTGGTATGCTCAGTTGGCAAGAGGTATGTCACTTGAATATGTTGTCATTTGTTCTCTCAGGTATTTAAAGTTGGTTTCTAACCCAGAAGACAAAAGACACTGGGTGTAAATATGGAAGTCTTACTATAAATTGAGAACCACCCAGCAGTGCATTCATGCCCCCCTCCCCCCCCCCCCCCTTTACCATTGTTCAAAGAGCAATCGGCAAATCACAAGCTACTGACAAATTGAATGTAATTGGTTGACTGCTTAACCCTTGAACACCAAAGCCCATTTTGCTGGCCAAGAACATGATATATCATAATTTCCTTTAGTAGGGTGGCTGCTATCAGGCCTTCCAATTACCCCAAATTTAAGGTGACAAAAAACTGTGCCCAAAGTAGGAACTATGCTAAAATGTTTTCCTTGATATGTATTTGAAAGTCTTCAATTGGTAGAGTGTTTTTCTTTCTTTATTGTGTGTAAAGTTACTTTCAACTTTAAAAAACAATAATATCCCTTGAAAATGGAACTTTCTGTAATTTGAGCACATTTAAAGCCCTGAAAAGTATGTGCCAAAAATAAAGCAATCTAAAGGCCTGGCTGCTGTGTGAATGTGTCAAGTAGCCCTAAGGCAGCACGTTGAAAATTTTGATTGGTCTGCCCCCAAATAATGAATATGGAAGTGACATGGAAGATACCACCAGGGTTCAAAAGGTTCAAAGTTGCCCCTGTGTTGATATAAATAAAGCACTGGAGCAGACAGAATTCAAGTCATTGTCTCCCATAGTTAGCAACAGAGATGACAGTGATTTGGCTAATGTGGCTTTACACGTGACCTTACACTTCTTTATAATAGTGTTTTAAAGGTTCAAAGTAACGGTAAATTTCAGGGATACTAGTATTTGGGTATTTGCCAACTTTCACAGCTTCACTTTTGACATATGGTATTCCCTGAAAAATAGGTGCACGTGATCGGTACTTCCCTGCCGGTCAGGTTTTCTCTCTTATTTGTTGCATGACCCCCCCTGTTTTGGGGTCAGAAAAAGTTGTCTGAAAGGATATTTGAATGCCAAAATTAAAGTGGTGCGATTATAATTTTTTTCGCTTGAACATTATAATGGATGCCTATGGGAAAATATTTACTGCTGTGATACCATATGAATAGTTGCATTAAGTTTGCAAATCTCTATATCTTGAATGATCTGACATATATCAGAGAATTAAATCAGACTGCAAAAAAAATTCTTCACCACTCATATTTTGAAACATTTTGTGACACCTTACCCCACTGCACCTTTTTGTTGAATTTACCCTGTGGAAACCCTAGTACAGAAGTACCAGCAATGGAGTATACTAGAATCTCTGGAGATTAATCAGTTTAAAAATTACAATTTTATTCAAATAAATGTTGGAGATTTCAAAAGAAAATGCTCTTTTTCTCCTAACAATGTTCAGTGATGTAATTTGTACAGGACTATTAAAAGGAGAAGATTTATGAATGAGCCATAGTTACAAAGCTTCCTGCACAGGAGGTGCCCCAATTTTTCTGAATAAAACCATTCAGATCTAAATGGCATGAATTAATTTATGTCCTTTGAAGCAAGTTTTATTTATTTTCAGACATATGTCTTGAATTTCAGTTAATGCTTTTCAAACAAGTGTACCATCCTTGTATTTCTTAACCCTTTCTCATCCTAACATGCCTGTGACTTGCCCAAAATTGGAGGGGGTGTAACACACTAATTGAAATTGCCCGACAGACAACATTAACTTAACTTCTTTATTGTACTGTAACACCATTATGGTCAAATGTACATCAAGATTAACATTACACATTAAGTTGGTCAGGAAAAAAGAGAAAAAATCATATTTTTACATAAGGCAGTACAAAAAACTTTCAACTTAGCTCGAAGTGCTGTTATCGACCTGGGGCTGATCACATTGTAGGGTGAGCAACCCTAAAAATTATATAATGCCCTGTGAGGCCAAATCTGAACCACTCAGCATGGTGAACCCATAGTGATCGCATTTTGATGTCTTCTGTTTATCCAAGGCCTCAAATCCATCTCATTAACTAAAATAGGAGACCTTTAATTAGTTATCAGTACCTTCCAGTGAATATTTAACCTTCAATTTTTCTCTTGCGACAATCTAAAATTAGATCCAGAATCGTATTTCAAGGCTGACTGATCCTAATAGCATTCACTGTAATGAATAATAAATTATTGTTCATGGATATCAATAATTTTTCGTACACATGAAGCTCTTTCTTATAACGAGGATTTATTGATTTCCTAATTTTCCTCATTTTCCAGTTAACCACACTCCCACTCAATATGCCATCCTAATTTCCCTTGTCCTTGAAAACTTTAAATTGCCTTGAATATTGGCAGTATATCACCTGACTGAAAGTCAGGATGAGCTTTTCTGATCACCCACTATCTGTCGTCTGTGAACATGGTGTTTGCACCTGCTCCCCCTAAACCGCTGAACCAATTTTAGTTAAATTTGAGGTGGTTGTTTGTTCTGACATCACATTTTGTTTTTGTTCAAATCAACTTGCCCAACCCCATAGGGAGGGAGTGGGAGAAAATGCTCCAAAATTTATTAAAAATCTTCTCATGAACCAGTACACTGATGTGATATTGGTAATGAGTGTCCTTTTGATGTGTAGAATCAAGTTTGTTCAAACGAAGTTCATGAAGCAATATTTGCCTTTGTAATGAGAGGGGCAAGGCAAGATTTATGTCCGAGCCCAAAATTTCTGTTTTCTGAACCGATATCCGATTTGAACCAAATTTGGTATGTGGTATTATTGAGTTATATGTACTTGATTCATGCAAAAAAGAAATTTCCTGTCTCCTCGTGGGAACCCCAGGAGCTAAAAATAGAAATATTTTCAAATGCCCATATTTCTCAAACTACACTTAACAAGAGAACTGTTATTTGGTATGAAGCATCCTTATGAGCAGTTAATGGAATGTTAAAAAAAAAAAAAAATTGCCATCAGTTGTGTCAGGGTATAGTTCTTTAGAACTACCAGTCAGAATCATTTAATGTTTGGTATACATTATAGTTATGAGGATCGGATTCAAGATTGTTCAAATCAAGTCCCTCAGCTAATATTTGGGCTTCCTGTTGAGGCCCAAATTTTACCTTAAATAATTGGTCTCTCTAAGGGAGCCAGAATTTTGACTTGGTGGGGTTCTTCAGAACTACCAGTCAGATTCATTTAATGTTTGGTATACATTATAGTTATGAGGATCGGATTCAAGATTGTTCAAATCAAGTCCCTCAGCTAATATTTGGGCTTCCTGTTGAGGCCCAAATTTTACCTTAAATAATTGGTCTCTCTAAGGGAGTCAGAATTTTGACTTGGTGCAATGAGAATTTTGACTTGGTGCAATATGAGGAATAATCTTTGAAAATCTTCTTCTTCAGATCCACCAGACAAAATCTTTTGATATTTTAACTTAGTCCAATATGAGGAATAATCTTTAAAACTCTTCTCCTGAAACACCAGTCAGAATCATTTAATATATGGCATACAGAATCTTTACAGGCTTGGATTCAATTTGTTCAACTCAAGTCAATCGGTTGATAATTGGGCTCTCTTGAGTATCTTGAATTTTAACTTGGTGCAATATGAGGAATAATCTTCGAAAATCTTCTTCATGTCCACCAGTCAGAACCTCTTGATATTTGGTATATAGCATCCTTAGGGAAGCCAGATTTAAGTTTGTTCAAATCAAGTCTTTGGGTAAATATTTGGTCTCCCTATTGGTGCCCAACTTTTAACTTAGTCCAATATGAGGAATAATCTTTAAAAATCTGCTTCTTGAGATCCAATCTCCTACAACATAATCCCACTGCTATGCATTACGTCAACAAAATATATACACTAAGACAAGATACAGATGCATCTGTCCATAAAACAGTGTTGAAATGAAACTGATATTTACAAGTTTTTTTGTTGTCTTTTTTCTGTTTGTTTTGTATTACTCATATGTTCATATTTCTGTATGTTTTACTTTGTTTCATGTCGAAAACCCTTGTTTGGGAATGAACGACAATAAATAAATATAATCAGAATCTTTTGATATTTGGTATACAGCATCCTTAGAGGGTTCAGATTCAGTTTGTTCAAATAAAGCCCCTGGGTTGATATTAGTGTTCCCTGTTGGGGGGGGGGGGGGGGGGGGGGGGCAAATTTTAACATCGTGCAAAATTGGTAATATTTTCAAAATCATCTTCTCCAGAACCAACTGTCAGAATGTTTTGATATTTGGTATACAACAGCCTTCAAGTTTGTTCAAGTTTAGTCCCTAGGTTGATATTTGGACATGAAACTTCACAAAAATGATCAACATGATGAGGGGAAGTGCGTGACATAAGTTTTTCCCGCTCAGTTTCAAGATGGCTGACTGGTGGCCATATTTGATTTTTTTTTACTCCGAAAAATTGAATGCCCCTTTTCAGTCACCCACACTATGAGGTATGCCATGGTGGGGGTATAAAAAATGAATCCCCCTTTTCAGTCACACATCCTCGGCGGTATGCCATGGTGGGGGTCTACCGGGTGACAGACCATCTCTAGTTAGCTCAACTTTGGCGAAGCCAAATTTGAGCTTATGCCATGGCCAGTTGTCCGTCTGTCCGACAACAATTCAATACGGCTCGGGCTAGAGGCCGTATTTATGAACCGATCTTTACGAAACTTCTTGGGTACCTTTGTTATGACTGTGGGACGAGAACGAGTGTTTTTTGGGTCCGATCCGAAATTCAAGTTGGCCGCCAGCTGCCATTTTGTACCGACGATGCAGAAATCTGTTTTTTGTACAGAACTTCCATAGGAAAGCACTGATTTGAATAATTTTTTGTATGAATGTTTAGTACCATGGGATACATCACATATAATACGGGTTTTTTTCTTGTACGTAAATTATGAAAATTAGACTAACTTTGATGTATTTAGTGTTACTTTCAGCACTGTAAGTGCAAATGCCAATACGGCTCGGGCTAGAGGCCGTATTTATAAACCGATCTTTACGAAACTTCTTGGGTACCTTTGGTATCACCGTGGGATGAGAACGAGTGTTTTGGGGTGCGGTCCAAAATTCAAGATGGCCGATGGCAGCCATTTTATACAAAATTAGGTGCAATCAGATTTTTGCACAGAACTTCCATATGAAAGTGCTGATTTGTAAAATTTTTTGTGTGAATGTTTAGTACCATGGGATACATCGCATATAATACGGGTTTTTTTCTCGTGCAGAAATTATGCAAATTAGATGAACTTTGATTTTTTCAGTGCTACTTACACACAATAAGTACACATGTCAATATGGCTCGGGCTAGAGGCTGTATTTATCAACCGATCTTCACAAAACTTCTTGGGTACCTCCGTTATCACCTTGGGACGAGAACGAGTGTTTCTGAGTGCGTTCCAAAATTCAGGATGGCTGCCAGTGGCCATTTTGTACCGAAATTAGGTCTAATCAGTTTTTTGTACACAACTTCTATACGGCTCAGGCTAGAGGCCGTATTTATGAACTGATCTTTACAAAACTTCTTGGGTACCTTTGTTATCACCGTGGGATGAGAATGAGTGTTTTTGGGTGTGGTCCAAAATTCAAGATGGCCACCACAGCCATTTTGTACCAAAATTAGTGCAATCAGTCTTTTGTACAGAACTTCTGTATGAAAGTTCTGATTTGAATAAATTTTTGTATGAATGTTTAGTAAAATGGAATACATCACATACAGTACGGGTTTTTTCCTTATGCAGAAATTATGCAAATTAGATGAATTTTGATTTATTTAGTGCTACTTATACACTGTAAGTGCACATGTCAATACGGCTCGGGCTAGAGGCTGTATTTATCAACCAATCTTCACGAAACTTCTTGGGTACCTTTGTTATCACCTTGGGACGAGAACGAGTGTTTCTGATTGCGGTCCAAAATTCAAGATGGCTGCCAGTGGCCATTTTGTATCAAAATTAGGTCCAATCAGTTTTTTGTCACAACTTCTATACAGCTCGTATTTATGAACTGATTTTCACGAAACTTCTTGGGTACCTTTGTTGTCACCTTGGGACAGGAATGATTGTGTTTTGGGGTGCCTTTGTTATCACTGTGCTATGAGAACAAATATTTTGGGATTCAGTCAGACCCACTCTGGGACTCAAAGATTTCTTTTCTAGTTTAGCATCTGACTGTCACCCACCTTTACAATACTTTACCTATACATTTGTTACAGGCTACGGCCAGTATTTATGTACAGACCATTACAATACTTTATATGTACCTTTGTTATCAGGTCATTACCTAGATGTTTGTCATTGCTGTGTCACATACTATACATGTACATGTCTTGACAAGTTGAGCTACAGTGTCATTGACACTTTCATTTCTTGGGAAGTCTTGGCTACCTTTATAGACACTGAAGACTCTGGTAGAAACAAGTGCAAAGCCACAGGACACATTCTGTGAAATTGAAGCAAACATGATTAGGCAGTGAAAACTCACCTGGAAACAACAGCAAAACCACAGGATATTCTCTGTCAAACTGTATAAAAATCTCCACATCTTCAGTCTTAACAATTTATGTAAGGTATCACTGAAGTAAATAATTTTGAATTAGAGTTACCTGCCTTGAAATGTTGCACTCGGAAATGATGCAGTCGCCAAAAGTTAACAGCCTTGGGAAAACATGTTGTTTCAATAAACATTTGAAGCATTCTTCTAACATCTTGCATTATTGTTGAATATTTGAGATAAATAAAGAGGGTGATTTGATGACTTTTTGGACCCAAAAAACACAATTGACTGTTGGTTGTTTTGGTTGTACACGTGACCGGTACTTCCGTTCCTGTCAGTTTTTCTCTCTTATTTGTTGCATGACCCCCTTTCAGGTCAGAAAAAGTTGTCTGAAGGGCTGTACTTGAGAAAGATATTTGAATGCTAAAATTAAAGTGATGCGATCATATTTTTTTTTTTGCCTGAACATTATAATGGTCGCCTATTGGAAAATATTTAGTTGTGTAATGCCGTAACTAACTATTCACAAAAATGGCTATTCAGACTTTATTATTTTTTCATTTTTACTAGAGAAAAAAAGTGTAAGCAAAGGGTTAATTCATGGACTTTTTTTCCCAGTTTTCAAATATTCTCTGCCTAACAAATCTGCCTAAATATGCTCAGTCCTTGCTAGAATGCTGGAAAGTTGAGAAGTTCTTGTAGGAAAGTTCTGCTTTATTTTCACGATGGGACCTACTGGCTATAGTCTGACTCCTATGAGAACCCTAGCCCTAGGAATTGGAGCAGTGCTTGTTTGCTGTCATGAACAAGTTCTCTTTTCTTAAATTGGATCTGGTAACAGTGCTTGGGAGGGGGAGGAGGGAACTCTAACGTATGTATAAACAATTGGCTATAAGTGACTTTATACTTACATTGCAGTCATGATATTGCCATGGATGGACCTCAAACACTAATATAGAATAAATAGGTACTAGGGCCGGCTAAACCAGGCGTAGGATAAGGGTTTTAACCACAAGGCTGTTCTGAGTGGTTAAAACCCTTATTCTGTGAATGGTTTAAATCTTACATACCCTGCTCTTAATAAATAATTGACTTTGTCACTTAAAATGGGGAAAAAACAATACTTTCTATCGCAGACAGATGGGCTTCTTTTGTTTACATCTGCACAGTACTCCCGGCTGCAAGTAAATGCTTGATTGACAGTTAGACACATCGTCAAAGTTGATTGAACTTATCTTGCTTTTTCAGTCAAATTATTATTAACAATTCCTAAATTTTATTTTAAATTTTTAATTGTAGGTATTTTAAACTTAATAAGTTATTGCACATAGTAGATAGTACTGCAAAACATATGTTTGAATGAAACATCGCAAAGTGTGAATGTATCAAAGTTGGCAAATTGAGTCATGTCAAAGGTCAAGTTGGATGTAGTTCCTACTATAGATGTAATTTTTTGTAATGGAATTCCCATTGAAAATGTTTTAACCACAGTAGAAGCTTTACACCAGTAGTGGGGTTAAAAGCTAAAATTTAACATACAGGATTTTCACAGGTTGTGACATAGGTGAGCATGGTATAAATAAAAATTTATAAGTAGTGCCTGGGATGGGAGTCCTTTAAATGGGCAACGTAATTGTAAATATAGAGAGTGTATTATTGTGGTACAAAAGTTGTAGTCCCATCACACCAATCAGAGGTGGCAGAAACTCCATGAAATTGAAGGGGCACAAATTTCCAAGGCTTCTGTTGGGTTCAGCCCAGTGGGAGAAAATTTGCAATTGTGGGGTCCCACAGGGTTCAGTTCTTGGTCCAGCCTTATTCCTATTATATATAAATGACATCAGTTGTTCTACAACTCTTAATCTCTTGTCATTTGCAGATGACACAACTGCCCTCAGTCCCTAATACCAAATCCATAGATACCCATTTTAACCATGAACTCAATAATCTATATGAGTGGTGGTCAGCAAATCAACTCGCCCTGAACATCAACAAAACAAAATAAATTATCATTAATCCAAACAATAAAGCTAAAAGTTGCATTCACCCTGACATTTTCATGAATGGTAAAAAATTAAAAAGGGTGGGTTCAAATGAAGAAGATAAATCTCTAAATTGTTTAAATATTCATGTTGATGAACACTTATCTTATCAAACTCATATATCAAAAATTTGTTCTAAGATTGGATGGGTAAATTATACTTTGAACAGAGCAAAAAAACTATTACCACAACATGTCATGAAGATGCTCTATTACTCATTGGTCCACTGTTACTTGGTACATTAAACAACAAAAAGTATAATTCCCATGCAGACCCATTGTTCATAAAAGATAAAATATTGAAGGTCACCGACTTGTACAAACTACATGCCTGTCTGTTTATGTTTGATTGGAAAAATGGAAAACTTCCAGAATCTTTCGAACATTATTTCACTTCCCCAATCTCTCAATCACACATGAGTACAGGCAATTAGGACTGGTATGTATCAACAAAACCCGAACAAAGGCTTTAGATAGGCTGCCCTCATATGCCTTTCCAAAAATCTGGAATGAACTGGACCCTGAGGTGCGAAACATAGAAAATAGAAAAGAATTTAAAGAGAAGTTAAGAACAAAACTTCTGTCCTCATATCAAGAAAGCTATCAGTGTGACAACCCATACTGTCCTGACTGTTACACTCCACAGTAAGGGTTGCCACACGTAAATAACTTCAGCATCCCAAACTGTCGACACATCGAGGACTTATGTATAATATTGTGTCTATTATGTTTTTCTTTACTGATGAACAATATTTGAACTGTGCCATATTTGTTTTCTAAATTTAACCACAACCCAGTTTGATAACAATAATAATATCAGATTAGCACAGAGGGGTAGGGATACCCACCATCACATTCATCATTAGCCACCTTTTTGAGCCTGGAAACTCGTCCATCTACAGAAATAGATTAATGGGGTGTGTAGCTGAGTCAAAGTTGCAGTTCTACTATCTACTCACAAGTATCCAAAGATTAATGCGCAGAGCACGTAGTCCGTGTTGGAGTTAAATGTATTACGGGAGTGACAGGTAGACAGCCAATCTGGCAATGTCATCTCCCAATGGTATAGACTGAATATCATTTTCTAGTTATCTATTTGTATTTTATAGTCAAATATGTAATTGCCTGTAAACTATACCGTTAAATAAATAAAAAAAATATCTAAATGTCTGCAAATGTTTGATTACCAGATAGTCTCTCATTTAGATGAACAAGTCACAGTGATTACTGTCCAGTTCTACTTCAGTCAGCTTCCAACCTGTTGGCCAGCCTTCCCAGATTACAAGATTTTTTATTCAATTAACTGGAGTATACTCTATAACCTATATGTAATTAACAGGTAAAGTTTGTACTAAAAGTATGGTAAATAGTTTGGTGTTTGTAAGTTATACACAGTTTACAAATTAAGTAATAAACAATTAAGTGGGCTCCACTGTATTACAGGAATGCCTGAATATTGACACGTTAGCATGCACCTATTTTTTAACTCCGTATGTAACTGCAAAAAATGTCTGTGGAAAAAAAGTAGCTAGGCATGTGTTTCCTATGCACCCCCACCCTTCCCCTCCTCCCTATTTTTAACTGTCAGTGTAACTGCATAAAATGTCGGTGGAAAAAAAGTAGCTGGGCATGTGTGTCCAGTGCACCCCCCACCCTTCCACTCCCCTCATCCCACAGTTCTTCTGCAACTGACACCAATAAATAGATAAGTAAATAAAGAGTTCATAAAAAAATGGCCCCTGGTAGAAGAAGAGTTACAGAAGTAAAATGGAGAGTTCGTTGATTTAATTCACTAAGTTAATCTATGAAAGCAATCTTTTGAGATGTTCTGTTTGTATGCTGCAGTGGTATTACTTGTGCTTAGTCAGAGGTGCAGATACATTACAACCAAAAGCTAGGAAAAGCCAAACTTACTTAGATAAATTAGAAATCAAAACTTATCCAAGAGGAAAGATGAATTGTGGTTGAAAAGATTGGTTTCCATAGTAACTGTTGCAATTTTCTGTCTTTTTCATTAGTAGCTGGATCAATGCTGTTCATTTCTTGGTCAGTGTTTACTATAGATAATGTAATTTGATTGAAGTTCACATCAATTATTGGAAGTGCTATGATTTTTTTTTCATCTAAAAATTGTCAACAAACTGCGATATGATTGGGTATTATAATTTCAAGTCTCTAATTCAATATTTGTTATGGCAATAACCAAGAGTGGCTTTGATAATTCCCTCTGGTGTTTACCCATCCTCACAGAGACTAAATTAGTTGTAGGTACTTCAAGCCTGGGGGGGGGGGGGGGGGGCGGGGGGGGAGGGCCATTCATATTCTTTTAAATTTGTTGTTCATCTTGAGTTTATAATTTTACCGAAGATTAAAATATCTGATAAAAGTATCATAAAGTGAATGAGTTAAAACCCTTTATATATAGGGTTTAATGATACTTTCATCAGTCAAGGTAATGTCATCTCAGATAGTTTTATAAGTGGGGGAAGGTGGAATAGCAGGAGAGAACCACCAAATATTGGCAGGTAACTGTTAGACTTTCCAACTTACTAACCCTGCATTAGCATGCTTAGCATTGGTTGAAGGTATGTGTACCGTCGTCAGCATGTAGAATGCCTTGAGTTAAAACTAAAGTTTGACTTTTAAGAAAATGCTATTTGGTAATTTTGAGAATTCTAAACAACGATTTGTTATTAATAAACATAACAAACTCGGTAAACAACGATATGGCTATCTATGGCAAGTGCAACTCACAAAAATCGCCATTCACATTTTTTTTATTTTTAGCTCACCCTGACAAAGTCAAGCTGAACTAATCCCATCACTCTCTGTCTGTCGTCCGTCTGTTGTCCATCAACACTATGTTTTGGTCTTCTCCTCCAAAACCACTGGGCCAATTCAAGTGAAAGTTTGTGTGAGTGATGGTCTTGAAGGGCCATTGCATTTTTGTTCAACTCAACATGCCCAGCCCCATAGGGAGGGGGTGGGGGAAAATGCTCCAAAATATTTTTTAAATCTTCTCCTCATGAACCAGTGTTGATATTTGTTATAGAGCTTCCTTTTTGAGGTGTAGAATCAAGTTTATTGAAACGAAGTTCGTGAAGCAATATTTGGCTTTGTAATGGGAGGGGTAAGATTTTTGGTTCCACCCAAAATTTCTATTTTCTGAACCGATGTCCGATTTGAACTAAATTTGGTATATGGTATTATTGGGTTCTAAGTACCTGACTTGTGCAAAAAAAAAAAATAAATTCCTGTATCCCTATGGGAACCCTAGGAGGTTAAAATAGAAATCAAACGCCCATATTTCCCAAACCACACGGAACAGAGAGCTGTTATTTTGTATGAAGCATCTTTAGGACCAGTAGAATTGAATGGTAAAACAAATTGCCATCTGTTATGTTAGGATGTCCTGTAGAGGGCATCGAAAAAATGCGGAGTCAGCATATTTGCACATTTTTAGCTCACCTGACTGAAAGTCAGGGTGAGCTTTTCTTATCACTCTTCGTCCGTCATCATGTGTGAAGGTGGTGTTTGAGCCTCTTTCTCCTAAACCACTGGCCACATTTTAATTAAATTTCATATAAGTAGTGGTTATATAGGGGCATTTTGATTTTTATCCAAAATAGGTTTCGGCTCATATTGAGCAGAGATGTGGGGAAAAAATGGCCAAATTTTTTGAAAATCTTCTTCTAATGAACCACTAGTAGCAGAGACTTGATATGTGGTATACAGAGTCCTTTTGAGGTTTAGAATCAAGTTTGTTCAAGAGAAGTTTGTTGGGCATTATTTGCCTTCGTTATGGGAGGGGCAAAAATTTTGGCCACGCCTAAAATTTCTATTTTCAGAACCGTCCGGTCGATTTGAACCAATTGTGATATGAGTAGATAATGGGTCATAAGTAGTTGATTGATGCAAAAAAAAATTTTCTCATTGCCCCGTGGGAACCTCGGGAGCTAAAAATAGGAAAAACCTTAAAACTGCCATATCTCCAAAACTACACGGCACAGAGAATTCTTATTTTGTATAAAGCTTACTTTTATCCAGTAGAATAGAATGGTTAAAAAAATCCCTATCGGTTTGATCACAAGGTACAATGGGAAAAAAGATCAAAAAATCTTTTTCTCCAGATCCAACAGGCAGAATCTTTTGATATTTGGTATGCAACATTGTGGGGTGGATCTGATTGAAGTTTGTTCAAATCGGCTCCCTGGATTCATATTTGGGCTCACTATAGAAGCCCGAATTCGAACTTAGTGCATTTCAGGCAAATTTCTTAAAAAATCTTCTTCTCCACATCCAGCAGGCACAATCTTTTGATATTTGGTATGCAACATTGTGGGGTGGATCTGATTCAGGCTTGTTCAAATCGGCTCCCTAGATTCATATTTGGGCTGACTATAAAAGCTTGAATTCGAACATAGTGCATTTCAGGCAAATTTCTTTGAAAATATTCTTCTCAAGATCCAGCAGGCAGAATCTTTTGATATTGGGTATGCACCATGCTTAGGGGGGTTGTTCAAGCCAAGTCCCTGGGTTCATATTTCGGTTCACTGTGGTAGCCCGAATTATAACTTAGTTCAAAATGAGGAATTTTCTTTAAAAATCTTCTTCAGATCCAGCAGTTGGAATGTTTTGATATTTGATATGCAGCATCCTTAGGGGGGTGAGATTCAAGTTTGTTCAAGCCATGTCCCTAGGTCCATATTTGGACTCACTGTGGGAGCTTGAATTGTAACTTAGTTCAAAATGAGGAATTTTCTTTAAAAATCTTCTTATTCAGATCCAGCAGTCAGAATGTTTTGATATTTTGTGTGCAGCATCCTGGGGGGGGGGGATTCAAGTTTGTTAAAGCCAAGTCCCTGGGTACATATATGGGCTCCGAATTATAACTTAGTTCAATATGAGGAATATTCTTTAAAAATCTTCTTTTTTTTTAGATCCACTGGTCAGAATCTTTGGATATTTGGTTTTAGCTTTTCTTAGGAGGAGCAGATGCAACTTGTTGAAATCAATTCTCTGGGTTGATATTTAGGCTACCATGTCAGGTGAGCGCCCTCAGGCCCCTTGGGGGCCTCTTGTTTTTTAAATCTTTTCTCCAGAACCAATAGTCCGAATCTTTTGATGTTTGGTATACAGCATTCATAGGGGGGTCAGATACAAGTTGTTAAAATAAAGCCCATTGGTTCATATTTGGGCTCAATACAGGAGCCCAAATTTTTAACTTAGGGCAATATGGGGAATATTCTTTAAAATTCTTCTTCAGAACCAACAGTCAGAATCTTTTAATGTTTGGTATATACATCATTGTTATGAGGGTCAGATTCAAGAGTCTTCAAACCAAGTCCCTAGGCTAATATTTGGGCTTCCTTTGGAAGCCCAAATTTTAACTTAGGTTCAATATGGGGAATAATTTTTAAAAAATCCTCTTAAGATCCACCAGTCAGAATGCTTTCATATTTGGTTTATAACATCTCTAGGGGAGTCAGATTCAAGTTTGTTCAAAATTGGTTCCCTGGGTTAATATTTGGGCTCCCTATGGTAGCCCGAATTTTAACTTAGTGCAATACAAGGAAATTTCTTTAAAATTCTTCCTCTACAGATCCAACAGTCAGAATGCTTTCATATTTAGAATACAACATCTCTAAGGGGGGGGGGGGGGGGGGGGGAGGAGGGAGGGGGGTGGTGGTCAGATTCAAGTTTGTTCAAATCAGTCCATAGGTTAATATTTAGGCTCGCTAGGGTAGCCCAAATTTAAACTTCGTGCAATATGAAGAAATTTCTTTAAAATTTTTCTTCAGATCCAACAGTCAGAATGCTTTCAGATTTGGTATACAACATCTCTAGGGAGGTCAGATTCAACTTTGTTCCGACGAGAGCCTGGGTTAATATTTGGGCTCCCTATGAGAGCTGGAATTGGCCATGTAGCTGTAGAATTAGAAATTTTGTGTTCAGTACTCTCTAGAGGTGTGTAACTAAGATTAGCTCCACAAAGGTTGTATCAAGGGGCTTCATAGGGGATCTCCACATTTTACATTATGATTAACTGAAGAAAAGACATGATGCTCAGACTATTTTGTCACTCCTCTGGGGCTCAAGGATTGACAATGTATCTAATGGAGATGAATGCTTAATGTAGACTCGTTCTTGGACTCTGTTTATATCATGTTCTGTTTAAGGTGAGCGTTTCAGGCCCTGTCAACCTCTTGTTTCCAGTTGTTCTTGCAAAACATAGTTTATGACTCAATGGAATGAGCTTAGGGTCTTAAGTAGTGTTTTGTAAGTAACAATTGAAAATTCTTTTGCAAGTGTCCAGTCGGCTTAGATAAACTGTCGGCAATATGTTTTGAGGGACAAAAATAAATTTTTGAATTTCTGAGAAACATATATTGATTTTGTTATTAGAAAATCATGTCACACAAATGATAAATGTTTGGAATTTTCACTTTCTTTCCCCTATTCTTGTAACGAGATTAAGGGCCTTGATGTTGTCAAGAATGACAACAACATTATTTTGTATTGTCACTTTTCTTATGAAATACTGTTGAAATATTACACTATTGGAAAGGGATGTTAGAGCCCTTTTTAACAGTGAACCACAAGTGTAGCATATTGTCTTAATAAGGGAAGAAACACCATGAAGCACTTGTAAGTTCAGCTTTCGGTCTTAGAAGGCTAAAGCAGCCATTGGCTATTTTAGTGATAATGCACAAGTTAACGACTGAATAAATGCAGATTATCATGATTATGTGCATGTCCTGTGATTTGTATCAGATTTGAGGTGGTGTCCAGAATGAGATCTCAAGGAGCCAGCTTTGCCAGCGAGTTGTGATCCCATTTTTGGACACCACCAAGAATCTAATGCAAAGCACAGGACATGCACATCATCAAGATAATTCATTTATCTAACAATTTTGTCACATAAACAGATTAAATATTAAATTATTAATACAGTTTTAGTACATAATGTTGGGCGAGAAAAAGTTTGAAAAAAAACATATTTTGTGAAACTATATTGTTGTGCACTCTAACAAACAATGAGTAACGTGGGCACTGCAATTTTTAAAGTTGTGTTGTCAAATTATTCACTCACAGTGTCACTTCCTATGATGATCTGCTTGAATTTATGGGTGTGTGACGTGGGCACATCCTCTGGAGCCAGGTATGTGTAATATTGAATTGTGCAGTTTTTATTTATTGTGGGGGGTTATTGGCTTTTAATAGTTCTGTCACTAACTGTAAGGAATTTTGTTTTGTTTTGTAAGTGATCAGCTGAGTCCATCACTGAAATGCATAGAATGTATTCATGTGCCTGTTATGATAGCCCGTCACGTTACCGGACACGAGTTGTCTATTATCACACAGAATCAGAATGAGTCATTTATATGATATGGAATCAGAACACATAATGTGATATGTACCGTTTCTAGATGTTTTCAGGCCAAATTCTATATGATTGTTAGATAAATATGATTGCAGATATAGAAATGATTGTGAAAGTTTGGTAGCAGTTAGTATCATGATTTTCTGGGCTCAAGTGGTTAACAAGTGACTAAATTTGATAATCACTGTTGTGGAAGTGATTGTGAAAGTTTGTCAGCAAGTGGTCTCATGGGTTTCTAGGCACTATGGGATACATGATGGAAATTAGCATAGTTCATGCTCCATGCTATTATCACATTCATTACTGCTACTGCAGTTCTGCCAGTAATCTGTTCATATGCAATAGTTGAATTAATCAGTGTTCTCAGTCAATACATTTAAATCTTATTCATTACATTTATGTAATCAAGATGCTTTGACTTTTAATCTGATGCATCTTATATCAACCCTGTCACCAGAAAATCCCAGGGAAGTAGAACAGTACTCCTTTACTGTGGTTGATAAGTTCTGCTTTACTATTATTATAGGATCTGATAGCCATTGCCTGGGGGTGGGAGTCCTCTAAAATGGCAACAAAACTATGAATTATTCACTGCACTTGCCTTTATACTTACTTGTATGGTTATTGATATGGTTATTGATGCTTTAAGTGACATTAAACACCAAAAAACAAAGTAACTTCACCAAAGATAATGGATTAAATTCTTTTATTATATATAAAGCACAGAAATTGATCCGCTTCCACTATTTTGGACCATTTCAATCCATTCTGTTCAAAAACAAGAGTTTGGTATTCCAAACCCACTTTCTCAGATGAGACTATTAAACTTTTATCAACCAAGAGAACTAATGCTATATGGCATATATTCTTTATTGAGGTTCAATGTGGGATACATTCTTTGGAGCAATGTTTGTGGTACACGTCTTCAAAAACTATTATGTTGTAATCACACTCCACTCCAGCTGGGTCGAGGGAATAAGAGGGAACGAGAGATATGTTCCAGAAATAGACAAATGAAGCCAATCGGCAGATGTTTTAGTAGCCGCAAAACTTTTGTTTATCTTTGAAAATCAGACAAATATTAACATTAAATCAACACCATTAATTAAAATGACATAAAATACCAATAGTTTGTGTAATCTGTGTTAGGCTCGACAATGAGAATTTATTTATTTATATTTTGGGGTTTAACAACACTTTTGACAGCCAGGGTCACCTTGTGTTGGACAGTTTTACAGGTGAAGTACAAGGAGGAAACCACTGAGCAATGGAAAGCAACTGTCAGACTCCCTAATGTACTAACTCCACACAAGCAGGGTTAGCATTGGTTGAAGACAAGTGCACCATCGATGTGCAGTACGCCTAAGAACACAACACCACCATGCCCCCACGTGGCAATTGGGAATCAGTGTCTTGCCCAAGGACACAACGCGGTTACTGCAGGTGGGATTTGAACCAAGGACCTCTCGGCTATGATGATGAGAAACAACTTGAACATTATGGTACCTTTATGAATGAACAACGTTTTGTATTCACTACTTCATTTACTTGATGAATGAATTATGTGCAGATAGTGATGTAATAGAATACTATTCATGCTACCTGTTCAGAAATACGTTTGTTCCAATAAGACAGAAATACGTTTGTTCCAATAAGAAAATCCTCGCCCTCTGATTGAATGAGAGCTTGCTTAGTATTTTTTCTCTCCTTACATCTCCAGTGGCATATATATCGTCTGACATCACCACATGGAATATTTGAAAAGATGAGATTCAAAGTTCATATTGCCTATAAAATCTTATTTTTCGAGGTCTGTGATCATTCTATGAATGTATACTCACAACCCACTTATAAAAAAAGTCCAGATTACTCCATCTCAGTTCAAATCATCAACTTGTTCATGATTTGAACTGAGATGGTGTAACCTCAACCTATGTTTAAGTTATTGAGTTTTTGTTGTCCAGTGACATCGTGGGGTTTTACTTACTAAATTTGTTATTGTTAAAGTTGCCTTGTTCATTCCAGTGCATTTCACGAAGTGGGTTTTGGGCTAGGGGTAGGGTCTTATTGAAACATGTACATTATTGTGATAAATTGGTGATAACATGGTCTGAGGTTTGTGGCTCGGAGCATATGTTCAACCTCAATGCTTCATGTCTTGGTTCAACATAAGCTCCGAGCTGCAAACCTATGACCATGTAACCGTCAATTCATTACAGTAACTTGTGTAGGGCTATTTTGATAATTTTTCATGTGTTTTACCTGGCTGTAAATTAAGATACGTAATAAAAAGGATTATTATGACAATGGTTGGTCTGGTGTTCTGTATTCTGCTCCATTGATGAGCGCAGATAATGGCATCCCACTCATCACCTTTGGTAGGATGACTGATCTGCTCTGATAACCTCAACAGAATCCAGAATACCAGATCAGTTATTGCCATAATAATCTGTATTTATCCTCATTTAATCTTTTTTCAATCATTAACCCTTTAACCCATGCACTTGGCACCAAAATTTGTTGTTTTAATTTTTTTTTTCTCAGATTTTTCAAACAATTTCAACAGAACCGTATCATGTAACCCTTCATTGAAACAAGCTTGGAGAGTGCAGTGGCTCAATAGGTAGAGATGCAGGCTGCAAACCAAGAGGTCCTCAGTTGGAATCCCACCTGCAGCAACTGCATTGTGTCCTTGGGTAAGACACTTCATCCCAATTGCCCATGTGGGGGCATAGTGGCATTGTGTACTATGGCTGACTGCTCATTGATGGTGCACTTGTTTTCAACCAATGCTAACCCTGCTTGTGTGGGGAGTTATGACAGTTGCTTGCCATTGCTTGGTGGTTCTCTCGGGGTACTCCAGCTTCCCCCACCTGTAAAACTATCCGACATGAGGTGACCCTGGCTATCAAAAGTGTCATGAAGCCCCAATAAATAAATAAACAAATGGAACAAGCTTGGGGAGCTTGTTCCAATTAGACATCACATGATATGGTTTTGTTGAAATATTTTGAAATTTGTTTTTTTCAAGTGCCCATTTTGTATCTTATGCAGGTAGATGGGGCCTATTAATTAGGTTAAGGGTTATACTCACAATTTAAAAGCGATAAAGCATATTCATTATTCATTAACATTCTGGACGTAGACCTATTTGTATGCAGTTGTATACTGGTGCAAAATAATAATCACTGACAGTAACAAATGAGATGAGGAATGAAATGAAAATGCTTCCAATGACATTATTTAACAACTGTTGTTTCAGTAATATTTATTATTGGTTTGTGCTTAACTCACTACATGTACATCAATGTGAACTATTTCTTTAGCTCATCCAAACAATGCATCGTTTTTAAGAGTGTAATATGAGGCCTTACATGAAGCAGTGTTTGTTTCTTAAATCCATATCTATTTAGGAACCATTTATCAGGTTTTGGATGAAATGATAAATAGAATCTTGAACATGTCCCCTGTTTATCATGAAACTTGTCCAGTAAAGAAGGTCTGGATGAAGCCCAACATTCAGTTCAACAAGTGAGCATGTGCATGTACCAAAAATGTTCAGTCTGTGACAATTGTAACCTAGTTATCTCTCCTTGAACTTTGAAGATTTGGTACAGATTTCTATGAGATTCTTGTGTGTACAACTTCTACATTTATAAACCGATTTTTACTTCCTAACCCCATTACCCAATGCACATGATATTTAACAGTTTGTTATTTTAAATTTGTTTTTTCAAATTTTTCAAAAGATTTCAACAAAACCATATCATATGATCCCTCATTGGAATGAGCTTGCTTCAGTGAAATATCATATATGGTTTTGTTGAAATATTTTGAAACAAATATTTTGAACTCCTCAATATGTAAATTATGCGGCAGATGCAGCTAATTCATTGGGTAAAGGGTTAAACATGATCATTATTAACATGTCAACATGCACATATTTCCAAATTTTCGAACTGAAACAATTTTAACCATGTTATCCCTTCTTCACCTTCTGTGTGCAACTCTTCCAGCACAGATGATTCCGTCCAGCATAGGTGATTCAATTCTGATGAAACATTTATGCATTATTGCACATTTCTAAATTTTCAAGTTGCAACAATTTTGACCATGTTATCTCCCCTTGAACTTTAATGCAGATGTTTATGAACTTATTTTAATGAAACTTCTCAGACATGTCCACAAGCAAGCGAATGTCAGCAGATTCCAAATTTTGAACCTCCACTTTCAGAAGTGCATTCTGAAAAGCCAAAAGTGTTTTTTTTTTCACCTTTAGTTCTGCAGGTTTTTGAGGGAACCCTACTGTACAATTGATTTCTATCATCAATGTAGGGAGACATCAGTTTGTTTGTTTTGTTTATACATAATAGAATGACACCAAGAAACACTTGACATTTACCACCAATTCAATTTCTGTAATTTTCATGCAGTGTTCATATCTTGTTAGCGACTTGTCGCGAGATGGACATGTGAAGATAGTAGATTACAGAATATTGAGATTTCTCCACAAAATAATGAGATTTCTTGGTTTAATGATTGTGAGTGAGGACTTGAAAAATCTTGCTTATAAAAAATTGTCAGAATCAACAATTTTTAAATTTGTTTTCAATTTGGTGCTCAACTCTGTTTCATTGAACTCATTTCAGAATTGTCCAGAGAATGAATGGAACAAAAATGTATAATTGTTTTCAAGCTAGGATGGATTTATTAACCTTGAAAATTTTGTGAAAACTGCATTGGGTTAGGTTTTTTTGAAATGTTAATATTTCTTGAAAATTTTCCAGGACTGATGTGATTGACCCAGAACATTCAAGACCACTCTTTTACCATTGTTTACTTTGGGGGGAGGTGAGATTCAAGTTTGTTAAAGCCAAGTCCCTGGGTTCATATACGGGCTCCCTGTGGGAGCCTGAATTATAACTTGGTTCAGTATGAGGAATATTCTTTAAAAATCTTTTTTTTTTAGATCCACTGGTCAGAATCTTTGGATATTTGGTATAAGCTTTTATTAAAAGGAGCAGATGCAACTTGTTGAAATCAATTCTCTGGGTTGATATTTAGGTTATCATGTCAGGTGAGCTCCCTCAGGCCCCCTGGGGCCTCTTGTTTATTTATTGGTGTTTAAGGTCACATACTTATGCACAATGGCTAATCGTGACTGTGACAGTTTTATGGGTGGAGGAAGCCGGAGTACTCAGAGAGAACCATCGAGCATTGACGAGCAACTGTCAGCTCCTCAACATTCTAACTCGGTTCAAGCTTCGCTCAAGGAGGGTTATAGCGGTTGAAGACATGTGCACCATCGACATGTAGTCAACCGGGATAAAGTGCCTTTCCCAAGGACACAATGCAGGTCATCTTGGATGGGGGATATGCAGATGCGGGAACACTGTTGGAAGAGACTCAACATTTAGTCCATTCTACAACTTTAATATAAGAAAATATTTCATACACCTACTATGCACCTACTATGCAAGTAAACATGTTTCTATCAGTAAAATATTTGAAAACTATGGTAGCTACTTCTTGGGCAATATACAATTTTTCAATTATTATTTTTTCTTAGTCGCGCCAGCACTGAAACAGTTAAAGAGGGATGAAGCTTCACTCTTTGAGTTGAGTATTACAAGGACATTTGGTATAAAGGATAAAACACTGAGAAAATACAGATGATGTGAGTTTTGTCTGTAACACAGAAACCTTTGCTCCAGATCAATGAATTTTCCAATATTCACCGATGCATTATTAATATGAACATATTAGGAGAAAGATTTATACGCATAAACACAGATCGCTGGTCTTATTTATCAAAGACATTCATCTTATTACAAGTTGAAATAAGATTTTCTGTTCAGTGGCCATTTGCTGATGAGCAGGAAAGTAGAAAAAAAGGAAGACAACTGTTGTCTGTGGCATGATTGTGTAAAGGGTTGTTTGGCATATTCTGCCAAATACAGAGTTTCAGTTGTAATAGTTCCTCTTTATAATGAAAGAAAAAATTGGGAGTTCCTATTCCTCTCATTGGCCCAGTTTAGCTGAACTACAGACTCTTTACAACTTTACAATATTACTATTACTCTGTAAACTTTACAGCATTTGTAAATGTAAGTATTTAGCAACGATCTTCACAAGTATGCATAGGAGCAAGTCCAATGAAAAGATAAATGCACACACGGATGAAAATATAAAAAAATGGTAGTGTACAACTTTTACATATTCAATGAATCTTGTTACAAGCCAGGCAATTGTAATTTTACTTTTATTATATGATCTGACCCTTCTTCTGGTTATTAAACCCATTCATCAAAAATGGTAATGCATTAACAGAAATAGTGCCTGGAGTACATTAATGTATTTAATTGCCTTTTGTGGGGTTTTTGGATCTTACAATAAATGGACTCTTCTTCATCGCGTCCCCCAGTTTAGTTCACAATTTACAAAACGAGTTCATTAAATTAGGTTGAGACTGAGCTTTAGTAAGGTCCAGACCTAATTTATTGAACAAGTAAATACAGTGTCACATCTAAACATGATAGCTCATTTGTTACACATTTGTATGAGGTTTTAAGCTTAAACATTTTACAAGAATTGGCAAATAAGTTTTATACTTATATTAATCACTCTCAAAGTCTCAGTGGCATGGGTATGTGTGATGACTGCTGTAGAAGCAATTCCATAGCCTAGCTCTTTTTGAATACTTGAAAAAGAATCTGTATGGAGTATGTTTCTCTCTGGATAGGTAAAAGCCATTTTACATCCTCACCTGAATGGATGATGAGTTGTGACAACATCAACTCCAAAATTGATGCTGCCGGGCAGTGCTGCAATACCTTGAGAACTTTCATGACTGAGAATCGATGCCTGGTCGAGAAAGGGCTCATTTTGCAGGTTTTATAGACCAAACAAACATTTGCAGATCCTGCCATTCATGATGAAGACAGAAACAACCACAACATCCAAGGTTTGATTGTTGTTGCTACTGTTTATTGTCTCAATCTATTTTTCTGCTCTGGATCCAGTAGAGCTTAATGACATTGTCATGATGCTCATGTGTTGTGCACTGAATTTATTTATCTGCTACTGATCCAGTAGAGCTTAATGACATTGCCATGATGCAAATGTGTTGTGCAGTGAACGTACTTATCTACTCCTGATCCAATGGAGATCCACAACATTGTGTTCCATGAGAGGGTCTCTTTGGAAGTTGAGGGAATGCAACCTTTCCCTGCTGGTGCAAATTATTGAAAGTGGACAGTATAAATATGAATAACTCAGTAAACTTTACTTTGTACATGTATTATAACCAGAAACCACAGCTGTGGAAATGTTGAAAAAATATCTCTCTTGATTTTGTAGAAAATTCATTCTAAAAATTAGGTAACTTATCTCCACTTAGCAGAAGAATGTACTTTCTGTGTTCTTAGTGGGAGTATTGACTCCAGGAAAGAGAGAACAAAAAGGTTTCAAGTTAAAAATACCAACATGTGCAGGTGAATAACTGATGAGAACTGAACAACACCCAGTGTTTCAATATGTGGGATCCCTTCCCTGACTGAATAGAGAATTGTGTTGATATTCCTATCCATAAAACTCCAATATTTTATATAAATTTTGAAATTATGACATCACAGAATTTCTACAGTATGTGTTTGCATACACTAGTGTGATTGATATGGCAGTTGTGCTTGATCAATATAAAGTACAGTCACAGTTTATGTAAATTGCGTAATGCCACCACACCAGTGTTAACCCTTTACCTAACCTGAAAAGCAGACGACACTTGCAAAAATAATTCTTGAATAACTAAATTTTTTCATTTTTTGTCTCAAAAACATAGGTTATGACCCCTCATTGGAACGAGCTTGATGAGCTCGTTGCAACGAGGGGTCATAACCTATGTTTTTGAGACAAAAACTGAAAAAAAATAATGAAAATTAATTGGCAATTTTTGAGAATAGCACTGGCCAGTTTTGGCCATTATGTTAGGTAAAGGGTTAAGTAATATTTGGTCATTGCTACACTGAAACAGAGACCCCTTTTTAACCATTTTGGTGTTGAGACTGATTTGATTGCATCTTTTTCAGCTCCCTCACTTTTTCGACCAACAATGCTCAAAATATTTGAAAATAGTAAACAAAAGGAGCTAAATTAATTGTTATTCTACTTGGCATCTTTAATACCAAAGAACTTCAGTTTGAGTTGCGATTGTAAGAGTCGGTGGTGGAGTACGGTGTCAGCATACACAATGTAGGCCTATTGTGTAAATGAAAGACATTTTAGGGTTTTAGTGGACTACCAGTACCAGATCAGTTGCTGGTAGTCAGTCCTAAAATCACCCAGATTGCTTCTGAGGTCACATTTTTTTACACGATTGTGTAAGAGAAGGTCCCCAGAACCCCTGTTTACACTTCAGCCCCCTTTGACTTTCAAAGTCCTTCCACCACTACAGCAAACATTACAGCACATTACAAATGCTATTATCTTCAATAATAGGAAACTATCTTCATGGTATCTTATGATCTATTCAAATGAGAATAGCACAGCATGTAAAAATTCCAACTTGTTATGCTAAGACAACATCCCACCACTGTCTTCTTAAATTGAATTGTGTGACATTAATTCATGTGATTTTTCTTGGGGAATTGTTTGATGGAAATAGAAGCACATAAGATGTGTTTATTGGCACCAAGCTTCCATGGGAGGCTGTGATTGAGATATAGGTGATGTCTGTGTTCATATGATAAGCCAAATACTAGAATGGTATTTAAATGTCAGAGTGAAAGCAATACACACTTTATAGCTGTTGTGCTTCTGTTGGGCAGGATGTTCTGCATAATCTCTGGCTCTCTCTCTCTGTCTTCCATTTATAGTGAGATGGAATTATTGGGGTTTTTTTATTGACTCTCACACTTCCATACAATTGATAGCAAACTATTTTTGAATCCTTGACTAGATGAGTTTTAACTCCTAGCCTTCTAAGTATTCCTTTTAGCTCCATCCAAGGGATATGCACACCGAGATGCACTTATTTTATCCATTTGTGATCAAAAGGTGTGTTCACGATTATGTATACTATTCAAAAAAAGTAGGGGATATCCAAACTGATGTTGATATTTTCAGAAAATGGTATTGGATATGCGTGATTGGACACATCAATATGTTACCAAGTTCAGTGTGGATCATGAATGTCACCGGCCCATAAAAACTTCGTGCAGGTTTTTGCACGAGCACCACGTTAATGTCTGTGGGATACGTTTTGAAATTTTCATTTGTATTGAACAGGCTTTTTCAGAGGTCTCATTGTTCTTTTCTTGGTGTAAACTTGTTCATTTATAGTTTCTGGTCAAAACTTAACTTTTGAGGTATGCGAAGACTGACACGTGAGAAACTTTTACTTGCCATTGGCATGTTGGAAGCTGGCAACATGCAGACAGACTGCACTGGCTCAAATTCTTGAAGTTAACCAATCAGTGATTAGCAGGTTGTGGTCACGCTACCGTCAGATAGGCAATGTTGATGACAGATGTTGGTCAGGTCGTCCAAGGGTGACAGCTGCTAACCAGGATTGTTTCATCCGAACCACAGCATTACGTAACTGCCATCGAAGTGCCTCAGAAATTGGACGGTAGCTGCACCGAGCAACAGATGTGCAAGTCAGTGGTCAGACTATCTGAAATCGCCTACACAGCTGGAATTTGTATTGTCGACGACCTCGAATAATTCTACGTTTGACGGAACCTCGAATAATTCCAGATTATATGGCAAGGCGTAATTGGTGTGGAGCATGACAGCGCTGGAACAATCGTTGGTAGAGCAATGTCATGTTTTCCAAGGTGAAAACAGAATGTGGCGATGGCGGAACAAAGGATACCATGACATAACTGTTAAGCAGCATGATCATTTTGGTGGTGAATCAGTTATGATGTGGGGAGGCATAACCATGACAAGCAGAACAGCACTACATGTCATCCAAGAGCATGTCAAAGGGCAGTACTACCGTGTCAACATGTTAGCAGCTGATGTGGTGTCATTTACACGATGTCGCAGTCATCGATTCATTTTCCAAGATGAAAATGCAAGAGTACACAGGGCCCGTGTCTTTACAGAGTTCCTCCAGTAGCAGAACAGCACTACACTGCCTTGGCCAGCACTAAGACCAGATCTTTCACCAATCGAACACGTCTAGGATATACTTGGCAGGCGCCTTCGACAATGCCAACAGCCCCTACCAATGTCCAGGAACTCGCCTCTGCACTGCAGGAAGAAGGAATAACATCAGTTAAGCTGATGTTGGACGTTTGGTGAGGTGTATGCCATGTCGGATCCGTGCTAATCTTGTGAACCGAGGAGGATTTACAAGGTATGGAAGTCTTTGGACTGAATGTGGTAAATTCCCTAAATGACCATCCATGTCTTCTACAGCTCAGTGCATGGAATGTGTGCTTGTCAGACACCCAACTATCGCTGAAATCATTCACCAGATGTCACAGTGCAATGCCTCAACTGTCTTTTTGATGAAAATATAAATATATTTCTTCATATATGTCACTTTTATCTATTATCCCCTACTTTTTTTTAATAGTATATTATAAAATTAGAATTCTTTCCCTTAGGCCAGTGAAATTACAAATGGGTCATAGCTGCTCATCCTTGTTTTTTTTTTGTTTTTTTTTTTGTTGGGGGTGGGCGGGTGGGGGAGTATTTTTTTGGATAGGTTGGGATGGTGGGTGAGGATGTGAAATTCTGTAGTGGTTGATGAAAAGCAGCTTTGACTGTGATTACAGCTAAATTTAAATAAGTTGATCCCCTTGTAATCCTGGAAAGTGCTTTTTAGCTCACCTGACTGAAAGTCAGGGAGAGCTTAAGTGATCACTTGTTGTCCGTTGTCCATCTGTCATCCGTCCATCATCCATCATGAACTTTATATTATCGACTACTCCCTATAACAACAGGCCGAATTGAACCAAATTTGACATACATGTTTCTTATCATATGTCAATTCAAGTTTATTCAAATAAAGTTGCCATGCCCACAGGGAGCACCATAAATTGTTTTCCAAAATTAAAAAAATCTTCTCCAGAACCAGCAATTAGAATCTCTTGATATTTAGTATATAACATCTCTAAGGGGGTCAGATTCAAGTTTGTTCAAACCGAGTCCCTGGGTTAATAACTGGGCTCCCTTTAGGAGCCCAAATTTTAACTTCGTGAAATATGAAGACTTTTCTTTAAAAATTTTCTCCAGATCCAACAGTCAGAATGCTTTCATATTTGGTATACAACATCTTTTTTTTTTTTTTTTTTTGGGGGGGGGGGGGGGAGGGGAGGGGTCAGATTCAAGTTTGTTCAAATTGGGTCCCTCAGTTAGTATTTGGGCCAAAGTTTAACTTGGTGCAATATGAGGAAATTTCTTTAAAAATCTTCTTGAGATTCACCAGTCAGAATCCTTTCATATTTGGTATATGACAGCTCAAGGGCGATCAGATTCAAGTGTGTTCAATTTGAGTCCCTGGCTTAATATTTGGGCTCTATGAGCATGGGTGGGTGTGGAGGTGTGGCAGGAGGAGCATGTTAGGTTCCTTAGTGTTTTTCCATAACATCTACCTCTCGTGACTTCATTCCTTTGTAGTGTTGATGAACCATGTCTAACTGAATGTGACCCCATGTACTTCTTTGAACCACTTTGGCAGGTGAGCGATTAAGGCCGCTTGGAGCCTCTTGTTTTTTTTTTTGACTGTGGTAGAATTTTTCAGTTTCATAGAACCTAGTTCCCAATGCCTGGGGGGTATAAGTGCTCTTAAGTAGCAATATTTATGTGAATGGCAGGCTAAAATTGGCTTTACTCTTGTGTCACAGTAACAGCAGATTTTGAAGGTGCCTTTAACCTGGCCAAAAAAGAGAAAAATTGAGAAATCATTGTCCATCAATGCAATCATTGAACTTTTTACAAATGTTTTCAGTTGTGTCTTCATTGGAAAATAAAAATTGCTCAGATTTAATCCTTTACCCAGCATAAGATTCAAACAACCGTATCTTTTGTGGCATAACTAAAAAAAAATTGTTTTTCTTTCAGACATATGCAAGGTTTGCCAGATGAGCTGCCACCTGCCCCACTCCACTATTTTAAAAATTTTTTAATATTGTGAATTGTACTGTATTGTAAAAATTAAAATGGACTACTCCCCAGCCCACCAAATCTTTTGAAAATATTTTTGTTACAGGTTTAGCACTGAGAATGAAAAAAAAGTTGTTGCTTGATTGTCCTTCATAACTACTTTTGTCTCTCATTACTCTCTGCCAAAATGCGCAACTCAAATTCAAAATCGTTATCACATCAAGAATGTTATTATGAATAGGTCGGGAAGTTAACTCATTTTCTTGCTCATATTTGATTTCCTTATTCATCTTGTTGCTGTTATGAGAGTTTCCATTGAAAAGCACTATACGTACAGTGTTTACAGACCTATCACAAGAGTAAGCTGATGCCTTATGGTATCTTGCATACATAGAAGATTCTGAACCACATTTTGCATATTTACCAGTACTGGTACCACATGTATACCTTGATCATATCAATGCATGTACTTCCCTGGTTGAAGTAAGGACCAATGAAATTGTATATCCTTCTGACATCTCTGGTCACAAAATTCCAATACTAAAGATACATTTTTGCTTCTGTACTTTCTTGAATATGGTCATTTAATCCTCTACCTAACGAATTGGTTGAATCTGCCCATGTAATTTACAAATTAATCCATTGAAAAAGTTTTTTTCAAAAACTTTCAATAAAATCATCTGACCCTCCCCCCCCCCCCCTCCCCTCCTAAATGAAATGAGCTCATTGAGTTTGTTCCAATGAAGGGTAACGTAATATGGATTGTTGAAATTATTTTTTTAAATTTGACGAAACAATATTTAAGATAATAAATTTTGACATCCTGTACATTGGGAAAAGGGTTAATGCATTGTTACTTGTTTGACTGAGAGAGCTCTATGAGATCTGTCAAAAAAGATATTTTAAATACTTATAACTTATTACTTGAGTATTGGGGGATCAATTACAAACTTTTTACTGGTAAAATAGGTATTCAGTTAACACGGTTTACTGGTATCTAAATGTTGTCTTATATCAGAATGACTCTCTGGGGTACTTTACATTCTTTAGTAAAAATGGGAAAAGCTCTGTGGATCTTGGTTTAGCTGACCAGCTAATCATGATGAATATTAATTCTTTAGAACTCACTACAAAAGTTATCTGTCAGACCATTGCCAAATTGGCGTAGCCATTGATTGTAGGATAGATCTGCTTTCTGTCACCAGTGAAGTACAACACCTTTACACAATACCAAAAGCACAAAAGTGGGGGGATCACTCGCTCAAATCTTTGATATCTCTCGCCGCATCTCCTGAAGTCATGGACAAATTTCTAGACTTTGAACAAACACAAATCAAACCGACTGTGGACAGTATAAAACAAGCGACAGATACTCTAACGGAACTAATTATGAAGTTTCTAATAACGGTAGACGGCCAAATTACAGCAGTAGTAGGAAGACCAAGAAATCTCCCCAAAATATCTGGTATACTGGTGAAGTAAACAAGCCAAAATTCTCAATTGATTGTAGAATAGATCTGCTTTCTCTCACCAGTGAAGTACAACACCTTTACACAATACCAAAAGCACAAAAGTGGGGGGATCACTCGCTCAAATCTTTGATATCTCTCGCCGCATCTCCTGAAGTCATGGACAAATTTCTAGACTTTGAACAAACACAAATCAAACCGACTGTGGATAGTATAAAACAAGCGACAGATACTCTAACGAAATTAATTATGAAGTTTCTAATAACGGTAGACGGCCAAATTACAGCAGTAGTAGGAAGACCAAGAAATCCCCCCAAAATATCTGGTATACTGGTGAAGAAAACAAGCCAAAATTCTCATAAACCTCCCTACACCCAAATGATAATAGAATAAAAGATCAGTACCACTTCTTTCAAAAGCCGTACTATAAACCAGTAAAAGCCGCAAAACCAGGTAATTTTCAAAATGTTGTAGATGCCCTTCACCTTGCTCCAGGTTCTGACCCTAAAAGTTTTTCGAATTCCTTGTTAATATCAACTCTTGGGTTCAACATTTCAAACATTTCAGAAGCCCACTGGGAAAAATGTCTTGACAAGAGTGACCTCGATAACTGTGTCTCGAATAAAACATTGCCTGATACTGAGTGCAAACTCACGGTCAACACAGAAACTGATAGACCATTCACAATCACTGAAATAAAAAAGGTTCTAAGGGGATTGAAGAACAATGCCATTGTGAACACAACCAGCATCCTTGATTCTATTAACTTCTGTGGCAAGCAGAAATTTGATAAAGAGAAGTTCTCACTGCAGTGTGTAGAATCGATCAATTACTTGATAAAAAAATAATAACTTAACTTAAAAGTTACTGAGAGAGAATTCCATGTGATCGGTACTGATCTCGTGCATACTTAGTTTACTAGCATACCTTTTTGGGGTCTGTCGGTGGCCGAGTGGTGTGCGTGGTTCAGTGCAGTTTCGCTAGGTGGTTGGTGCCATAGGAAACTCTCTCCCATTATCTATATATGTATATATACACTTCATCAAATATTTTATATAACTTCGTCAATTTGCCGTCATGCTTGGAAGATTACTTCCTTCTAAGAGGCTTTCATTTTTGACTATAAAAAAATAATAACTTAACTTAAAAGTTACTGAGAGAGAATTCCGTGTGATCGGTACTGATCTCGTGCATACTTGGTTTACTGGCATACCTTTTTGGGGTCTGTCGGTGGCCGAGTGGTGTGCGTGGTTCAGTGCAGTTTCGCTAGGTGATTGGTGCCATAGGAAACTCTCTCCCATTATATATGTATATATACACTTCATCAAATATTTTATATAACTTCGTCAATTTGCTGTCATGCTTGGAAGATTACTTCCTTCTAAGAGGCTTTCATTTTTGACTAATTCTTATTCTGTTACTTTAAGTGCCGTACAAATGTGTATTGCGTCATGGGAACGTAAAATTTAGCGTCACGCTTATCTTAATTGTTAAATGGGAATTATAAAATTGATCGAGATACGCGTACGTCTTGCAGATCAATTTATTATTTGGCAAGTGGCCGCCTAGCTCCTGATCACGAACCCATTTATAAAATCGCTGTTTCATCTCTTCCTTGGGTGGCAACAAGTAAAGATACAGAATAAGAATTAGTCAAAAGTGAAAGCCGCTTAGAAGGAAGTAATCTTCCGAGCATGACAGCATATTGACGAAGTTATATATATATAAGAAAAAATCATTAAAGTTCAAAACAAATACAACGAAATTATTGAATATATTCCTGATAGCGCTTTCACCGCTCTCTCTGCGGATCTTCAGCCATTTTTAGCTCAACTTGACAAAGTCAAGCTGAGCTATTGCCATCACTTCTCGTCCGTCGGCGTATGTTAGTACGTTAGTACGTACGTCCACAATTTCCTTTGGCACACCTCACAGGTCGCATTTATGATCAGATTACTTTGAAACTTGGTATGCTTGTTTGGGGTGACCTCTAGATGGGAGCTATCGATTTTCTTCAACTTCTGTCAAAAAATGTTGCCGCGGCCAACGTTCTTAGAACTTAGTTTAGTCAGAAGACTCAATATTTCCATTTGGCACACCCTACAGGGTACATTTATGATCGGATTGCTTTGAAACCTGGCATGCTTGTTTGGGGTGACTTCTAGATGGGAGCTATCGATTTTCTTCAATTTCCGTCAAAAAATGTTGCCGCGGCCAACATTCTTAGAACTTAGTTTAGTCAAACCACAATATTTCCCTTTGGCACACCCTACAGGGCACATTTATGATTTGATTGCTTTGAAACCTGGTATGCTTATTTAGGGTGACCTCTAGATGGGAGCTATCGATTTTCTTCAATTTCCGGCAAAAAATTTTGCCTCTGCCAACGTTCATAGAACTTAGTTTAGTCAGACCTCAATATTTCCCTTTGGCACACCCTACAGGTTACATCTATGATTAGATTGCTTCGAAACCTGGCATGCTTGTTTGGGGTGACCTCTAGATGGGAGCTATCGATTTCCTTCAATTTCCATCAAAAAATGTTGCCGCGGCCAACGTTTTTAGAACTCAGTTTAGTCAGACCACAATATTTCCTTTGGCACACCCTACAGGGCACATTTATGATTTGATTGCTTTGAAACCTGATATGCTTGTTTGGGGAGACCTCTAGATGGGAGCTATTGATTTTCTTCCATTTCTGTCAAAAAATGTTGCTGCAGCCAACGTTCTTAGAACTTAGTTTAGTCAGAAGACTCAATATTTCCCTTTGGCACACCCTACAGGGCACATTTATGATCGGATTGCTTTGAAACCTGGCATGCTTGTTTGGGGTGACCTCTAGATGGGAGCTATCGATTTTCTGCAATTTCCATCAAAAAATGTTGCTGCAGCCAACATTCTTAGAACTTAGTTTAGTCGGACCACAATATTTCCCTTTGGCTCACCCCACAGGGCACATTTATGACTAGATTGCTTTGAAACCTGGTATGCTTATTTACGGTGACCTCTAGATGGGAGCTATTGATTTTCTTCCATTTCCATCAAAAAATGTTGCCACGGCCAACATTCTTAGAATTTAGTCTAGTCAGACCACAATATTTACCTTTTGTACACCCTACAGGGCCTTGAAACCTGGCATGCTTATTTGGGGAAGCCTCTAGATGGGAGCTATCAATTTTCTTCGGTTTCTGTCAAAAACTGTTGCCACTGGCAAAAAAAATGACGTTGGTACCAATGATCTTCAATTTTGCCATTTCATTTATAACTTACCAAGTTCAAGTTTGTCAAGTTGAGCTACAGTGTCATTGCCACTTTCATTATTTTTAGCTCAACTTTGACGTAAGTCAAATTTGAGCTTATGCCATGGCCAGTCGTCCATCAATTCAATACGGCTTGGGCTAGAGGCCATATTTATGGACCGATCTTTACGAAACTTCTTGAGTACCTTTGTTATCACTGTGGGACAAGAACAAGTGTTTTTGAGTGCGGTCTAAAATTCAAGACTGCCGCTGGCAGCCATTTTGTACAAAATTAGGTGCAATCAGATTTTTGCACAGAACTTCCATACGAAAGCGCTGATTTGAATAATTTTTTGTGTGAATGTTTAGTACCATGGGATACATCACATATAATACAGGTTTTTTTCTCGTGCATAAATTATGCCAATTCGAATAACTTTGATCTATTTAGTGTTACTTTCAGCACTGTAACTGCAAATGCCAATACGTATTTATGAACCAATCTTTACAAAACTTCTTGAGTACCTTTGTTATCACCGTGGGACGAGAACTAATTATACATGATGAACTTTGATTTATTCAGTGCTACTTATACACTGTAAGTGCACATTTCAATACAGCTTGGGCTAGAGTCTGTATTTATGAACCGATCTTCACGAAACTTCTTTGGTACCTTTGTTATCACCTTGGGACGAGAACGAGTGTTTCCGTGTGCGGTCCAAAATTCAAGATGGCTGCCAGTGTCCATTTTGTAACAAAATTAGGTCCAGTCAGTTTTTACCTCACTGAAGGGAGCTTAACTTATCACTTGCCATCCGTCATCTGCCTTAGGTCCAATCAGTTTTTAGCTCACTGAAGGGAGCTTAACTTATCACTTGCCGTCCGCCGTCATCGTCTGTCATGAACTTTACATTATCGACTTCTCCTCCCAAACTACTGGACCAAATTGAACCAAATTTGGTGTGCCTGTTCCTTATCATTTGTCAATTCAAGCTTGTACAAATAAACTTTCTGCATCCACAGGAGGCCCTACAAGGGGCATTAATCTGATAGCAGCCATAATTTTTTTTTCAAAATTAAAAAAATCTTCTTCTCCAGATACATCATTTAGAATCTTTTGATATTTGGTATATAACATCTCTATTGGGGTCAGATTCAAGTTTGTTCAAATCGAGTCCCTGGGTTAATAATTCGGGCTCCCTGTAGGAGCCCGAATTTTAACTTAGTGAAATATGAGGAAATTTCTTTAAAAATCTTCTTCTTCAGATCCACTAGTCAGAATGCTTTCATATTTGGTATACAGCATCTATAGGGAGGTCAGATTCAAGTTTGTTCAAATCGGGTCCCTGAGTGAGTATTTGGGCTCTTTATTGGAGCCCAAAGTTTAACTGCGTGCAGTTTGAGGAAATTTCTTTAAAAATGTTTTTCAGATCCACCAGTCAGAATCCTTTCATATTTGGTATACAACATCTTGAGGTGGGTCAGTTTCAGGTTTGTTCAAATGCTTACCTGGGTAAATTTTTGGGCTCCCTATGGGAGCCCAAATATCAACTTAGTGCAATATAGGGAATTTTTTTAAAAATCCTCTTCTTTGGACCCTGTAGTCAGAATGTTTTCATATTTGGTATACAACATCTCTAGGAGGGTCCAATTCAAGTTTGTTCAAATCCGGTCTATGGGTTGATATTTGGCTTCCTGTGGGAGCCCAAATTTTAACTTAGTGCAATATGAGGAAATTTCTTTTAAAAGTCTTCTTCAGATCCACCAATCAGAATCCTTTCATATTTGGTATACAACATCTCTAGGTGGGTCAGATTCAAGTATGTTCGATTTGGTTCCCTGGGTTAATATTTTGGCTTCCTATTTGAGCACAAAGTTTAACTTAATGCAATGTGAGGACATTTGTTTAAAAACCTCCTTGTTCAGATCCACCAGTCAGAATTCTTTCATATTTGGTATATACATTTGTAAGATCTCAAGAGGGATCAGATTCAAGTTTGTTCAATGTGAGTCCCTGGCCTATTATTTGGGCTCTCTATGGGCAGGGTTGGGGGCAGGGGGAGCATGTTAGGTTCAGGTTTGTTCAGATCCATTTCCATAAAATTTGCCTTTGCATGGCTTCATTCATTTGTAGTGTTGATGAACCATGTCTAACTGAATGTGACCCCAAACACTTCTTTGAACCACTTTGGCTGGTGAGCGATTAAGGCCCCTTGTGGCCTCTTGTTTGTACACAACTTCTAAACGGCTCAGGCTAGAGGCTGTATTTATGAACCGATCTTTACAAAACGTCTCGGGTACCTATGTTATCACCGTGGGATGAGAACGAGTGTTTTTGGGTGCAGTCCAAAATTCAAGATGGCCACCAGCAGCCATTTTGAACCAAAATTAGTACAATCAGTTTTTTGTACAGAACTTCTGTATGCAAGTTCTGACTTGAATAAATTTTTGTATGAATGTTTATTAACATGGAATACATCACAAATAATACATGCATAATATGGGTTTTTTTCTCGTGCAGAAATTATGCAAATTAGATGAACTTTGATTTATTCAGTGCTACTTATACACTGTAAGTGCAGATGTCAATACCACTAGGGCTGGAGGCTGTATTTATGAACCGATCTTCACGAAACTTCTTGGTTACCTTTGTTATCACCTTGGGATGAGAACAAGTGTTTTTGGGTGCGGTCCAAAATTCAAGTTGGCTGCCGGCGGCCATTTTGTACCAAAATTAGTGCAATCAGTTTTTTGTACAGAACCTCTGTATGAAAGTTTTGATTTGAATAAATTTTTGTATGAATGTTTAGTAACATGGAATACATCACATTTAATACAGGTTTTTTTCTTGTGCAGAAATTATTTAAATTAGGTGAACTTTTATTTGTTTGACACAGTAAGTGCACATGTCAATAAGTCTCGCGCTAGAGTCTGTTTTTATGAACCGATCTTCATGAAACTTCTTGGGGTACCTTTGTTATCACCTTGTGACAAGAACGAGTGTTTTTTGGTGCCTTTGTTATCACAGTGCTGTGAGAACAAATATTTTTGGGTTCAGTCAGACCCATTCTGGCACTCATAGATTTCTTTTCTAGTTTAGCATCTAACTGTCACCCCACCTTTCCAATACTTTACCTATATATTTGTTAAGGCTATGGTCAGCATTTATGTACAGACCGCTACAATACTTTACATGTACCTTTGTTATCAGGTCATTACCTAGATGTTTGTCATTGCTGTGTCGCATAATATCCATGTACATGTCTTAAACAAGTTGAGCTACAGTGCCATTGCCACTTTTATTATAAAATACGTTATACAAATATTTACAAAATAACGTTATGACGTAAACCACTGGGGGTTGATGTAGATAGATTTTGAAATCAAATGTATAAAATAATTCTTGTATATGAAGTTTCTGGATCAGTGTCTCCAAAATCTATCTACACCACCCCCAGTAGTTTACATGATAACATTATTTTGTAAATATTTGTATAACGTATTTTATAAAAATAAAAATGCCTGAAGATCTGCAGAGAAAGCGGTGAAAGTATTGGCAGGAATATATTCAATAATTTCATTATATTTGTTTTGAACTTTAATGATTTTTTCTTACAACTACCAGCACAAGGATTTGGCATCGTCAGGGCACCAGTTTTCTGTTCAAGAGGTAGTGATTTTAAATCTAGTCTGAGCATCTTAATTATTTATTTATTTATTGGGGTTTAATGCCACTTTCAACAGCCAGGATCACCTCATGTCAGAGAGTTTTATGGGTGGAGGAAGCCAGAGTACCTGGAGAGAACCACTGAACAATGGCAAGCAAATGTCAGCCTCCCCAACGTACTACCTCCACACAAGCAGGGTTAGCATTGCTTGAAGACAAGTGCACCACTGACGTGCAGTACACATTAGTACACAATGCCACTGTGCCCCCACATGGGCAATTGGGATTAAGTGTCTTGCCCAAGGATACAATGTGGTTGCTGTAGGTGGGATTCAAACCAAGGACCTTTCTGCTTGCAGTCCACATCTCTTCCTACTGAGCCACCGCTCTCCCGAGCATCATAATTACAGTATGCCATTGAGCAAGAGATTCGGCTAGCACAATTGTTCATGTGGTTGCACAGTGTGTTATGTAACCAAGCCTGAAAATAAGCAATCTGTCGTTTGCAGAATGAGATCCCCCAAGGGTGAATTTGCTGATGCTGTCCCATACAGTGGGCTAATTTTTCCTCTGGGTACCTCTTTCTGTTTAGGCCTGTGACCTTGATTCAGACTGAGGTTCATAGGGGGTAAATTTAATGATGCTACCCAGATATGCAGGATAGCATCTCTAAATTCTCCGTCTGAGGACCTCATTCTGCAGGCGACAGTCTACTTATTTCCAGGCCTTATTGTAAGATATGTTTAATTTTACACTTGTGGTAGGATGGTGGCAAATGTGCTAAGTAGTGTGATATGTATATGATACACATCTGGGAGCCTGATATAACAGTTTGCCAAGTAGCATGGCATGCTTTTACATTTGGGCCGATGATAGCAAAGTGTGCCAAGTAGACTGTAGTGTGGCATGTTTGATGGAATATATGTGGGATGATGATAGCAAAGTGTGCCAAGTATATTGTAGTGTGGCATGTATATGGTACCATGTGAGAGCACAGTGGCAAAGCATTTTAAGTACAACAACAAAGTGTGCTGAGTAGACTGTAGTGTGGCATGTTTGATGGAATATATGTGGGATGATAGGGGGTAAATTTAATGAGGCTACCCAGATATGCAGGGTAGCATCTCTAAATTCACCGTCTGGGGACCTCATTCTGCAGGCGACAGTCTGCTTATTTCCAGGCCTGGTTGTAAGATATGTTTAATTTTACACTTGTGGTAGGATGGTGGCAAATGTGCTAAGTAGTGTGATATGTATATGATACACATCTGGGAGCCTGATATTACAGTTTGCCAAGTAGCATGGCATGCTTTTACATTTGGGCCGATGATAGCAAAGTGTGCCAAGTAGACTGTAGTGTGGCATGTTTGATGGAATATATGTGGGATGATGATAGCAAAGTGTGCCAAGTAGATTGTAGTGTGGCATGTATATGGTACATATGTGGGAGGATGATAGCAAAGAGTGCCAAGTAGATTGTAGTGTGGCATGTATATGGTACCATGTGAGAGCACAGTGGCAAAGCATTTTAAGTACAACAACAAAGTGTGCTGAGTAGAACAAGTGCCTTAAACCTGTGTGCTTTAAGCTTAGCTTGTGATCAGTTAGTTAGTTTGAAGTCTCAGTTACTTGCTGTTCCATGCTTATTCTACCTATAAAACTAACACATGCCATGATCATCTGAGGTGTTAAAAGTGTTGGTGAATCCCAATGGTATGTAACAATATCTCAATGAGAATGTAATTTCCACCTATTCCATCCATTTCATTAGTGCTCTATCATACTGTTCCCAAGTAATCACACTCCATATATAATAAAATGTCATACATGTACAATAATGTCATGTTTTCATTGAAACTGTCTGGCATACCTTATATGCACAGCAAATTTCCGTTGCCTCCCATGTTTTATATTCACGATATAGTATGAACCATCATTTTTAGGTTCATACCGCTAGTAAATCAAATAAAGACAGGAGAAACAATTAAGGTAATTATCAATGAAGCTGAATGTTTAACAACAATTATTGTAGCTGTGGGGAAAGAAATGGGTTAATTGCCTTTGATGAGGGTAATGATTGACTCTGGCTCTGTCAGAACTGATGATCACCAGCAACTGGAAAGATAACCATTAATAAACAGCTGACTCTCTTTAAACACATGCTCTTTGACATTTTCCCACTAAATTAAGTTCAGATGTAGTTCTGTTCCAGATTGCCACTTCTCTGATACAAGCTTTTGTTTTCTTTTGTCATAAAATACTTCCTCAACCTGTTTCTGCAACAGCTCACAAGAATCTGCACATATGTTGTCTACGGATGAAGATGGAATCTCAGTGAAGGCTGAGGGGAATGCACACCCAGAAATGTGGTGAATTGATTTCTTCATTTACAAAAATAAATTTGAAGGCCTTTTTAAATGAAACCTGCATCACATGAAATTTGTGCATTATTTGAATGGATGAATTAAATGTTTTCTTTGACAAAGTTTTTCGTCACTTCCTTTTGAGGTGTAGAATCAAGTTTGTTCAAACAAATTTTGTGGAGTGATATTTTCCTTCGTAATGGGAGGGGCAAAATTTTCAATGTCCCCCGTGGGACCCCCAGGAGCTAAAAAATAGAATTATTTTCAAACGCCCATATTTCCCAAATCACACGGAACAGAGAACTGTATTCAGCTCACCTGACTGAAAGTCAGGGTGAGCTATTCTGATCACTTTTTGTCCGTCGTCTGTCGTCCGTCATGAAGGTGGTGTTTTGGTCTTTTTCTCCCAAACCACTGGCCACATTTTAATGAAATTTCACATGAGTAGTGGTTATCTAGGGGCATTTGTGTTTTTCTTCAAATTGGGTTTCTGCTCATATTGAGGAGGGGGTGGGTCCAAAATGCCCCAATTTTTAGCTCAACTTTGGCAAAGCCAAATTTCAGCTTATGCCATGGCCAGTCGTCTGTCTGTCTGTCAACAATTCAATACGGCTCGGGCTAGAGGCCGTATTTATGAACCGATCTTACGAAACTTCTTGGGTACCTTTGTTATGACCATGGGACAAGAAGGAGTGTTTTGGGGTCCAATCCGAAATTCAAGTTGGCCGCTGGCAGCCATTTTGTACAGACTTAGGTGAAATCAGATTTTTGCGCAGAACTTCCCTATGAAAGCGCTGATTTGAATACTTTTTTGTATGAATGTTTAGTACCATGGGATACATCACATATAATATGGGTTTTTTTCTCGTACGTAAATTATGCAAATTAGACTAACTTTGATATATTTAGTATTACTTTCAGCACTGTATGGCTCAGGCTAGAGGCCGTATTTATAAACCGATCTTTACGAAACTTCTTGGGTACCTTTGGTATCACCGTGGGACGAGAACGAGTGTTTTTGGGTGCGGTCCGAAATTCAAGATGGCCGATGGCAGCCATTTTGTACAAAATTAGGTGCAATCAGATTTTTGCGCAGAACTTCCATATGAAAGCACTGGTTTGAACATTTTTTTGTGTGAATGTTTAGTACCATGGGATACATCACATATAATACGGGTTTTTTTCTCTTGCAGAAATTATGCAAATAAGATGATCTTTGTTTTTTTCAGTGCTTCTTACACACAGTAAGTACTCATGTCAATATGGCTCGGGCTAGAGGCTGTATTTATCAACCAATCTTCACAAAACTTCTTGGGTACCTCTGTTATCACCTTGGGACGAGAACAAGTGTTTCTGAGTGTGGTCCAAAATTCAAGATGGCTGCCAGTGGCCATTTTGTACCGAAATTAGGTCTAATCAGTTTTTTGTCCACAACTTCTATACGGCTCAGGCTAGAGGCCTTATTTATGAACCGATCTTTACGAAACTTTTTGGGGTACCTTTGTTATCACCGTGGGATGAGAACAGGTGTTTTTGGGTGTGGTCCGAAATTCAAGATGGCCACCAGCAGCCATTTTGTACCAAAATTAGTGCAATCAGTCTTTTGTACAGAACTTCTGTATGAAAGTTCTGATTTGAATAAATTTTTGTATGAATGTTTAGTAAAATGGAATACATCACATACAGTACGGGTTTTTTTCTTGTGCAGAAATTATGAAAATTAGATGAATTTTGATTTATTTAGTGATACTTATGCACTGTAAGTGCACATGTCAATACGGCTCGGGCTAGAGGCTGTATTTATCAACCGATCTTCACGAAACTTCTTTGGTACCTTTGTTATCACCTTGGGACGAGAGCGAGTGTTTCTGAGTGCGGTCCAAAATTCGAGATGGCTGCCAGTGGCCATTTTGTACCGAAATTAGGTCCAATCAGTTTTTTGTCACAAGTTCTATACAGCTCGTATTTATGAACTGATCTTCACAAAACTTCTTGGGTACCTTTGTTTTCACCTTGGGACAGGAACGAGTGTATTTTGGGGTGCCTTTGTTATCACTGTGCTACGAGAACAAATATTTTGGGGTTCAGTCAGACCCACTCTGGGACTCAAAGATTTCTTTTCTAGTTTAGCATCTGACTGTCACCCACCTTTACAATGCTTTACCTATACATTTGGTACAGGCTACGGTCAGTATTTATGTACAGACCGTTACAATATTTTATATGTTATTACCTAGATGTTTGTCATTGCTGTGTCACATACTATACATGTACATGTCTTGACAAGTTGAGCTATAGTGCCATTGACACTTTCATTTAAAAAATCTTCTTCTCATGTACCAGCTGTACCAGAGACTTGATATTTGGTATACAGCTTCCTTTTGAGTTGTAGACTCAAGTTTGTTCAAGAGAAGTTCGAGGGGCAATATTTGTCGTCGTTACGGGATGGACAACAATTTTTGCCCCGCCCAAAATTTCTGTTTTCCAAACCAAGAGGGCAATTTCAACCAAATTTGATATGAAGTATTAATGGGTCATAAGTACTTAATTTATGCCAAAAAAAATTCAAACAATTATATTTCCATAACTACATGGCTCTGAGAATTCTTATTTGGTGTGAAGCTTCCTTAGGACCAACAGAATGGAATGATAAAAAAAAATTGCTATCGGTTTTATCATAGGGTACTTTTTGGGGATTTTGAAAAAATGCTGAGTCAGCATTTTTAGCTCACCTGAGCGAAGCTCAAGGGGACCTTTACTAATCACTTTCCGTCCGTCATCCATCCGGCATTAACTTTACATTATCGACTTGTTCTCACAAACTATCCGTTCCTTACCGTTTTTCCATAAAATTTGCCTTTCAAACTGCAGTGACATAACAACTTTTGAAGTTTGGCAGTACTTGTCTACAGCTGATAGAATTGGAAGCAGTCATGAGGACCTATGATAATAATCATCTGACATGGGCACAAGAGTTATGAATAATTTCAGGGCTTCATTCCTCTGTAGTGTTGATGAACCATAACTAATTGAATGTCATCCAAAATACTTCTTTGAACCACTTTGTCAGGTGAGCGATTAAGGCCACTTTGGGCTTCTTGTTTGATTTGGTTCTGGTTTTTGCAGCAAACCGGAAAACCAAACCGCAAGACCCACCAGCTGAACAACTTTACTGTGTTTGTGCATAAACTGATCAAACTATCTTACTGGGATGGAACTGAGCTATTCGCCACTGTGGACTCTTTTGTCACTTAGTCTATCTGGCAAAGGGGCAAATACGTCTCATTCTCATCTCATTTTCTCCCTTATGGACCACCATCCAATAAGGGAGAAAATGTGAAAATGAGGACACAACATAGATGAAATGAACTTTATTCATATGCCACACTAATTTATGGGTATTTTTTGACTAAATAGGCTTAGTAACTGATTCCCAAGAACACCCTAAGAATGATCAAAGGGAAGTTAGTCAGAACCTAATGGTGAAACAGACAGGACTTTATGTGGTGAGTGGTGCCATACAAACTATTACAGATTTTTTAGCTCACCTTGACATAGACAATCTGAGCTTATCTATAACAATATACCAAACAAACCTCCAACACAGCCACCTGGAATAATTAATTTTTTGCTTCTTAAAAACAGCCAAGAATATGGATTGAGATAATAGCCTAATGATGAATTATGAGCTACTGTTTGATTTAGGATTGGAAACAGCTCTTTTTCAAACTGATATCTGTAATCTTACTCGTAGGTTAACTCAAAACTACTTGAAAATGGCAAGTCTAAAAAATTGTCTATAAGACTTGAAAATGGCTTACAAGGGTTCTTGAAAGTCTTCTGGAGAAGTGTCACTCAATGCGCACAACATTTCCTGGAATATATGTGTTATTTGGTTGGATATTTCCTGGTATATGTTTATTACTTGTAGGACATGTGCTGGGATATGTGTGTTACTTGTAGGACATTTGCTGGGATATGTGTGTTACTTGGGAGGACATTTGTTTGGATATATGTGTTACTTGAGAGTGAATTTATTGGGATATGTGTGTTACTTGTAGGACATTTGCTGGGATATGTGTGTTACTTGGGAGGACATTTGTTTGGATATATGTGTTACTTGAGAGAGAATTTATTGGGATATGTGTGTTACTTGAGAGGACATTTGATGGGATAACCAGGATTGAGATGTCTTAGTTCTGGTTGTGTGTTTCCCCAGTGGCTGGCTATTCTGGGATAAGTTGAGCCAATATCCGGGTTTATGATGTAACTTTTAGTTAAATCTGGGTTTTCGGCTCTTAATATCGTAGAGTCTATACACTGTGGTTGTGGCATTATTGGTATATCATTAGTTTTCCATCTGAGTTGGAGTCTGGTTGAATCTGGTGTGCAGATTGTGTTCCAGGCTTCTTTAATAATATCCATGGTTGTGGTTGGTGTTGACTTGGGTCCTGTATTATGTAACTCGGAAAAGTCAATTACTTTTACCCCCTGTGGTGGTATATTCGTCATGGGTGTTTTGCCAGTGATGTTTGTTGTCGATAATTCACCATGTGAGGTTGTCACCCTTGATAGCCAAGTGCAAGTGTGGCTGGGTGAACAAATATTTCCATTTGGGAACCACAATCTTTGTGGGTGATGAGTGTAGAGAACTCTGTTTGTGTGCCACAGTCTTTTGAAGATGTCATTGGCAACTGGAGTGTTCCTGGCCAACATTGTTTGGTCAAATATTTTCTGAGATATTCCTGTCATTTGAACAGTGACACATAGGGCACTCTTTTTGTCCAGATTGTCTGTATATGACTCTCTTGTGTCTCTGTAACCCTTGGTGTTGTTTGTAACTTGCTCTACAGATTGCACATTGAAAGACCATTTTTGAAATTGTTTTTTGACCCTTGCTTCTCTCGCATAAGACTTGGGGAACGTCATCCTTATGGTGACATCAAAGGGGCGTTCAGAAAACTCAAGCCTTGTCATGAGCAATTGACATTAGAACAGAAAGGCAGAAGTGAAACTTATTAAAGCACTTGTACATGTTGAATACAGTGTCCCCAATTCTCCAAGACACAAAATGCACCACTGTAGCATTAAAACACTTATCAAATCAGATTGTTTCTGACAATAATAATGACATGTCATTTCCCAATGTCCTTGAATTGAAGTCTCCCAAATGTTTGAGTTCAATCAAAGTGAAATAACTCCAAATCATTCTTGTTCAATAATAAAGGAAGATATGTTTCTTTCAGTTTCTCTAATTAACACTTTTATCAAGGTTTTTGGTTTTTATGAAGCTTTCAGCCTCAAGAAATATGGATCTCAGAAGTGTAGTACAGTCCTGTACACCCTACTGAAACACTGTTAACTAACATTCACCCATAATTGCAGTGAATTTAATGTTCTTTAGAATCCTATCCTCGGAAGAAAAGAAACCTTCACAACTTTGATTCGTTCTGTTACTTGCCATTTGAATGTGTCTGTAAATCCAGAATAGTATTCATTTATATTCACAGTGCATTCATCATTCCAAGATGTACACCTTATCTGATTAACTGCACACCATCAGATTGACACCCGACAATAACAATTGATAGATGAATTCATCGTTGCATTAGCTTTTGATTTAGCACATTAACTTGTTCCACTGTGATAGCTATCACTTGTGCTATTTTTTTTATGTTTCTCTCATAATGGTTAATTAGTGTTAATATCATGTGCAATAACCATGATTAAAAAATGGTAAGCAATAGCTTCGCTGCTAATTCATGCCATTTTTGACTGTAAGTAAGTCCCAAGGGAGGTAATAAACAGGCTAGATGATTTAACTGCTAGAGTTCTATATTAATATAATTTAAATGATTGTCTGAATTTGTCATCATGTGTAAAGTTGATTTGAAATCCAATAGATTGATACCTCCACAAATTGTAGACCCCTGTTAGAATCAGTTAGGGTGAGCATCATCTGAAGAGAGCAACTTATGTATTCATTAGCCCTAACTTGAAACATTACTTGTGTTGTGGTCATGATTTAGCCACAGATGCCAAAAGTATTCTTACACTGTTAACTGTGGAGAATACAGATTTATTCCTAAACTGTTAATTGTGGTGAATACAGATGTATTCTTAAATTGTTAATTGTGGTGAACAAGTTCTGGTACACAGGTAAAATGATATCCGATAACAAATGCATGGAATGGTTGTCCTATAAATTGGACAACAAAGGTAAAAATGATAGGCTATACTTAGTTGAATTCATGACATTGCCACAGATGCCTTTACCTAACATGAATAGCAGACGACACTTGCAAAAAAAAAAGAGAACTAATAATGTACTTTTTTTGTCACAAAACGTAGCTTATGACCCCTCATTGAAACAAGCTCAATGAGTCTGTTCCAATAAGGGATCATAAACTATGTTTTTCAAGTATTGAGAAAATAATAAAATTTGAATGGTGGTTTTTAGCTTAACTTGACAAAGTCAGGATAAGCTATTGCTATCACATGTGTAGAAGTCTGTGAGTCTGTCAGTTTGTAAGACTGTTCACTTTTCTACACCGTGTTGTTCTTGTCCGATCATCATTAAATTTCATGTGTAGGTTCGAGATCATGTCTAGATGAGAATGTCCCATTTTGGTCACAATCAATCAGCTGTGTCTGCTGCACGGGTTTGAAACCGGAAAACATTTAGCACAGTCTGCAGATCGTATTTATGAAGAGATTTCATTGTAACATTGTAGGATAATTCCACATAATGTCGAGATGAGGCTGTCCCATTTTGATTGCGAGCAGTCAACTGTGATGGCTGCACAGGTTCGAAACCCAAAAACCTTTAGCACAGTCTACAGGTCGTATTTATGAAGGAATTTCATTGTAACTTGGTAGGATGACTCCAAATAATGTCTAGATGAGAACATCCTATTCTGGTTGTGTTTGGACATCCGTGATGGCCGCATGGGCACATGACCTAGATTCCTTTAGCACAGTCTGCAGGTTGTATTTATGTAGGGATTTCATTGTAAATTGGTAGGATGACTTGGTAAGATGTTAGATGAAACTGTACTATTTTGGACATGCATCGGTCATCCGTTACTGCCACTTAGGCATGTGACCTAGATTCCTGTAGCACTGTCTACATTATGAAGGGACTTGATTATAACTTGGTAGGATGACTTGGTATGATATCGAGATGAGACTGTCCTGTTTTAGTCGCGATCGGTTAGCCTTGTCCACCAGACAGGCACATGACCTTGATTCCTTTAGCAAAGTATACAACTCATATTTATGAAGGGATGTAACTTGGTTGGACGACTCATTTTGGAATGATTTTACTGCAACTTGGTAACTTTGGTTGACATACATTAACTGTGAGGGCCACATCGACCCAGGCCTCATTTCTTTAGTACAGTCTACACCTCAAGATTGTTCTTGTTGAAAACATAGCTTGTAGAGTACTGAACTTTTTTATTTTTTTTTTATTTACAGTTTTCATAGTAAATTACAATAACACACACATATATATATATGGACAAAACAAAAATACAATATGTAAAGAATGAGTACAGTCTATCAATTTAAATTCAACATAGGCGTGTGTGGTTATAAAAGACATTTAGATTAAACTAATTAGGCTTTTCCACACATTTTGTCCGCATGATTCCGAAGCCATTTTCAAACCGATTTTCACAAAATTTTGCACACTCATAGAGGGGCACAAAATCTAAAAATGTACCAAAGCGGAATTTTCGATTTAACCCTTATTTCGTCAGAATTGGCAAAAAACTGTCAAAATTGAGGTTTATAGGCACTTTCTCGAAACACGTCTTGTACACTTTTTTTAAACATTCATCATTGATTGACCTGCCTGTGACACAACCTTTGATACACAAGAGATATTAGGCGATGCATATGGTAACCCTACAAAGGCTGTCAAACATCAAAATTTTGATGAAATGGGCTGTTTTTGAGCCCCCACAGCCCCCAAACGATAAACGAGAGATAAACATAACTTCCTTTATTGGAAGTGAAATTCACCAATCATCATTTTTTGTAAGTAATAAGGGTATTCACAAAACCAAGCATTAACCCATTTTGGGCTGGTTAAACAGCAATACCCCTCAAAAGCTAAAAAATTCATGTTTTCTGTGGATTTCTCTAAATGAGTCTTGTAGATTTTCAAGAAAATTGGCCACTTGCAAGACCTGGTGTGACAATACAAGTTGCATGGACAAAATACTCCAGTGAGCATTTGTTAACCCTCCACGGGCTGCTAAAAGTCAAAATTGTCATAAAATGGGCTGATTTTGGATAGCAACAGCACCCAATGGGTACGCCACATAGAAAAGTGCCTCCTTTTATCGAGCGCTAAATTTATACGGAAACATTTTTAGTCGAGTTGTGACGAAGTCAAACTCGACTTATAGTTTGGTGAATGGAGGGCGGGCATCCGGGTGGGCATCCGGGCGGGCGGGCGGGCGGGCGGTCTTTTCGGGCGGGTTAGTCGAGTTGTGACGAAGTCAAACTCGACTTATAGTTTGGTGAATGGCGGGCGGGCGTAAACAATTGGTTTCCGGATGATAACTTGATAGTGGTTCAACTCACATTCATTAAACTTCATACGTAGGTTGGTCTTGGTGGGAGGAAGAACCCTATTGATTTTGGACATGCTACGTCGAAGGTCAAGGTCACAGTGACCTTGAACGTAGTAAATCTTAAACAATTGGTTTCCGGATGATAACTTGATAATGGTTCAACTCACATTCATGAAACTTCATAGGTAGATTCGCCTTGGTGAGGGGAAGAAACCTATTGATTTTGGACTCGCTACGTCAAAGGTCAAGGTCAACGTGACCTTGAACATAGTAAATCGCAACAATTCCTTTCCGGATGATAACTTGATAGTAGTTCAACCTACATTCATGAAACTTCATAGGTGGGTTGGCCTTGGTACGAGGAAGAACTCTATTGATCTTGGACTCACCAGATCAAAGGTCAAGGTCACAGTGACCTTTAACATAGTATATCACAACAATTGGTTTCCGGATAATAACTTGATAGTGGTTCAACCTAGAGTCATGAAACTTCATAGGTGTGTTGGCCTTGGTGCGAGGAAGAACCCTATTGATCTTGGACTCACCAGGTCAAAGGTCAAGGTCACAGTGACCTTGAACATAGTATATCGCAACAATTGGTTTCCGGATGATAACTTGATAGTGGTTCAACCTAGAGTCATGAAACTTTACAGGCGTGTTGGCCTTGGTGCGAGGAAGAACCCTATTGATGTTGGACTCACCAGGTCAAAGGTCAAGGTCACAGTGACCTTGAACATAGTATATCGCAACAATTGGTTTCTGGATGAGAACTTGATAGGGGTTCAACCTAGAGTCATGAAACTTCATATGTGTGTTGGCCTTGGTGCGAGGAAGAACCCTATTGACCTTGGACTCGCCAGGTCAAAGGTCAAGGTCACAGTGACCAAATTGCAACAATTGGTTTCCAGACAATAACCTGACAGTGGTTCAGCCTATAGTCATGAAACTTAATAGCTGCATTGGCCTTGCTGTGAGGAAGAACCCTACTGATCTTGAACTCGCCAGGTCAAAGGTCAAGGTCAGAGTGACCTTGAACATAGTAAATTGCAACAATTGGTTTGTGGACGATAAATTCATAGTGTCTTAACCTACATTCATGAAGCTCCATAGGTGGGTTGACTTCTTGCAAGGAAAAACCCTATTGATATTGGACTCGCCAGTTCAAAGGTCAGGGTCACAGTGACCTTGAACATAGTAAATCACAACAATTGGTTTCCGGATGATAACTTGATAGTGGTTCAGCTTACATTCAATAAACTTCATAGGTAAGTTGACCTGGGTGCGACGAAGAACCCTATTGATTTTTCTTTTTTGTACTGTAATTAACTGGTTGAGTGCTAAATTACTTTTCAATGGTCATTTGTAATGCAAGTATTTTTAGTCGAGTTGTGACGAAGTGAAACTCGACTTATAGTTTGATGAATGGCGGGCGGGTGGGCGTAAACAATTGGTTTCTGGATGATAACTTAATAATGATTCGACCCACGTTCATGAAACTTCATAGGTAGGTTGGCCTTTGGTGAGAGGAAGAACCCGATTTATTTTGGACTCACGAGGTCAATGGTGAAGGTCACAGTGACCTTGAACATACTAAATCATAAACAATAGGTTTCCGGATGATAACTTGACTATGGTTGAATCCACATTCATTAAACTTCATATGTAGGCTGGCCTTTATGAGAGGAAGAACTCTATTTATTTTGGACTTGCTGGGTCAAAGGTCAAGGTCACAGTGACTCTGAACATAGTAAATCAAAACACTTGGTTTCCGGACGATAACCTGATAATGGTTTGACCCATGTTCATGAAACTTCATAGGTAGGTTGGCATCAGTGAGAGGAAGAACCCTATTTATATTGGATGTGCTAGGTGAAAGGTCAAGGTCACAGTGGCCTTCAACATAGTAAATCTGTAAACAATTGGTTTCCAGACGATAACTTGATAATGGTTTGACCCACGTTCGTGAAACTTCTTATGTAGGTTGGCATCAGTGAGAGGAATAACCCTATTTATCTTGGACTCGCTAGGTCAAAGGTCAAGGTCACAGTGACCTTGAACATAGTAAATCATAAACAATTGTTTCCAGATGATAACTTGACTATGGTTCAACCCAAATTTATGAAACTTCATATGTAGGGTTCCCTTCTTGAGAGGAAGAACCCTATTTATTTTGGACTCGCTAGGTGAAAAGTCAAGGTCACAGTGATCTTCAACATAGTAAATCATAAACAATTGGTTTCCGGATGATAACTTGATAATGGTTTGACCCCCATTCATGAAACTTCATAGATAGGTTGGCCTAGGTGAGTGGAAGACCCCTATTTATTTTGGACTCACTAGGTCAAAGGTCAAGATCACAGTGACCTTGAACATAACTTGTTGTTCATAACAACTGGTTTCCGGACGATAAGTTGATAATGATTAAACCCACTTTTGTGCTGTCACAACTCGACATTGGATAGGTGATCCTATCAGCATTTTTGTAAGTAGTAAGGGTATTCAAAAGTCGAAGTCTTAACCCATTTTTGGCAGGATAAAAGAGATACCCCTTAAAAGCTTAAAATTCCCTTTTTCTGTAGATTTCTTTAAGAACATCTTTTAGGTTTTCAAGAAAAATTGAGGTCTTTGTGTTGCATTACAAGTTGCATGGACAAAATATTCCGATGAGCGTTTAATAACCGTCTATAGGCTGCCAGGCATCATAATTTTGTTGAAATGAGCTGTTTTCAGACATGCACAACACGCAAAGTATACCCGAGAGATACACATAATCTTCTTTGTTGGAAGTGGAATTCACTGAGGACCATTTTTGTAGGCAATAAGGGTATTCAAAAACCCAAGCGTTAACCCCTTTTGGGGTGGTGGTTAATAGCGATACCATCAAAAGCTTTAAAAATCATGTTTTCCATGGATTTCTTTACAAACATCTTGTAAGTTTTCAACAGAAAATGGCTATTGATAGGTCTTGATGTCACATTACTGGTTGCATGGATAAAATATTCCGGTAAGCATTTGTTAACCCTCCATGGGCTGCTGAATGTAAACATTGTGAAAAAATAGTCTGTTTTTGGACACCAACAACAACAAATGGGAATGCCACAGAGAAACATAACTTCTTATACCGGACGCAAAACTGATAGGGAAAATTTTTAGTAAGTAGTAAGGGTATTCAGAAATCAAGGTCTTAACCCATTTTCGACTGGTTAAGGAGATGTACCCCTTAAAAGCTTAAAGTTCCCATTTTCTGTGGATTTCTCCAAAAAATCTAGTAAGTATTCAAGAAAAGTTGACCGTTTGCAGGTCTTGGAGTGACATTACAAGTTGCATGGACAAAAGATTCTCGTAACCATTTGTTAACCCTCCAGAGGCTGCAAAGCATAGAACTTTTGAGAAAATGGGCTGTTCTTGGGCACCCAATGCACCCAATGTGTACCTATGAGATAAACATAACCTCCTTCATTGGAAGTGGAATTCCCGTAGGATCATTTTTGTAAGTAATGAAGGTATTCATAAAACCAAGCATTAACCCTTTAGAGCTGGTTACAGAGATACCCCTCAAAAGGTTAAAAATTCATGTTATCCGAGGATTTCTCTAAAAACTTTGTGTAGAAGAAAAATTGGCCATTGTCAGATCTTAGTGTGACATTACAAATTGCATGTACAAAATATTCCAGTAAGCATTTGTTAACCCTTTACCCAACGCAGACGATATCAACATTTATTATTTTAAATATCATTTTTTAAAATTTTTCAAAAAATTTCAACAAAACCATATCATGTGACTCCTCGTTGGAACGAGCTCGACGAGCTCGTTCGAACGAGGGGTCACATGATATGGTGTTGTTGAAATTTTTTGAAAAATAATATTTTTTCAACTGCTGAATTTGCATATTACACGGGCGGATGCGGGCGATTCGTTGGGTAAAAGGTTAACCCTATAGAGGTTCCCAAACATCAAAATTGTTATAAAATGGGCTGTGTTTGCATACCCGCAGCACCCAAAGTTAAGAGGAGAAATCAACATAAGTGGAAGTAGAATTCACTAAGAATTATTTTTGTAAGTAATAAGTGTATTAAAAAAAAAAGAAAACCTCAACCCGTTTTGGGCTGGATAAACAATGATACCCATCAAAAGCTTAAAATTCATGTTCTCCCTGGATTTCTCTGAAAACATCTCATAGATTTTAAGTAAAAATGGCCATTCGCAGTTTTTGGTGTGAAATTACAAGTTGCATGAATAAATATTCCTGTTAGCACTTGTTAACCCTCTACAAGCTGCCAGACATCAATATTTTGGATACATTTGAGATAAAATGGACCATTTTCAAATAGACACAGCCCTCAGTGTGTATGTGTCAAACCAACATAACTCCTTTTGTCGGTCATTAACTTGTTGGACGACGATATTGATATTAACCCACTCCACAGTTAATGATGGTTTTTACCTAAACATTTTTTTTTATCAAACTGAGTCATTTGAGACTACCATAGACGCCTTTCTCATAACATTAATGAAGGAACTTCAGTGAGACAGTTAAAAACAATTCTTCAGACACTGTGGGGTCATGAAAAATCATGGAATCTCATCGGGAAAAGCCATGATTCTCCTGAATCATAAAGTCTAGTTATTTTAGAAATTGTCTCCCACCTCAATTTGATTTTGTTTGCCTTGCCGAACGAGTATAAATAGAGTGAGTATATATTGATAGCTCTGTAATTCTTTAAAACTTCTGTATACACGATGTAGTTGGGTAGTCGATTTTCAAGACTACATGCATATATATATTTTTTTTTAAATTTGTGAACATGTATTCAGTTTCTCAGATAACTGAGCTTCTATTTGCATTCCTAATATTACTTCCTTAAGACTGACCTGAACATTTGAATTACAAACAATGTTGACCTTTTCTATGAGTTGAAGTAAAAACGTTTTTGAATGTGAACAGTTGTAAAAGAGATGTGTAATTGATTCTTTTGAGTTAAAACAAAAGCGACAGAGCCAAGTTTCTGAAAGACCACTAGGAAATAGTTTAGAATTGGTGTATAATATACGGTGATTTATTTTGAACTGTAGTGTTTGTAAATATGTGTCACTGTGTTACCGTCTTGTGGTCTAGGGTTAACAGAACAGTTAGTTACAATCCAATAAACTTGTAAGGCACTGGTACAATATAATAGCTCTTTATATGATCTAAGTATTCAGCTCTTCCCACCAGACAATAACATATGATAGACCAGCCGATTAAATTACTGCCTAACAGCCACCAACTTAAATGTTCGTCCACAACATTGAAAGTTTTCACACACTCTCTGGTAAGTCAGAAAACTGTCTATATATTATAATGCTCTCTCACTTTCTTCATGCTGTGCCTTATCAGTGGACCAGTATCACAGGGCATATGGTGACATTCCAATCTGCCAGAATGACAAAATATTTCCACCCAGCTATCAGAGTTCTATCTTCAAGTTAACCCTTTAACTGTACAATAGTCACAGTGCCTTAAACTGTAACACACTGGTAGAAGTGAATGTTGTCTTGTATACATATTGCCATTCGTCTGTGCTTATATCATAGCTAAGCTCCATTTTGCTTCAGTTTTTCTTGCAGGTACAGCTATCTTGTTCAGAAAGAGACCAAAAAATAAAAAATAAAAATCTTTATTAACTTTGGCAGTTGACTTTAAACGGGATACTAATGAATTCTCCACAACATCAATTTTTTGTGTGCATTCTTGGATTATTTTTTTCCGGTTTTGGGGTTTTGCATTTATCACTCCCAAATATGTAGTGAATGGGATATCTAAGTTGTATTTGGTTTTAAAGGCGCCATGTGTTAAGAAATTTCTGTTAGAATCTACAATATCGTTTATAAAAAACACCAGCTGCAAACCATTTTTCTAAATGATAGCATACATTGTTTAATTTGATACTTCTATTATAAAATATTGGTTTTGATAAAATATCTTTATATGTTGATATAGAATAGTCTTGAAGGAGTGACCACGAAATTACAATATTTCGCCAGAATGGGGGCATTGATTCCGATAATTTTTGTAAACCGTCTTTTGTAAAATGCCAAACATTGTTGAACCCAAATTTTTCAAAGTTATCAAATGCCAGTGTTTTCCACTGTGATGAGTTTTTCGGGTCTAAGAGCTTCTTAACCCAAACAATTTTTAATGAATTACATAGGGTTTTAATATGCGGGATTTTGAGACCACCTTTCTCCACTGGGCTTATCATGGTAGAGTGTTTGATTTTGTCTTTCTTATTTGACCAAAGGAATGTGAAAACTATCCGCTGGAGTTTATCGATAATCCAAATGGGTGGGTTGGGTAGGACTGTGAGAGAGTGTATTATAACTGGAAGAGCAAGAGTTTTTAACACCGTAGCTTTTCCAACAAGGGTAAGATTTCGTAACAATCAATCATTTAATAGTTTCTGCAATTTTTAGCTCAACTTGATAAAGTCAAGCTGAGCTATTGCCATCACTTCTCGTCCGTCGGCGTACGTACGTTAGTACGTTAGTATGTACGTCCACAATTTCCTTTAGCACACCTCACAGGTCGCATTTATGATCAGATTACTTTGAAACTTCTTATGCTTGTTTGGGGTGACCTCTAGATTGGAGCTATCGATTTTCTTCAATTTCCGTCAAAAAATGTTGCCGCGGCCAACGTTCTTAGAACTTAGTTTAGTCAAACCACAATATTTCCCTTTGGCACACCCTACAGGGCACATTTATGATTTGATTGCTTTGAAACCTGGTACGCTTATTTAGGGTGACCTCTAGATGAGAGCTATCGATTTTCTTCAATTTCCAGCAAAAAATGTTGCCACGACCAACGTTCGTAGAACTTAGTTTAGTCAGACCTCAATATTTCCCTTTGGCACACCCTACAGGGTACATTTACGATCAGATTGCTTTGAAACCTGGTATGCTTGTTTGGGGAGACCTCTAGATGGGAGCTATCGATTTTCTTCAATTTCTGACAAAAAATGTTGCCGCGGCCAACGTTCTTAGAACTTAGTTTAGTCAGAAGACTCAATATTTCCCTTTGGCACACCCTACAGGGTACATTTATGATCGGATTGCTTTGAAACCTGGCATGCTCGTTTGGGGTGACCTCTAGATGGGAGCTATCGATTTTCTTCAATTTCTGTCAAAAAATGTTGCCGCGGACAACGTTCTTAGAACTTAGTTTAGTCAAACCATAATATTTCCCTTTGGCACACCCTACAGGGCACATTTATGATTTGATTGCTTTGAAACCTGGTATGCTTATTTAGGGTGACCACTAGATGGGTGCTATCGATTTTCTTCAATTTCCGGCAAAAAATGTTGCCGCGGCCAACGTTCTTAGAACTTGATTTAGTCAGAAAACTCGATATTTCCCTTTGGCACACCCTACAGGGCACATTTATGATCGGATTGCTTTGAAACCTTTCATGCTTGTTTGAGGTGACCTCTAGATGGGAGCTATCGATTTTCTTCAATTTCCATCAAAAAAAGTTGCCGCAGCCAACATTCTTAGAACTTAGTTTAGTCAGACCACAATATTTCCCTTTGGCTCATCCTACAGGGCTCATTTATGATTAGATTGCTTTGAAACCTGGTATGCTTATTTACGGTGACCTCTAGATGGGAGCTATCGATTTTCTTCTATTTCCGTCAAAAAATGTTGCCACGGCCAACGTTCTTTGAATTTAGTCCAGTCAGACCACAATATTTCCCTTTTGTACACCCTACAGGGCACATTTATGATCGGATTGCTTTGAAACCTGGCATGCTTGTTTGGGGAGGCCTCTAGATGGGAGCTATCGATTTTCTTCGGTTTCTGTCCAAAAATGTGGCCACTGGCAAAAAAACTGACATTGGTCCCAATGATCTTCAATTTTGCCATTTCATTTATAACTTACCAAGTTCAAGTTTGTCAAGTTGAGCTACAGTGTCATTGACACTTTCATTCTATTTTTTCTGTAAAATATTTTCCAGGTAATTTGTATCACTTAAATTGTATTTTATTCCCAAAATGGTAAAATCCTCACCGTGATTTCATTTTATCGGTTTGTCCATTTTAGTTCCACATCACAACCCTTACGAGAACCGATCCATACTATATAAGTTTTGTCAAAATTTACTTTTAAACCTGATAAATGAGAAAACTCGTCAACAATATTTATGGCTGCGTTGAGTGATTTTTGATCATCGTCAAGAAATAAGGTGCTGTCATCTGCATACTGGTTAATTATATATTCAAAATTGTTTATTTTTATACCATTTATTTCCAGACTAAGTTTTAACCTAGCACTCAGTATTTCTACACACAGGATAAACAGGTACAGGGAGAGGGGTTCTCCTTGTCTTACACCTCTTTCCACATTGAAAAACTCAGAAAGATGACCATTGTTTAAGACACAGATGGAAACGTCACTATAGAAAGCCTTAAACCAACGAATGATTGATAGACTGAAATTGTAAAAGGGTTTTCTCAATGTAGTTCCATTCAAGAGAGTTGAAGGCTTTTTTGATGTCCAGTAATACTAACATTCCCATAATATTACTTGATTTGCACTTGTCAATTAGATTGGTAATTAGACGTGTAGATTCCCCAATAAACCTCCCTTTTACAAAACCCAACTGACTTTCAGAGATAAGTTTGGGTAGGACCGTTTTTGTATGAGATGCTATTGCTGAAGAATCAATTTTGAAATCAACGTTTAGAAGAGAAATAGGTTGCCAATTTTTAATGTACAGTTTAGATTTTCTTTCCTTTGGAATACATGTTATTATACCTTGTCTTTGTGTAATTGAGAATGTACCATTTTCATAACCAGCATTTCGCGATTTAACCAAAAAAGGACCGAGATCATTCCAGAAATATTAGTAAAATTTGGAAGTAAATCCATCTGAGCCGGGCGAACTATTGCATTTTATGTTTTTTAAAGCAGTCGAGCATTCAGAGGCTGTCAATGGACCATCTAGTAAAATATTGTCTTCATCATCAAGTTTCCTTAGAAACAGGTCATTATTATCGAAAAATATGTCATCTGTTTTTACTGACGGAGTATTTATCTTGGAACTATATACATTTTTGTAAAAACATTTTTGTTCTGAAATAATATCTTTAATATATGTACATTCTGTGTTGTCATCTTTAATTAATTTTGCTATTAGTTTAGGGTAAAGAACTTAACATATTCTCAATTATCACAATTCTTGTCTTATTTCATAATTCTTTCATAAACATTCAACATTATCCTTTTCATCAAACACTACAACACAGTCAAGTTAAGCTGAAGTGTCATTGTCACTTTCATTATGAATGGTGCTGACTAGTTAGCTCACCTACATCTGTAAGATGTGGTGATCTATTGTCATAACCTCGGGCGTCAGCGTCGGCGTCCGGCGTGTCCAATATTGTAAGATTTAATGTTAAGGTTAATTTCTCAAACATCAGTGGGCTCAGGCCTTTGATATTGCATATGTTGGTTGTAGGGGACTATCAGAACAGTATTTAACCCTGATACTACGACTTTTTTCCAAATTTCACCTAAAATTTTCTGCCAAAAGTTGTAAGAATTTGCGTTTAGGTGTTGTAAGAATTTGTGTTAAAGTCAGCTTTTGTGCAGATTGTGCTGCTTTAACTTCTCATTACTGTTGATTTTCATATTTCAATAACAACTATAGGTATTAACCCTACTGTATGCAGAAATTTAATGAAAATTTTCTTTTTTTTCAATCAAAATTGTCATGTTTTTCTCGGACTTAGTAAATTTTAAGTTGTAAAACTTTGTAAACTTTGTGTTTAGGTGAGTTGTGTTTCTATGTGTCTTTCCAAGCGATTAATATTCTACACTTGGGTTACTAAAATTAGCGTTTAGGTATTGTAAGAATTTGCGTTAAAGTCAGCTTTTGTGCAGATTGTGGTGCTTTAACTTCTCATTACTGTTGATTTTCATATTTCAATAACAACTGTAGGTATTAACCCGACTGTATGCAGAAATTTAACAGAAATTTTCATTTTTTTTCAGTCAAAATTTCATGTTTTTCTCGGACTTAGTCAATTTTAAGTTCTAAAAGTTTGTGTTAAGGTGAGGTGTTAAGGTGAGTTCTCAAAGATCAGTGGGCTCAGGCCTTTGATATTGCATATGTAGGTTGTAGGGGACTATCAGAACAGTATTACCCCTGATACTATGACTTTTTTCCAAATTTCTCCTAAAATTTTCTGCCAAAAGTTGTTGTAAGAATTTGAGTTTAGGTGTTGTAAGAATTTGCATTGAAGTCAGCTTTTGTGCAGATTGTGGTGCCTTCATCTCTCATTGCTGTTTATTTTCTCATTTCAATAACAACTGTTGGTATTAACCCTACTGTATGCAGAAATTTAACTGATTTCTTTTCTTTTTTTCAGTCACAATGTTCACGTTTTTGTCTGACTTACTCAATTTTAAGTTCTAAAAGTTTGTGTTAAGGTGAGGTGTTAAGGTGAGTTCTGTTTCTATGTGTCTTTCCAGGCAATTGATATTGTACGCATTGGTTACTGAACTACATTGCGGTAACGTTGCGCCCTTATTACATGCATATTTGAGGAATTTGAGGGGGATTTTTGGGATTTATATTCACTTTCTTTAAAAACAAATTTTTTTAACTTTTTTTTTTTATTTAATACTTTCTCATACTTGTTACTAGTAACATTAAGGCTTATTTTAGTTGTTGATATGATGTATTTTTGTTGGGACGTATAGTCACTTTCTTGAACGAATGTTTTTCCGCAACTCCTCTTTAACCAATGAATGTACTTCACTTACAATTTTAGTGATTTATGAAAGCCTTTCCTAATTCGTATTTATGATTTAATATCTGGCCTCACGATTCATATTCTTAATCATAAACATTTCTAAAAGAAAAAAATGCTTTTATATCCAATGATTCTATGTTCAATTGATCTATAATAAATGCAGAAATATAGACTTTCCAAAGCCATCACATAAACCACATTAATCTTTTGATGCCTAGTTAATGATTTATATTAACTAAATATTAGGCATGTTACATTGGAACGACATTATCAAGCGCGAATGTAGGTGAGCGTTGGGATGTAACATCCCTCTTGTTTTAGCTGATACATTAGGTTAAGGGTTTGTTCTGGATTCAATTTTCATTACTGAGTTATCAGGCTGTTTCACCTATTATGAAATCTAGTCACACAATGTGTATTGTTAAAGGGAAATCTAGATTTGTTCTCACTTTCAAGAGAGACTTCTTCACAGTTCCTGTTATTTACAGTAGCTGGATATTGGAATCTGAAATGTACAAAACGCAATATTGATAAAATCATTTCATCTTTGAGAAAATCATGACCTGCAAACTTGTTCATGAAGGTGTGCACCAAAATTTCACCAAAGATTGGTGATGCCTTTTTGAGCCTCTCCATATAGCAGGATAGTGTCCCTGGCTATGGCTACAGGTTCTTATTTCACTAGTGAAACACAAAATGTTTACCTGAAAAGACAAGCATTGCTCTTCTTTCTTGTGTTCCTGAAAGAAACATACAAGTTATTGTGATTGGTAATGTAATGTACATGCTTTCTTACAAAACTACAGCCTTCTTTGTATCTGGTTCAGAAAGTGCAGTGATTTATAGCATCTCCATGGTGTTCAGTTGAATGTGAAAGTCTTTTTTATATGTTCTAAATTTGTATTGTGAGAAGAGTAGAAAAAACTAATAGTCTTGGATTGATTTTCCACGTGAAGGTATATATAGCTGTAAAGTTTTGTTTGTATATGAGATATTGTACTCATTGTATCTCAGCACTTGCCAGCTGAAAAAAAACATCCACTTTGATCTCTATTTCTAAAATTTTGTTAAACAGTTCCTTTCTCATTTAGCTTAGTGATGGAAACCCATATTTGGACTTTACTCTGATGTGCTGGTACAGTGTAGCCCACGTTATTGTATATCTTTTCATTGAATAACCAGCTTAATCGAATATAATTTACAACCACCAAACGTTATACCATACCTTCCGTACAAATCTGACATATTAATTCTTTGGAGGTTATAGAGTAGACTTCTGTTAATTGAATACAAAAATCTTGAACCATGTTGAGGAGTTACCCTGACAGACACCAAATTTCCCTTATATGACTTATTTTGTCTCGGTACGTCCATTACTGGCATTGTATCTATTATATTTTGTTTGACAGAGCTCCAAGAGCAGACAAGATATATTAGATTAAATGCTCAAGTTATATCTACAATACAGCATTGACCAAATCCTGGTTAATTGAATACATGTCCTCCTGTTAACTACATAATCATCACTGGCAAAATGGCTATTGAATTAACAGTGTTCTACTGTACTACATTTGAACTCATTGCATACTGCTGGTGAATATTATTCCTGTTCAGCAAGGAGTTCTCTTGTCACTGAAATAAGTTTTATTTGGGAACATGAATAAAATTTTCACCTGAATTGAATTTTTAGCTTAACTTGACAAAGTCAAGATAAGCTATTGCCATCATGCATGCGTAAGTCTGTGAGTCTGTTCACATTTTCCTTTAGCACGGGCTACACCCCGCAGTTCTTGTCTAATCATCAAAAATTTCATATGCTGGTTTAGGGTCATGTCTAGATGAGAATGTCCCCTCTTGGCCGTGATCGGTCAACCGGTATGGCTGCCCGAGCCCAAAACCCAAAACCATTAGCACAGTCTGCAGGTCGTATTTATGAAGGGCTTTCATTGTAACTTGGTAGGATGCCTCTGTATAATGCCTAGATAAGAATGTCCCCTTTTGGGCATGAACTGTCAACCACGATGGCTGCCCAAGCCCGAAACCCAAAACCTTTTACCACAGTTTGCAGGTCATGTTTAATATGGAGGGATTTCATTGTAACTTGGTAGGATGACTCCTTATGATGTCTAGATGAGAATTTCCCTATTTGGGCGTGATCTGCCAACCATGACGACTGCCTGAGCCCAAAAACCAAAAACCTTTAGCACAGTCTACAGGTCATATTTATGAAGGGATTTCTTTGTAACTTGGTAGGATAACTCCAAATAATGTCTAGATGAGAACGTCCCATTTTGATCATGATCTTTCAGCCTTTATGGGTGGCCGAGCCCAAAAACCTTTAGCATAGGCAAAAGGTCATATTTCTGGAAGGATTTCATTGTAACCTGTTAGGTTAATTCCATATAATGCCTAGATGATGACATCCCCTTTTGGTCATGATTGGTCAACTGTGATGGCTACAGGTGCCTGAAGCCCGAAAACCTTGAGCACAGTCTACAGGTCATATTTATGAAGGGATTTCATTGTAACTTCGTAGGATCACTTCAGATGATGCCCAGATGAGATTGTCCCCTTTGGTTGCGATCATTCAACCATGATGGCTGCCCGAGCCCGAAGCCCGAAAACCTTTAGCCTAGTCTACAGGTCATATTTATGAAGGGATTTCATTGTAACTTGGTAGGTTGACTTCATATAATGTCTAGATGAAAACGTCCCCTTTTGGACACGATTGGGCAACTGACGGCTACACGGGCCCGAAGCCTGAAAACCTTTAGAACAGTCTACAGGTCATAATTTTGAAGGGATTTCATTGTAGCTTGGTAGGATGACTCCAAATAATGTCTAGATGAGAACATCACCTTTTGGTCACGATTATTCAACCTTTATGGCAGCCTGGGCCCAAAGACCTTTAGCATAGTCTATAGGTCATATTTATGGAAGGATTTCATTGTAACTTGTTAGGTTGACTCCATATAATGCCTAGATGATGACATTCCCTTTTGGTCATGATTGGTCAACTGTGATGGCTACAGGTGTCCGAAGCCTGAATACCTTTAGCACAGTCTACAGGTCATATTTATGAAGGGATTTCATTGTAACTTGGTAGGTTTGACTTCATATAATGTCTAGATGAGAACGTCCCCTTTTGGACATGATTGGGCAACTGTTACAGCTACAGGGGCCCGAAGCACAAAAACCTTTAGAACAGTCTACAGGTCATAATTATGAAGGGATTTCATTGTAGCTTGGTAGGATGACTCCAAATAATGTCTAGATGAGAACGTCCCCTTTTGGTCATGATCATTCAGCCTTGATGGCTGCCCAAGCCCAAAAACCTTCAGCAAAGTCTACAGGTCATATTTATGGAAGGATTTCATTATAACTTGTTAGGTTGACTCCAGAGAATGCCTAGATGATGACATCCTCTTTTGGTCGTGATTGGTCAACTGTGATGGCTGCAGGTGCCTGAAGCCCGAAAATCTTGGGCACAGTCTACAGGTCATATTTATGAAGGGATTTCATTGTAACTTTTAGGATCAGTCCAGATGATGCCCAGATGAGAATGTCCCCTTTTGATTGCGATCATTCAACCATGATGGCTGCCCGAGCCCAAAGCCCAGAAACCCTTAGCACAGTCTTCAGTTCATATTTATGAAGGGATTTCATTGTCACTTGGTAGGTTGACTTCATATAATGTCTAGATGAGAACAGCCCCTTTTGGACACCATTAGGCAACTGTGACAGCTACAGGGGCCTGAAGCCTGAAAACCTTTATTAGCATGGTCTACAGGTGATATTTATGAAGGGATTTCATTGTAGCTTGGTAGGATGACTCCACATAATGTCTAGATGAGAACTTCCCCTTTTGGTCACGATCATTCAGCCTTGATGGCTGCTCGAGCCCAAAACCCCAAAACATTTAGCATAGTCTATAGGTCATATTTATGGAAGGATTTCATTGTATCTTGTTAGTTTGACTCCATAAAATGTGCAGATGATGACATCCCCTTTTGGTCATGATTGGTCAACTGTTACGGCTTCAGGGGCCCGAAGACCGAAAACCTTGAGCACTGTCCACAGGTCATATTTATGAAGGGATTTCATTGTAACTTCGTAGGATCACTCCAGATGATACCAAGATGAGAATGTCCCCTTTTGGTTGCGATCATTCAACCATGATGGCTGCCCAAGCCCAAAGCCCCAAAACCTTTAGCACAGTCTACAGGTCATATTTATGAAGGGATTTCATTGTAACTTGGTAGGTTGACTTCATATAATGTCTTGACGAGAACATCCCCTTTGGACGCAATTGGGAAACTGACGGCTACAGGGGCCTGAAGCACAGTCTACAGGCCATATTTATGAAGGGATTTCAGTGACTCATTTTGGAATAATTTCACTGTAACTTGGTAACTTTCGTTGATATACATTAACTGTGAGGGCCACATACATTAACTGTGACATCATATTAACCCACCCTCAGCTCTTTAGTACAGTGTACACCTCATATTATTTTTATCAAAAACACAGCATACAGGGAACAGAAATGAACATATTCACAATTTTTGTCTTATTTCATAATCCTTTCATAAACATTGAACATTATCCTTTTCATCAAACACAACACACAAGTTAAGCCACAGTGTCAATGACACTTTCATTTTTTTCTCCAATGATTCCTTGAGTTAAATTTAGATGCATTTTTCATCACATCTAGTCATGGCTGCTTCACACAATTTGATGTAAAATATCGTAAAAATACTCAACGGGTTAAGCATTAAATGCTCCAGTTCAGTGGATGGGCTTCATATTATTTCTGAAGTGATATTATTTTGTCTATGGAAAGCTTTGTTTCAGTATATGAGAGAGTGCCTAATGATAAGAGGAAAGGACGACAATTGAACAAACTTATGACACCCAAATATAATTCAACACTTGACTTGTTTTTATTAAATTTGGTAGTTTTTATTAGATCTTGTATTTATTTATCAGGGTTTAATGACACTTTCAACATTCAATGGCTCATGGTCATGTCAGATTTATTAGTATAATGGGTTCCTGCAGTTAGAATACGTAGCAAGTTACAGTCAGATTTTCCAACTATCTAACCAATCACAAGCAGGTCTTAAGATAAGTTTCTATTGGTTGATGGTTTGCAGACCATAAACTTGTCATACACCTGACATGTTGTGCCACTGCAATCCCACATGAGCAGAATGAATTAAGTGTCAGGCTTAACGACACAACACAAGGGACTTGGCTTGTTCCAATTAAGTAGCTTCTCGGTTAGTGGTCATCAATGTCCCAGCCAGAATTACTCCATCTTTAATTGTTTTGTGCCCATGGAAAATCTGGGAATGTGAGGCTGTGCTTGTTTATGGTGGTAAACAAGCTCTGTTTTACTGGTAAAATAGGACCAGGTAACATGCATGGGTTGGAAGAACTCTAAAATGGGCAATGTGGATATAAACAATTGCCTGGACTTGACTTGATATTAATTTTGCAGTTGGGGGCGCGGTGGCTCAGTAGGTAGAGGTGCAGGCTGCAAGCCGAGAGGTCCTCGGTTCGAATCCCACCTGTGGCAACCATGTTGTGTTCTTGGGCAAGACACTTCACCCCCATTGCCCACGTGTGGGCACGGTGACGTTGTGTACTAAGGTGTAGTGCATGTCAATGGTGCACTGTCTTCAACCAATGCTAACCCTGCTTGTGTGGAGTTAGTATGTTGGGGAGCTGACAGTTGCTCGCCATTGCTCGGTGGTTCTCTCCGGGTACTCCAGCTTCCTCCACCCATAAAACTGTCGAGGTCATGATTAGCCATTGTGCAGAAATATGCGACTTTAAACACCAATAAATAAATAAATATTTGTGATAATTTATTGGAGAGAGCCCACTTATGTTTACAACTGAATACACCCCCAAAGATACAGAGGTTGAGTTACAGCTTTTAGTACAGCCCTGAAAGTGGATTCCAGGATTTCTAGCACATTTCAGTACCCTTGATTGTGCATAGCTTTTAGCACAGTTCAATACAGTGCTGGTAATGGTTGCAGTATGTTTTAATACAGCCTGGATAGTCGAGTCCAACAAAAAGTTTCAGAGCTCCTGATCATAGCTTTTAGCACATTCCTTGCAGTCCGGGGTAGTGTTTTACAATAGCCCAGAAGGTGGTTTCCAACACATTTCAGTACAGATGTGGTAATGACTTCCAGCACATTTTTAGTACATTCTTGATAATAGGTTTTCAGTACAGCCCAAATAGTTGCTTCAACAGTCATTCTTCAAAATTTTTGCTGAAAATAGAATTAGCTTCCAGCTTTATTGCAAAACAAATTATCTCACAATAAATGAAAAATGTTGATAATGAACATATTTTTGTTATTCACAGATGTTTAGGATTTGAGTAAAATGATATTTCTTATCAACCTACCCACAATTGTTTACTACAGGCTTGCACTACAGTGAAAGTCCCTAACTCGGATAATATACTCTCTATTTTTGTCTTTCCCAAGCAATTTGGGAAAGAAAAGTTGTGCAAAAAGCACCAAGAAAAAATAAGCCAAAACTGGGTCGAGTGCAACTGGCGCAGACCCAGTATGGGATGATCTCTTCCAAGTACAACTCCACGACTTCCGTTGCCAGTGCGCATATGCTTCGCTAATGACTCATTCTTTTTCTATCCAAGACACGTGAAAGATGTGTCTCTGCCATATGCATTATGAAACAGTGATAATTCAACTCGTCGATAATGGTTTTCCTGTGACTGGAATTATGGATCTGAAGATCGTATAATAACAGGACTGTGTTTTATATATTCTAGTTAATATTTTCAACCACATTCTCATTGTATATTATTTACTATTCCAGTTTTGCGAATGTTTTGTTTTACAACTTCGTGTCATTTTTCGGTTGATAAATTTAATTGTTATTGGAGTAAGGTGTCAATCTGGGACTGTCTGGACAGGATTTCTTCACTCTGTTGAGGGCTGAATTTCTGGGGTTTTTTGGTCCCTGTCGGCCATCTGGGTTCTGTCGTGTACCCACCGTTTTTTTTCGGCCACCTTCTCTCGTAGTTGAGGGTATTCTACTTTCTGTTTCTGTTGAGTTGACCTTTTTCTTCTACTGCTCTCTCCTCTGTTATTTCCAGTTCGGTTCCTTTAGGGCAATTCCTTTTGCCATCGCCTTGGTGCGTTCTCGTGTCCGTTTCTTCCACACCCGTGGGTAGTGTGGAACGCTGTCGATTCAGGGGCCCGCAACTTGACCACATCTGGTGTGAGTTATACCCCATCCGTGGGGGATATGCAGCTCCTCCCGCACCTACTGTGGTCTCTGCGCCATCGAGTACCACAGTTTTGTCATTGGCATTTTCCGTCCACTCATTCTGGTCACACAGCCAGTTTTGCGGGACTAACGCCTTCTGTGCAGCCTGGACCTTCTGCCTTGCAGAGGTCCGCGGCAACTCTCCCGAGTTCCTGCTATGTTGATCCTCGGGGTGTGTCCTACCCCTATACACGTCTGCCCTCAGATGTTTTGGCTGCTGCCTGTTGCCCCGCTTTGGGTGTATTGGAGGATCGTGACCCTTCGCTGGTTAAGAGGGTCAGGTGTGAAGCCACTTTGCTGGTTCGTTCCCATTTCGAACTGGCTGGTACGGGCAGTGAGCTTATGGAGGCCCTCTCCTTACTCACTCAGGTTCTGTCCAAGAGCCTTCCCGTTGCTTCCAGCGAGGCAGCGAGTGGTTTCCAGGCGCCCCCTATGGCGCCGCCTCCCAGGATTGGAAACAGGCCACTTTCTGATCCCCCTGGTGCCTACACCATGGGCGGCGTCGGCTGGTTTGCCCACGATGAGCTATGTGTCTTCCGACTCCAGGTAGGAGTCAGACATCCTTGATGTCGAGAGCCAGCAGTCTTCTGACTTGGCGGCAGGTCTTGACTTTGTGTTTGGGTTCCTTCCAGATCTCAAACCATCAAGCCAGCCAACAGTGTCAGCCAGGCCCCGATCATCGGTTGCGCACCTACAGCCTGTGGAGCAACCTGCTTCTGGGTGTCTTTGACCATGCCAGTCGGTACAGGTGGTTGAAGCATTTTCAGCCTTGGACTCTAAGCTGAGTTCCAAGGCTATGAAGGCTCTGTTCTTCACCAGGGCTGACACCTTTTTGCCTCCAAGGCATTATCGTTCCTACAATTCCGCCAATCCGCCAGACTTTGATGGTTTTGGATCAGGACTCCAATTCCCTCGGGCTTTCCAAGTCCAAGTCTGCCGTCATTCCGATGACGACACTGGAGTCCACATTGGGCTTATCGAGAGAGATGCATGGTATGCTTTCTCTCTCAGATCACGTCGTCTCAGCTTTAGCTGCTTGTCTGCCTCCAGATAAGTTTGACAAGGTACAGGCTCCTTTGCGTGTGCTGTGCAAGACACTCATACATCTTACTCACACGCATGCCTGTAACACAGCTCATCTGGAATTAGTTTGAAGGGACTCTGTGCTGGACACAGGCCGATCCCTTCCTGAGGAGCAGCGCGCTGCTCTTCGATCTGCTTTGGCAGGTCCGCAACTTTTCCATGGTTCCGTGTCGACAGTCCGGGATGACATCCTACGTCATTCCAAAGATAGCTGCTGGTTCGTCAGCTTGATCAGCCTTCTAGGGGAGGCAGAGGCCATTCCAAGCCTAACAAGTCCCCTTCTGCTTCCTCTGCAAAGCAAAAGGCTGATCCTTCTGCCACCGCTTCTACTTCTTACTCAAGGGGTAAGGGAAGACTAGAGGGAAGTCTCAGGATTCTTCATTCAGTAGAGGAGGTGGTTTCTCCTCTCGTGGGCCTCGTCAGGCTCGAAATGAAGGTCCTCACCTCGACTCGTCCCAGGTTGGAGGAAGGATAGCAGAGTTCGCAGACCGTTGGGCCACCATCACATCCGATCCTTGGGTGTTAGATGTTGTTCGGTCCGGTTGCGAATATCCTTCCGAAGGCACCCCACTCTGTCCAGAGTACCTCTTCCAACCAAAGTTCCTTCCCTTCAGACATTTTACGTTGGGAACTTTTGTCCACGGAGATCGACAATCTCCTGGCAAAGGGGGCGATCGAGGTCATCAAGAACATTCAGTCAGTTGGGTTCTATTCCCGCCTGTTCTTGGTGCCGAAGAAGGACGGCCGACTTTGACCGGTTATCGATCTGAGTATCCTGAACCAGTCTATCATTGCTCCCAAGTTCAGCATGGAGACTTTCAGGTCGGTCCGCCGTTCAATTCACTAGGGAGATTTTGCTTCCAGCATCGACCTGTGAGACGCTTACTTTCACGTTCCGATTCATCGGGTGTCACGGAAGTATCTCAGGTTCGCTTTTCTGGGGCGAGTTTACCAGTTCAAGGCCATGCCTTTCAGCCTCAGCCTGGCTCCCTTGGGCCTTCACCAGACTGATGTCGCATGTGATAGCTTTCCATCGCACACAGTCCAGGGTGACTACTTCTGCATATCTGGACGATATTCTCCAGAGGCATTCCAATGCTGCCTTACTGGAGTCGGATGTCGCCACTCTGTTTAGCTTGCTCGCTAGAATTCAGAGTCAATGAGAAGTCGGACCTGGTCCTTTCTCAGTCATTTTGTCATCTGGGGATGGCTTTCCGCACCCAATTCAGTTTGGTGGTGGTTCCCTAGGCCAAGGCTGTGATTCTCTCAGCTTTTGCTCTGACTCTGTCCCAGTCCACATCCGCAATGGCACAGAGTATTCTCCGGCTGATTGGTCTCGGCGGTTCGGTGACGGATCTCTTTCCTCTAGGTCGGCTGCATGTCAGACCTCTCCAACACTTTCTGCTCAGTCGTTGGAGGCCGAGTGTAGATTCTCTGGATCTGGTGCTTCAGTTTCCAGAATCGCTTTATCCTCACTTTCTCCCCTGGACAGATGTCCAGTGGCTTACGCAGGGTGTTCCATTGGACTTACCCACGTCCGATCGCATTCTGACGGCAGATGCCAGCGATCTCGGATGGGGTGCGATCATCTAGGTCTTTCCCTTCACGGGATGTGGGACCAGGATCGGGCATCCCTACACATCAACCAGAAGGAGCTTCTTGCTCTTCTGAGTTTCAGGCAGTGGATCCCTCACCTGTCGAATCGTCCGGTCCTTCTGTTGTTCGACAATTCGACAGTGGTTCCTTACATTCAGAACCAGGGCGGCATGCACTCGGTTCCAATGTACGAATTGGCTCTTGATCTTCTACTGCTCGCTCGGGATGTCCACACCGGGGTGGTTGTTCGTCACATTTCCAGTCGTCTGAATGTCCTAGCTGACTCCCTGTTCCGATGGGCCAGGTTCTTTTCCACCGAGTGGATGCTCCATATGGCAGTGTTCCATCAATCTCTTTGCGACTCATTGGAACCATCAGGTGGACACTTTCGTGTCCCTGTGTCCAGATGCTCTGATTTTTGCCATGGACACTCTGGCCCTCCTTTGGCACGGTCTTGTCGGCTACGCCTTCCTGCCGGTTCCGATTCCACCTTAGGTTCTCGGCCAGATATGAACCTGCAGTCGTCGAATCCTTTCGATCACACCCCTGTCGCCTCGGTGGCTGTGGATCAATCTGCTCTCGCTCTCTGTTAGCGGCGATTCCGGCATGTCTCCCTCTACGTCGCGACTTTCTTTGCCAAAGTCGCCCGAGGAGGTTTCAAGTTGACCCCACTTCATTGTGCCTTCGCACATGTCTTTAATCGGGTCCTGTCTCCTTCGTAGTGGTTTTTCGAGACCAGCAGTGGAGTTGCTTTTCTTCTTCAAGGAGGCACTCACTCCACTGGTTTAGCCTCTGTGGCTAAGTGGAAGGTTCTTCTGTCGATGGTGTGCGATCACTCTGTTGCTTGTGTCACTCCTTCGATCACACCGCTTGCGGACTTTCTGGTATATGTTTGTTTCTGGGGGGTCTCCAGCAATGGGTACAAGTCCATGCTTCGGAGACCTTTTTCATATGTGGTACCGCATTGTTTCGACACTCATCCTTCCTCTCCAAGCTTGTTCAGCTCTTTTCCTTGAAAAGGCCTAGGACTTTGCAGTTTACTCCAAGATGGACACTTTCTTGGGTGCTGCTCTGCTTGGGGTGGGGGGCGTTCGTGCCTTTATCCTGGATGGATAAGTGTTTTCTCACATGCCAGATCTCTCCTGCATCCATTTCTCGATGGATTTGTCTTGCAATTCGTGCAGCTTCCGCTTGTCTAGCTACTGTTGATTGTATTACCAATTGCTTTTACTAACTCTGTCATGTTGTCGGATGTTATACTGGCAGCGTACTGGAGAAATGCTACCTTCTCCATTTATCTGCGACAGTTGCAAGAGCCGACAGAGGACCTTTGTCCTAGGGGGCCCTCTTTCTTCGGCTCAGGCTGTTGTCTATTCCAGCCATTCAGCTTTTAACAGGGTCAGTTCCAGCTCCATGCTGTTCCTGTCCTATCTGTCTGTGCATCGCACAGAACCATACGTCTCATCTTTCATTGTCTTTTACTAATGTTTGTGATGCTATGGTTGATAAGTCTCGGGTCCTCTTCCATCTGTTCACGGTTCCAGTGCACTTGGGTTATGTGTTGGGTTGGTTATGCGATTCCCTCCAGCCCATTGTCTATTCCGCCTGTAGTAAACAATTGTGGGTAGGTTGATAAGAAATATAAATTTTATAGTAAATTTCCTTTCTTATTATACCTACCACAATTGTTTACATGGAGGCCCTCCCGTCTTCTTATACGGGTAAGAATCCTTCCTCCCCGCTGATCACATAACTCTCTCATTGGCGGATTCAAAAGAATGAGTCATTAGCAATGCATATGCACACTAGCAACAGAAGTCGTGGAGTTGTACTTGGAAGAGATCATCCCGCACTGGGTCTGCACCGGTTGCACTCGACCCAGTTTTGACTTATTTTTAGCTCATCTTGACAAAGTCAAGCTGAGCTAATCTCATCGCTTGCCGTCCGTCGTCCGTCGTCTGTCGTCCGTCCTCCGTCAAGACCATGTTTTGGTCTTCTCCTCCAAAGCCACTGGGCCAATTCAAGTGAAAAGTTAGTGTCAGTGATGGTCCCAAAGGGGCATTTCATTTTTGTTCAACTCAGCATGCCCAGCCCCATAGGGAGGGAGTGGGGGAAAATGCTCCAAAATATTTTTAAAATCTTCTTCTCAAGAACCAGTGTGTACAATGACTTGATATTTGCTATGAAGCTTCCATATGAGGTGTAGAATCAAGTTTGTTCAAACGAAGTTCGTGAAGTAATATTTGGCTTTGTAATAGGAGGGATAAGATTTTTGGCCCCGCCCAAAATTTCTATTTTCTGAACCGATGGTCCGGTATGAACCAAATTTGGTTTGTGGTAGTATTGGGTCATAAGTACTTGACCCATGCAAAAAAAAAAAAAAATTCCCTCATCCCCATGGGAACCCTGGGAGCTAAAAATAGAAATATTTTCAAACGCCCATATTTCCCAAACCCCACAGAACAGAGAGCTTTTATTTGGTATGAAGTATCCTTATGACCAGTAGAATTGAATGGTAAAAAAAATTGCCATTGGTTATGTTAGGGTGTTCTGTAATGGGCATCGAAGAAATGCTGAGTCAGCATATTTGCAAAAATTTTAAAAAATCTTTTCTCCAGAACCAATCATCAGAATCTTTTGATATTTGGTATACAGCATTCATAGGGGGGTCAGATAAAAGTTTGTTGAAATAAAGCTCATTGGTTCATATTTGGGCTCTCTACAGGAGCCCGAAGTTTTAACATAGGGTAATAAGGGGAATATTCTTTAAAAATCTTCTTCTTCAGAACCACCAGTCAGAATCTTTTAATATTTGGTATACATCATTGTTATGAGGGTCAGATTCTAGATTGTTCAACCAAGTCCCTAGGTTAATATTTGGGCTTCCTATGGAAGCCCAAATTTTATCTTTGTTCAATATGGAGGGTAATTTAAAAAATCTTCTTCTTCAGATCCATCAGTCAGAATGCTTTGATATTTGGTATGCAAAATCTCTATGGGGGTCAGATTCAAGTTTGTTCAAATCAGATCCCTAGGTATATATTTGGGCTCACTATGGTAGCCCAAATTTTTACTCAGTGCAATTTGAGAAAATTTCTTTAAAAATCTTCTTCTTCAGATCCACCAGTCGGAATGCTTTTATATTTGGTATACAACATCTCTAGGGGGGTCAGATTCCAAGTTGTTCAATTCGAGTCCCTAGGTTAATATTTGGGCTCCATTTGGGAACATGAAATTTAACTTAGTACAATATGAGGGAATTTCTTCAAAAATCTTCTTCTTCAGATTCACTTGTCAGAATGCTTTCACATTTGGTATACAACATCTCTAGGGGGGTCAGATTCAAGTTTGTTCAAATCGGATCCATAGGTCAATATTTGGGCTTGCTATGGTAGCCCAAATTTGAACTAGTGCAATTCAAAGAAATTTCTTTACAATTTCTCTTCTTCAGATCCAACGGTCAGAATGCTTTCATATTTGGTACACAACATCTCTAGGGAAGTCAGATTTAACTGTGTTCAAATCAAGAGCCTGGGTTAATATTTGGGCTCTCTATGGGAGCCGGAATTGGCCATTTTGCTGAAGAATTAAAAATTTTGTATTCAGTACCCTCTTCCCCGTGGGAACCCCGGGAAGTAAGCAGCACTTGTTTACTGTGGTAAACCAGTTCCGCTTTACTAGTAAAATAGGACCCAGTCACCAATGCTTGGGGTGAAAGTCCTCTAAAATGGGCAACATGTTGATCAACGATTGACTAAACTTGACTTCATCTCCATGTTGTGTCACGATTAGCCGTGGTGCATAAATATGTGACGTTAACCACCAACAAACAAACAAACAATTCAGTACCCTCTAGAGGTACTAAGATTATTCCACATAGGTTGTATCAAGGGGCTTCATAGGGGAGCTCTACATTTTACTTATGATCAACTGAAGAAAAGGCATGATGCCTAGATTATTTTTGTCACTCCTGAGGGACTCAAGGATTGACAGTGTAGCCTATGGAGATGGCTTGCTTAATGTAGACTCATTCTTGGACTTTGTTTAAATTGTGTTCTGTACAAGATGAGCGCTTCAGGCCCCGTGGGGCCTCTTGTTTCTTGGTGCTTTTGCACCACTTTTCTTTCCCAAATTGCTTGGGAAAGACAAAAATAGAGAGTATATTATCCGAGTTAGGGACTTCCCCTGTAGTGCAAGCCTGTAGTAAACAATTGTGGTAGGTATAATAAGAAAAGAAATTTACTATAAAATTTAAATTTTTGGAGATATGGAACTGGGAATTGGGAGAGATGAAATAAACCAAGCTGAATGATTTTGCTCCTTGAATTTCCTTACCATGTCTTACAGAAGTGTATGTTTTTTCTTTCGCAATCAATTTTCATTCCTGTATGTTGGACAATCAATTCTTGTGAGTGCTGTTCTTAATTATTTATCAGATCACTGCAGGATTGCCATCAAATCATTCACACAGGGATTTGATAAGTTGGTAAACTCTCAGCCTATGACTTTACTGAGCAACATGGAACTAACCTACAACATTTGTGAAGCTTGTGAACTTTTTCGTCCTTTAAAGTCAGTACAGAGAGTGTATTTTAAAAACCTTGAAAGAGTTTGTTCCATTTATTGTTTTCTTCTTTGCTTTCTGTGAGAGCTTTCCAAGAGAGGTTGTCCATTTTGTTGAATGAAAATGAAATGAATAAAAAAGTATTCAACAATATATGATTCTCACAAAGAATATGAGAAGTTTGTAATAACAAAATCAACAATTTGGAAGTAAGATTATTGACATGGAACCGTACGCGTTATACATTATGAATGGGAATAGGTGCCTCATGTGGAGTTGCCATAGCTAGTTGGCTGTTTTCCTAGCATCTCCATGTTAAATAATTCTTGGAGTAGACTTTTGGCTGCAGGCAGGATGTCACAGGCCCTTTTTCAACTTACTAGTGTAATGTTGTAGAATTAGGCCCCTGATTCTGTGTGATGGCCTAGTATGGTAATTTTGTGAAAGGTCGTGATGGATGAGATATCAAAATTTGGGATGTATGACATTCAGTAATCTTGTTTTCAGGTTATGACTGGATCCTGCCACTTCCCCCCTGAGGTATTAATTTTCTGGTGGTGGGGAAAACACACAAATTTACAACATAAATTAATAAATTAGAAATTCATAGCATCGTATCATGAAAGTGTGGCATTTTGTCAGAAAGGCCATTCCCCCCCCCCCCCCCCCCCCCCAGCTCAACCCATTAAGTGAGAATATATCGACAGCTTAAATGTAAAAAAAAATTTAGAAATGGATTTTTCTCTGTACACTTCAATCTTATGAATATCTACCAAATCTGTAGGCCTAAAAGATTTTGACAAAATGTTGGGTGTCCTGTGAGGGTCTGCCCCTTGTATCTAAGCAACTGGCTCCTTTCTCTCATAAAACTATGTGACACAATATTAGATGACAGTTGATTTAATATTTGTAACATCCCATGTAACATCGTTAAAAGAGTAACAAGATTTTCTCAAATATTTGAAGTTTGCTTTTAAAGGAAGATACTGATAATTTTGGGGGGAACACATATATTGTTTCCTTGTGGACAAAGATAAATTTTTAAAAACTGGAGAAGCTGTGAAAAAGCCATCTTTGCTTCTATTTTCTGCCCATCGCTGTATGAGATATGTACACTGTTTTCCTCCAGATCAGAAATCACTTCTAACTTTAGTAGGTTTATTGTCCCTCTGACTTGACCTGACTTGGCGAGGTCAGTCAAAGAATTAATAAGCTTTTCACATCATAGCCCACAAAGTGGAGCTTGATTGGATTTTTTGTTTGAATAGGATTGTGGCATTCAGTTCGAAAAGTAAATTCAATACAATGTGTCTGTGGAAGTCCTTTATCATTGCTTTCCACATTAAGCTCCAAGGAAACTAGATGATTCAAAAAAAAATATTTGTGAAGAAATCTATCAGTAGAAAGTGGGAGTTTATAAGTACAGGATAAATTGCCTTTTTCAACTCTTTCATGTAATGAATCTGCCAAATACAACCAATAGTAAACATAAAAATTGCCACTTCCTCTTTTCTAAACATAAAAATCACTTTGTGGACTTTTCTAAATGTAAAAATTTCCTTGCCTATGACCCACAGTCTAACATGCCTTGAGACTGAAATGAATTTTTTGAGAAAACTCCCAACTTTTATCCGATCGCAAGGACATTAATTCACACTTTAATTGCTTCTCTTGAACTTGGCTGCTTAGGTCTATCTTAATTTAAAATTCTCTTTTAAGTTTATTTGAAAGTCTCGCATTTTTAGTATATACTGACATTTGTTGACAGACCAGATACACAACATGGGGGTGTGTCCAGAATATGTGTGATGTGCTGTTTTTACGACAATTACCTATCAACTGGACATAATGACATAGATATTGACAGCAGAACACTGGCTTTTACTACCTGTAATCTTTCACCAGACATCCCATTAAGGCGTTAAACAGACGCGGTAATGGACATAAAATTCCATGCTTAATTAACGGCACATGAATTATTGCTTGTCTGTTTAAGTGACAAATTGGTTTGTTTGGGACCATCATCCAAACACACATTCTTGTACCTTTAGCCCGAGTGAGAAAAATTATCAAAATTATATACAGCTTTTAAACCACAAAATCGTAAATTTAAGCTATCACCTTGACACTCTCACGGGAGTTCAAACCACTGATTGTTCAATAGCAATGATTTAGGGGGAAAAGGGGAAATGTATTAGTTCAGAAAAACTATTGATATTGCCTACTGGTTTTAACCCTTTAGGTAACATGAAAGGCAGATGACACATGCATACAAAATTGTTGAATAGCTAATTTTTTTCATTTTTGTCTCAAAAACATAGCTTATGACTCTTCATTGGAACAAACTCCAAAGATGTCAGACATCACTCGTCCTGATGATATTATTTTCCACAAGAATTATAATTGTTGGAATCTGACTAACTGGACTGGAGGGTCATGGTACTGTTTTGGGCCTTATGAAGCTCTTTGAAATTCAATTTGATTCAAAATAATATCCATGATTCGATTTGATTCAATTTCAATCATGCCGATTCAAAAATGTTTGATTCGTCAAGATCATCTCAAAATCCTACAAAGTGTCTCCTCTTGAACTCTTCTTCTATTATCAGGTCTCCTGTACAGGACCTGATGATAGAAGAGTTCCAGTTGGTTCCGCTTTCAAAATTACATTGATTCCGTTCTGGAATATTGTGCTTTTTTTCTTGACTTACACAAGTGACCATTGCACACAATACTTGAGTGGAGACTGATAATATTACATTTGTAAGAAGGTACAATATCTACAATTTGAAAAGTGGTGAAATTCGATTTGAGATTTGATTTGATTCAGTTCAAAATCGGATGCCTGATTAGATTCAAGATTCGATTTGACCCGAAATTTGAGGTTTGCAATGCCCCATGAACTACTTACTTACTATATAAAATATTATGTCCTGGTTGGAGGTGGAAATTGCAGATTGTCTCCCTGGGGAACACATTGTCTCCAGAGATGGCAGCTGGGGGAGACAGTGGTTCCAAGTGGAGAGTAAGAGACTATCTGCAATGTCCACCTTGAGTCAGGTCGTCATTATTTTGATAACGAATGAGTTGTGTTTGTAATGGTAACACAAATTCATTCTTTCCAACTGCATATAACAACAAATTCAATAGTCATTTTGCTTTTGGAAGCAATATTAACCCTTTACTCACACATACAAAATTTTATATTTGAAATATTTTTTCAAAATATTTAAAAAAAAAAAAAAAAAACCCATATCGTGTGATCACTCATTGGAACAAGCTTCATGAGCTTGTTCCAGTGAGGGGTCACATGATATGCTTTTGTTGATTTTTTTGAAAAATAATCTTTTTTCCAACTGCTCAATTTTTATGCAGGCAGATGTGGCTGATTTGTTATTTTTATTTTTTTTCTTAAGGTTTAACGACACTTTAACAGCCAAGATCATATCGTGTCGGTGACAGTTTTATGGGTGGAGGAAGCTGGAGTACTCTGAGAGAACCACCGAGTAGCTGCCAGCTCCCCAACATCGAAACTCCGCACTGCAGTACAGGCAGGGTTTGATTGGTTGAAGACATGCGCACCATTGACGTGCACTACGCCTTAGTATGCAGCATCATGAGGGCAATCAGGGTTAAGTGCCTTGCCCAAGGACACAATGCGGGAGTCTGAATCGATCGCTCAGACAGTCACCCATCCAAGGACTAACCAGGCTTGACGTTGCTTAACTTCGGTGATCTCATGAGAACCGGTTACTGCAATGCCACCGTGCCCTTGGGCTGGTTTGTTAGTTAAAGGCTTAATCAACACCCCATCACCTCATTACTCTAACTTTGACATCGACAGGCTCTCACGTTTTACTTTCACAGAGACTGGACAGTTATATACATTTATTTGATTTGAAGTTCATGTTTTCTGTAATTCACCTCACTTCAGTTGTTTCTGAGATGTGTCTTTGGTACATTTTGATCTGATTGGTAAACACTGCAAAAAATGTTGACTGGCAATATTCCATGGGCAGGAACATAGCAAATTACATAAGAACACCCTGTGGGAAATTAACATAAAGCCTTAGAATGAGGTATAATAATAATGATTAGTACTCTGCAGAAACTTTAATGTTGGGTGTCCACCAATGTTTGGTTGTGATTGTCCATTCCAGTTATCAGTATATCACTATTCATGGCATTCATTCAGTTCCACAGTTTGCTCATAAATCTCCAACTGAATTTTGGTGGAAAAAAGCTGCCTCCACTTGCTGTGGGCCCAATCCAGCTAAATGCAGTTGATAATCTCTCACTCTAGTGTAACAGAACTCATGCAGTCTGCATTTTTTTTTAAATATATAGTTGTATTTATAGATCTACATTTATTTCTGTAATTATGCCACCAACTGTCAGGTCTGCAGACATAGCAAATGTTTCCCAGACGAAAAATTTTCTAATCTGTGAAGAGGAGGTTAAATAGCTTGATAAAGATCATGCTGGCTTCTGGTAGAGAGGAAAATCAGTGGAAATCTTCCAGTACTATAAATGCACTTTTCCAGATAAAATTAGATTTCAGTTGATAGGAATTTTTATTCTTTTACTTGTTTCTTTAAGATTAAAGTCTGTAACTGAATCTATCAGATTTATTTTGTGCCATCATATGAGTAAATGCTAATTGAATAAATAAAATGGCAGTCTGTAAAGATGAAATTTTAAAATAGTCATTAGCAATAATGGCTTCTTTAACATTTATAAAGTCATGACGTGTATACAGCGTTAACTGTAAAATGGACAACCCACTAGTTCCATTAGGAAGTGGATATAGTACCTGATCATGTGACTTAGTCCCATATCACTCCAAAGTTTTATTAATATACAGTGGAAGCAGCCTCTTTCAGTAGAAAAAGGGTGAGAATGTTAACAATTTCTTCATCTATAGAATCGTCAGGAAGTGAAGCAGTGCTTATTTACTGTGGTAAACAAGTTCTGGTTTACTGGTGTAATAGGCCTTGATTACCAACTCCTGAAGTATAGTCCTTTAAAATAAGTTAAATTTTGCATTGTACTTGACGTTAATAATCAATGAACAATTTTTATTGTTGATATTAATTAGTCCCTGAAATTGTTTTTTGAAAACACTCCTTCAAAGATTTATGGTGCTTGTTTATGGTACACAAGTTCTGCTTTGCTGCTATAACTTGAGGCCCTCCCCCCCCCCCCACCCCTTGGGAACCCCACGAAGTGAAGCTGTGCTTGTTTACTGTGATAAACGAGTTCTGTTTCACTGGTAAAATAGAACACAGTCACCAATGCTTGGGGTGAAAGTCCTTTAAAATGGGCAACATCGGTGTAAATGATTGACTAATCTTGACTTTATAACCTTGTTGCATATGTGACCATAAACACCAGTAAATAAATAAATCACTGAAGGAGACATAAACCAATTCCTGGGGTGTGTCTCAACCAGAATGGGTATAATATTTTTAACCCTTTTCACACTGATGCTGAAATATCAAAATTTCAAGCAGCCACTTTCTCCCATAAAGCAGCTGGGAATTTAACCAATTCAGTCTTCTTTGACAGAGCTCAGAGAGCTCTGTCAAACAAGACTGAATTGGTTAAATTTCTAGGTGCGTTATGGCAAAAACTAGCCTCTTAAAATTTTGTTATTTCAACATCAATGAAGAGAGGGTTGAAAGGCTGGCTAAAATAGCCTCTCTACTTGTGTTGCAGTTGTAATTTATTTATTTATTGGGGTATAATGACACTTTCCAAAGCTAGGGTCACCTCGTGTTGGACAGGTTTATGGGTGGAGGAAGTCGGAGTACCAGGAGAGAACCACTGAGCAGCAGCAAGCAACTGTCACACTCCCCTATTTATTTATTGGGGTTTAACAACACTTTTGACAGCCAGAGTCACCTTGTATCGGACAGTTTTATGGGTTTGCATTCGTTAAGACAAGTGCCATTGACATGCAGTACGCCTTAGCACACAATGCCACTGTGCCCCCACATGGCAACTGGGATTAAGTGTCTTGCCCAAGGACAATGCAGTTGCCGCAGATGGGATTTGAACTGAGCATCTCTCGTCTTGCAGCAACTTTGTTTCTTCTGTCTACTCCATCCAACTTACCCCTAATTAAAATTAAACCCTTATAAAGGCATGGATAATTTAACACAATTATCATCTCATGTTTATCATTATCAGTAGAACTGGTAGCTTTGTAGTATTTTGAATGTTTATGTTCATGTTTTATTCTAGAGCAGACAATTCCTGGTTAATATTCTGCAGAAAAAGAATTCCTAAAATCTGTCAGGATTGCTCACAAGGCAATTAAAAAGTTATTGAAAGTCACATTTATGCTTTTAACTACTTGGGGGACTGGAAGCTGTCGAAAGCTGTACTGAAGAGAGTTTATATCACAATAAAGTCTTTATTTTCTATACATGTGCTTCAATTTTAAATAGAAAATATTTCTTGTGGAAAATAGTATCTTTTTTTTTCAAAAGTCAAAGAAAACCATGGAATTCTATCCAAAGCTACAATTTTTTCTCCCCCCCCCCCTTGGGAACCCCAGCAAGCAGAGAAGTTCTTGTTTAACAAGTTCAGACCTGTTGGTAAAATAGCACCTTATAACCAAACCTGCCTGGAAGTCCTCTAAAGTGGGCAGCTTACATATAAATGATTGGCTAAACTTGATTTCATATTTATGTTGCAGTCATGATATAGCCATAGATTTTGAAAGTGACCTTAAACACCAATAACTAAACAAACAAATTACCATTTTCTCCAAACTTATTTCAGTTTTTTAACTTACCTGACTGCAAGTCAGTGTGAGCTATTGCCATTACTTGTTACTTTTGGAAACTTGTCTTCTTCACAACTATTTAGCCAAATTCAAACATATATTGCACAGACCATCTATGGAGTATACCCTTTCTATTTTGTTCAAATGAAGCAGCTGTCATTTTCAGGCTCTAGTTTATGCCACAAAAGCCTAAAAATCTTTTAAAAATCTTCTCATGAACCACCAGAGAGAATGCCTTGATATTTGGTATGGAATATCTCTTGATGTTGAAGATTAAAGTTTGTTCAAGGGAAGTTGGCAGGTCAATATTTGGGCTCTCTGTGGGAGCATATCCATTTTGGGCTCCACCCAAAATTTGTATTTCAAAAACCGTTGGGCCGATTTGAACCAAATTTGGCATGTAGTATAAGTGGGTCCAAATTAATTGATTGATGCCTGAAAATTTATATTTTTACAGCCCAGTGGGAACCCCAGGGGCTAAAAATAGAAAGAAATTAAAACTCCCAGATTTCTTATCAACCTACCTTGCTATTGTTTACAACAGGCTTGCACTACAGTGGAAGTCCATAACTTGGAAAAATACTCTCTCCAGGAGGGGGTATAACTCTCTCCAGACAGAGTCGAATCAGGAGGCCCCGAATGACTGCGTTCCCCTTCCCACAGGTCTGGGAGGAAATGTCACGTGCCCGAACTACACAATAGACGGAAGCCCAAAAGGTGGAAGACCACCCAGCCCCACAGGGTCTTTCAATAAAACACCCAAATAAAGTGGAGCATGAATAATGGGAAACTTCAACATGCTAAGACAACAAAAATGTCCCGCAAGGTATTGTCCTAGGCATATCTGGTGAGAGCAATGTAGATGAGAAGGTGAACCCAAAGAAAAAATAAATCAGGACACCCCCAGCTACTAGAGTAAGGTGGCAGGAAACAAAGGCCCAAAGGGAACAGAAAAGTACCCCAACAGCCAAAAGGGAACTGTCAGAAATTCTACCCTCAATAGAGGGGAGAAAAGCTGCCACAACCACCCCCAGCTGACACCTAACTCAGTTAAAAGCAGAACCCAAAAGGGTTAGCATTAATGAACAAAAGACCGAAACAGCATGGTAAGCGAAAATCACGCACGAAATCGGTGTAAAGAGTTATCATGAAAAATACAGTGAGTAATCGAGAGAATATACAAAAACACAGCCCTGTATGTCTCGATAGTGAAGAAACAGCTATGAATCCACAATTTACAACAGGAAGCATTGTTAACATTGAGTCAAAAGGTATCACTGTTGAAGAGCAAAACGATCTGTATCCTGTAAGATTGCGGAAAAAAATAAAAGACACGTTGGTTATACGTCTGTGCACTGGTTCCGGAAGCCGTGGATTAATATAAAGAGAAGAGGGTCCCCTACTGGTCGCACTCGACCCAGTTGTGGCTTATTTTTAGCTCAACTTTGGCGAAGCCAAATTTGAGCTTATGCCATGGCCCGTCGTCCGTCTGTCCGTCAACAATTGGATATGGCTCGGGCTAGAGGCCGTATTTATGAACCGATCTTTACGAAACTTCTTGGGTACCTTTGTTATGACCGTGGGACGAGAACAAGTGTTTTTGGGTGCGGTCCGAAATTCAAGATGGCTGCCAGCCTCCATTTTGTACCGACGATGCAGAAATCTGTTTTTTGTACAGAACTTCCATATGAAAGCTCTGATTTGAATAATTTTTTGTATGAATGTTTAGTACCATGGGACACATCACATATAATACGGGTTTTTTTCTCGTGCGTAAATTCTGCAAATTAGACTAACTTTGATGTTTTTTGGTGTTACTTTCAGCACTGTAAGTGCAAATGCCAATACGGCTCGGGCTAGAGGCCGTATTTATGAACCGATCTTTATGAAACTCCTTGGGTACCTTTGTTATCACCTTGGGACGAGAACGAGTGTTTTGGGGTCCGGCCCGAAATTCAAGATGGCCGATGGCAGCCATTTTGTACAAAATTTGGTGCAATCAGATTTTTGCACAGAACTTCCATATGAAAGCGCTGATTTGAATAATATTTTGCGTGAATGTTTAGTACCATGGGATACATCACATATAATACGGGTTTTTTTCTCGTGCAGAAATTATGCAAATTAGATGAACTTTGATTTTTTTCAGTGCTACTTACACACGGTAAGTACACATGTCAATACGGCTCGGGCTAGAGTCTGTATTTATGAACCGATCTTCACGAAATGTCTTGGGTACCTTTGTTATCACCTTGGGACGAGAACGAGTGTTTCTGGGTGTGGTCCAAAATTCAAGATGGCTGCCAGTGGCCATTTTGTACCGAAATTAGGTCTAATCAGTTTTTTGTACACAACTTCTATATACGGCTCAGGCTAGAGGCCGTATTTATGAACCGTTCTTTACGAAACTTCTTGGGTACCTTTGTTATCACTGTGGGATGAGAACGAGTGTTTTGGGGTGTGGTCCAAAATTCAAGATGGCCACCAGCAGCCATTTTGTACCAAAATTAGTGCAATCAGTCTTTTGTGCGGAACTTCTGTATGAAAGTTCTGATTTGAATATATTTTTGTATGAATGTTTAGTAACATGGAATACATCACATATAGTATGGGTTTTTTTCTCGTGCAGAAATTATGCAAATTAGATGAACTTTGATTTATTCAGTGCTACTTATACACTGTAAGTGCACATGTCAATACGGCTCGGGCTAGAGGCTGTATTTATGAACCGATCTTCACAAAACTTCTTGGGTACCTTTGTTATCTCCTTGGGATGAGAACGAGTGTTTCTGGGCGCGGTCCAAAATTCAAGATGGCTGCCAGTGGCCATTTTGTACTGAAATTAGGTCCAATCAGTTTTTTGTCACAACTTCTACACAGCTCGTATTTATGAACTGATCTTCACAAAACTTCTTGGGTACCTTTGTTTTCACCTTGGGACAGGAACGAGTGTGTTTTGGGGTGCCTTTGTTAACAAATATTTTGGGGTTCAGTCAGACCCACTCTGGGACTCAAAGATTTCTTTTCTAGTTTAGCATCTGACTGTCACCCACCTTTACAATACTTTACCTGTACATTTGTTACAGGCAACGGTCAGTATTTATGTACAGACCGTTACAATACTTTATATGTACCTTTGTTATCAGGTCATTACCTAGATGTTTGTCATTGCTGTGTCACATACTATACATGTACATGTCTTTGTCTTGACAAGTTGAGCTACAGTGTCATTGACACTTTCATTTCTTGGTGCTTTTGTACCACTTTTCTTTCCCAAATCGAAAATAGAGAGTATTTTTCCGAGTTATGGACTTCCACTGTAGTGCAAGCCTGTTGGAAACAATTGTGGTAGATATAATAAGAAAGGAAATTTACTCTACAATTTAAATTTCCAAAACCACACGGAACAGGGAACTGTTGTTTGGTATGAAGCATCCTTAGGACCAGTAAAATGGAATCGTAAAAAAAAATTGCCATCGCTTGTGTCAGGCTGTTCTGTATGGGGGCATCGAATAAATGCCGAGTTAAAAATTGAAAAAACTTTTTTCTTCAGAACCTCTGATCAGAATCTTTTGATAATTGGTATACAGCATCTGGGGTGGGGGTGGGGGGGGGGGGGTGGGGGGGTTGGTGTCAGATACAAGTGTGTTAAAATTAAACCCCCTCTGTTGATATTTCGGCTCAATACAGGAGCCCAAATAATTAACTTACGGCAATATGGGAAATAAGCTTTAAAAATCTTCTTCATATTCAAAAGTCTGATTCTTTTGATATTTGGTATACAACATCTCTAGATTCAAGTTTGTTCAAATTGAGACCCTGAGTTAATATTAGGGCTCCCTATGGCTATATGGGGAATAATCTTTAAAAATCTTCTTCAGATCCACTAGTTAGATTCAATTCATGTTTGGCATACAACATCTCTAGAGGGGTCAGACTGAAGTTTGTTCAAATGAGATCCCTGGGTTGATATTTGGGCTCGTTGTTGGAGCCCAAAGTTGAACTTAGTGCAATATGACTTGAAAAATCAAAGGGGTATATAGTGGAGACATCCGCCTGTCCGTCTGTACCAACATTTTCCCTTGTATCTCAGCCACTTTATTCCGATTTGAATGATACTTGGTGTTTCGATAGAGCATCATTGGGGAATGATACCTGTGTAGTGTGAGTTTCTTCTGCACATTTTTTCCACAGTTATGGCCCTTTTTCACTCTTTTGACTTAGAAAATCGTTTGCAGGTTGGGGGCATTGGTCCACGCTTTGCGTTGCCCTCTTGTTTTCGCTATTCATAGTATTTTGCTTTATAGTTTCTCCTGAAAAATAGGTGAATGTGGTAAAGTAAAAATATATATTTCTCTTGAAGATGCTTTGGAAATCTTTTTAAGAGATTTGTATAGGAATTCTGGTATATATACGTATGATGAGGTTTTTTGTAACTTGTTACAGTTTATGGGAGAGTGCCAACAGTGTAACAAACTTTTGGGGCAAATTTTCTGACGAAAGAAATGACTTAACTGGTCGCCAGGGTTAAAATAGTTAATTAATCATGCTGAACTCCTTCCCAACTTTTGGAATACCAGACTGAGGTGTTAATTACGACAATCTTCCCAGAATGTGAAAGCATTTCCTTTACCTGTAACAGTATTTTGTTTTGATAGAAAAGGTGGCATGAAGAATTTGGCCTGAAAAGTCTATGATAAGATAAACAGTTTGGAGGGAAAACAATTTTTATGGTTCTATTGAAAGAAAAACACATGTGCAGTGATGATGTGTGCAAGGTATTTTCTGCTGGATGTTTATTTGAAAGTGTTTTTATATGTACCTATCCAATATTTACCCAGAGTTTTTTCCCCTTCATGTACTGGTTTTGATTTTCAGGAATTCTCTCTGGCGGAAGTTTATTTTGGAAATGTTAATTACAGGGTGTTTTATCAGTTGTAAAAATGTGAGCAGTCTTGGTAGGAAATGAACTTCCTAATTGTTATTACATGCATGGGATTTTGATTTCACAATAGTCTTGTAACATCACCATGTAATGCATGTTATTACAATATATGCAACACATGTTCTTCTAATCTAGCAGTCCTGTCAGATTGCACTTTTTGATCTCTGAAAGTGTTTGGTATCTTGCCCAGTGCATTGCTTACAACCCATCTCCTATAACACTTATTGATGCAGCAGTGATACACTATCAGTCAAAATAAGTTGCTAGTTGAATCGTGCAAAGCATTTTTATGGTGTTGATACACAACACCCAAACATTTTCTCAAACGGTTACCATTTGAATTTTTTTCAGTTCTGGACCTGACTGGCATAATAGGTCCAGAACTGATGTCTTGGGGTGTGAGTTACCTGCCCAAGGGCAAGTCTGATCTCAATTTCACTCTTTTTGGCCATCATTGGGATGAGCTCACTGAGCTCAGTTAATGAAGAGGTGTAAGTTATGTTTCTGAGGCCAAATTGAATAAAACCTAAAAATTTGAATGGTGCATTTTGTGAATAATACTGGTTTGTTTTGGATCTTACGATTAACTGCATCAGATTTCAAAGCTGCAGTCATGGAACGGTGAGGAGCTTGGTTAGAGCATTTATTTAACTTTGAACTGAAAGGTTTACAATTCGTCCTTGACCAATTGTAAATCTGTCCTTGGGCAAGACACTTAATGTTGATTGCCCACATGGGGGCTCAGTGGCACTGTGTACTAGGCATATTGCACATCGATGGTGCAGATTTAGTTAGTTCCCCATTGAAACCTTGGGAAGTGGGGCTGTGCATGTTTACTGCAGTAAACAAGTTCTGCTTTCCTGGTAAAATACCAGAACTAATGCCTGGGATAGTAGTCCTCTAAAGGAGGCAGCAAAGGGATAAACAATTGGCAAAACTTGACTTAATACCTATCTTGCAATCATGATTTACAGTAGTCAAAGATGCAGAAAATATAAATTTAGTAAGTAGAACAAATCGTACAGTTGTTTGCCTCTGCTCTGTGGTTCTCTCTGGGAACTCTAGCTTCCTTCACCTGTAAACTGTCTGACACCATGTGACCCTGGTTGTTGAAAGTTTCATTTAGCTTCAATAAAATAAGCCACTAAATAAACATGGAACAATGATTTGGATATTAAATTCCTTGGATGTGCTTTTATATTTAATTGGCACTCTCAGATAATTTGAATCTCACCAATTATTTATGAAAGCAAGCGAGATTAATCTGTTACTCTACCAGTCATGCTGCCACCATAATATTGTCTTAGATTCCAAAAGTGATGAACAGACCTTGATATTTTATAACTGGTAGATTGCTACATTATTTTTCAAAGGTGATTTGTAACAAAAGGTCCGAGCCATGCCACCTCTTGGGAAGGCATAGTTTAGCCAGATTTTGTTCATACATAATTGTTTTGTTACAATTTATTGGAGAGTGTCTATTGGCACTCTCCAATGAATTGCAGCAAACCAAATTTACATAAAAAAATTTCTTGCTACTGTCTGGAAACAACAAGCTAATTCATAAAGTGTTAAGCCACTTTTAGCACTTTTCATGAGAGCCATGATAGTGGTTTATAGCACTCATCCAGTGAAAATGGGTATCGTCGGTGTTGCCCAATTGACCAGTAGTGTTTTTAGAAAAACAGCATGAAAACAAAACCTGATCAGTGATCTTTATTTGAGGGCTGACCTTGGTTTGAAAACTCACGGTTTTAGTATTTAAAAAAAAACGTGCACATTTCAGCATCAAAATTATAAAATAATCAAATACCAGGATATTCCATTAATCATGAGTTGTTTTTGATCTTTCTGATGATTTAATCAAGAACTTTATTCATAATCTCTTATTTGAAAGGGCTTGAAAAGCTCTGTGAAAAATAATAAAAATATTTAAATACTTCAAGCTATTTTCAGTTGGTGTTGTTAAAGTATGAAAAAATTGATTCTCTTCGAAAGTTTCAGAGGACACAAAACACATTCACGTAGCATGGATTTCCTAAAAAAACTTAAAGTATCAAGCAGTTTCATTTGATTTTATGGGAATTGGATTTGGGGCTGTGAAAAATATGCAACAACAGGGATATAATTTAATTGAAGCATAGTATATTCCGCAAGAGAATTATAGAACTTTTCAAACTTAGGTTGAATTTTATTTTGTAAAATGTTATACCTTTCACATCAAGGGAGGGAACTAGGTTTGAAAAGTGATTTAACTTGTCATTTGAAAAAATATTTTTTAGCCTAAACATACACAGATGCAATGTTTTTTATATTGTTTTGTTAAATTAACATTTATACTTTGGTGAAAAAGAAAATCTTCTGGAGCTCTTTCTATTGAGATATTTGTGATTAGATTACATAAAGAAAACAAGCAAAAAGATTAATTGTCTCAGTCTTGGGGTGCATTGCATCAAAATATTCAGCAAATATACAATAGCTGGGTGTGCAGTGGCTCAGTTGCTAGAGGTGCAGGCTGCAAGCCAAAAGATCCTCGGCTTGAGTCCTACTTGCGGCAACCGTGTTGTGTCCTTGGGCAAGACACTTCACCCCCATTGCCTATGTGGGGGCATGGTGACATTGTGTACTAAGGCATACTGCACATCGATGGTGCACTTGACTTCAACGAATGCTAACCCTGCTTGTGTGGAGTTAGTATATTGAAGAGCCTGACAGTTGCTCAGTGGTTCTCTCTGGCTTCCTCCACACGTAAAACTGTCCAACATGAGGTGACCCTTGCTGTCAAAAGTGTTGTTAAACCCCAATAAATAAATAATAATATACAACAGCTCACTCATGTACCACTGAAACTGTTAAGCTTTAATTAACTAAGCTCATTCCAAGAATGAGTTATAAGTAGTTTCGGGAGTAAAAAGACAGTTTTTAAAGTAAAAATTTTAAATTCATCAATATTTTTTTTTTACATTTTAGGCATGTAAAGTTTTCATGTTTTCCACTTCCTCTAATCCTGTCATAAACTGATTTAATTGAACAAGCTCATAGTATGTATTTTACTTGAAAAATTCCTAGTTATGGAAAAAAACATCTTGCCTTCACAGTCTCGTGGAATTTCTGAATAAAAAAAGTGAAGTTGGTAACAATTGAATATTCCCTGAGCTTCTTCCATACTTTAGGAATCTGTTTGTGTGACAGAATGGTTCTGCACGAATACATTGGATGTCTGGATAAATACAAAAATTAGAAGTGATTTAAAAATTTTAAATCAGTTAACCAGACTAGAATTTTAAACTTCACTGGATGGGATTCCTATGGTCTTTTAACCCTCTACTCACTGATGTCAAAATACAAAATTTCAGGCACCAAATCTTTCCTACATTGTAAATTTAACCAATTCAGTTTTGTTCGACAGAATTCAGTGAGTGAAATTATGGGATTTCAACAACACTATGTAGAGGGTTAACGTGGTTGAAAGTTACTGAATTACAAATTGATATTTTAGGCCTTGAAAACTAACTTTGTTTTGTTTTGTTAGTTATGGAACTTCCTTGAAAACTAGATTTAGGTGTTCACTTGGCTGGTTTGGATCAAAGTTTGTACTTGAAAGCACCAGTATTTCAAAAGGTCCACCGTTGGATCTCCACTAGGGGCAACTGCAATGTGTCCTTGGGCAAGGCAGTTAATCCCAATTGCCCACATGGGGGCACAATGGTGCTGTGTACTAAGGCATACTGCATGTCAGTGGTGCACTTGTCTTCAACCAAATCTAACCCTGCTGCCACTGAGTTATTACGTTGGGAAGTCTGACAGTTGCTCACTGCTACTCGGTTCTCTCCAGGTACTCCAACTTCCCCCACATGTGAAACTGTCCAACACGAGGTGACCCTGACTTGTGAAAGTGTCACTAAACCCCACTAAAAATATGCTCCAGTATTAAATTGTTTTTGTTGAATAACTTTACTTTTTATATTCACTATATGATGTGTGGGTGACCCTCACCATGATTCTTGGGTAGCTCTCAGGTGGAGCTTGCCAATGATCAGTACAAGCTTCTCATATTATTGGTTTAGACATGTATGAGAAATGTAAACTGATACAGTGAAATCCTGTTAATTGAAGGGCCACCTTCCAAGTGAAAATTATTCTAACGACAGGAGTAAACAATTAACAGGAATTTGGTCACTTTTCTGTATTTTAGAGATAAACTGAGCATTTATTCTGTTATATCTTGTTTGACAGAGCTCATGGAGCCCTGTTAAACAAGATATAATCGATTAAATTCTTTTATTGAATGTTGTCAGGCAAATAGGTCTATTAACAAGGGGAATATGATGAATGCAATGGTAATTTCTCAACACATTTCAAGATGTTTTATTCTGTTAACTGTAGTTTACTGTTTTCCTGAATACAATTAACAGGTCAAATTTGAACTGAAGGTATGGTAAGTGGGTTTGTGTATGGAAATTATATTCAGTTAACAGGGTTATTCAATTAAGAGATATCTGGTTAAGTGGATGCCACTATATTATACTTGTGTATAGTCAAGAGATGATTAAAATAATTTTAGACAAATCATCCTGCAAAGTTGTTGAAAATTACAAGGAGAATCAAGCATTTTTTCACATCAAGGGAGCGAACTCATCTTGAAGTAGCAACTTTAGATCAATTCACTTAGAAATTTCAGCTGTAAGCATATTTTGCCCAAGGAACTTTCAAGTGATTTTTGTCTTGGAACAGGTAATATGGAGTCAGTTCACTTTTGTTTTTATTCCTCCGAATTTTTTTTTTTTGGTGCTGTCCATCCATCCATCCATCCATCCATCCATCCATCCATTCATCCTTCCATCTGACTTGGCATGTGGGTTAGGCATGATGTGAGGAAGAACCCTATTTATTTTGGGATCATTGTGCCAAAGGCCACGGTCACAGTGACCTGGAACTTCAATTTTTATCAGTGTTGATTTCCGCTCTGTATTTGAAGTTCTGCTGAAGCCAAATTTTTGCATGTGTGTTAGGCATGATGAAAGGAAGAACCCTATTCATTTTGAGGGCATTGTACCAAAGGTCAAGTTCACAGTGACCTTGAACTTAACTCCTAGCACTCTGGCAGTATTTCAAATTTTTTTTTACATTGACCCTATATTGCCCACGCAGCATGAAAAAATTAACAAATTATATCTTGTTTGACAGAGCTCAGTGAGCTCTGTCAAACAAGGTATAATCATTAAATTCTCAGTTGCATTGTTGGAAAAGCTTACTGCTGAAACTTTGGTATTTTGACATCAGTGTGCAGAGAGTTAAACACTTACCTGAGTTGGCTTCTCAAACTGAAATTTTGCTTGCTCGATTGATACTAAACTTGGCTTATGGGTTGAGCATGATGAAAGGAAGAACCCTATTTATTTTTGGGTTATTGTGTCAAAGGAAAAGTTCACAGTGACCTTGAATTTTAACTTTTCTTGGAGCTGGTTTCGGCTCTCTTAATTATTAAAAATATGCATTTGCGATCGAAACCCAACTTGGCTTGTTGGTTGAGCATATTGAGAGGAAGAGCCCTACATATTTTAGGTCATTGTGCCAAATGTCAGGATCACAATGATCTTGAACTTAAAATCTTATCGGTTCCGATCAAAATCAAACTTGGCATTTCATCAAATACAGGTATTATCTATATTTTTTGAATAAATAATACCAACAGTTGCTGTGTTAATTTAATGTAATATCCAAGTTTACAGTATCAGAGTGATTTTTCGGGGGGACCTGGCCACCCCTAGGCCGCTACCTCTTGTTTTTATTGTTGTTGATGTGAAACATTCTAGAAGGGTGCGCGGTGGCTCAGTGGTAGAGTGTTGGACTTCTGTGCTAGAGGTCCCGAGTTCGATCCCCGACCGGACGACCCTCGTTGTGTCCTTGGGCAAGGCGCACTTTATCCTGGTTGCCTACATGGGGGCATGATGACACCGTGAACTAAGGCGACTGCACATCGATGGTGCACATGTCTTCAACCACTGTAACCCTGCTTGAGTGGAGCTTGAACAGAGTTAGATTGTTGATGAGCTGACAGTTGCTCGTCAATGCTCGGTGGTTCTCTCCGGGTACCCCAGCTTCCTCCACCCATAAAACTGTTACGGTCATGATTAGCCATTGTGCATAGGTATGTGATCTTAAACATCAATAATAAATAAATAAATAAATAAATAAATAAATAAATAATGTTCTAGAGAACTGAGTATTAAATCTTGCTTGTTCTTCATATGTAAGGTTAACATTGTATTCATCTGTTCAGTGGAGGATTATGCAAAGATGTTTGTGTTGGTTAATTTTCTTTATTCTTTGGATTGATTTCAGTGAGTTTATTCTGATGAGATATAAATTATTGTATAAAAAACAAAATACTTGTAATGATATTGTTCCAGCAAGTTGTAACCAAAAATAAACATAATGCAATACATGTGTCACAATTGCAGATGATAAGATCTATAGCTGAAGAGTTTTTAAAAATATGGTATAGCATGAAGAACATGAATCTTTACCATAGATAGGTATCTGCAATATCATCCAAGCCTTAACACAAAAATCACTGTTCAGATTTAATATGTATTTTGTCTTTTTTTATGTTATTTCCAAACCATAGCCTACTCTGTGATTGTTAAGATCATTCCCCATTTTTAACTGGTTCAATGACAGAAACTCAAGTCTGAGCTTATTCTAAAGTTACACCATGTTTGGTGAGAAGAAAATCGCATTTTGTCCCCCCATGGGAACCAGGGAAGTGAAGCAGTGCTTGTTTACTGTGGTAAACAAGCTGTGTTTTGCTGGTAAAATAAGACCCATTCACCAATGTTTGGGATGGAAGTCCTCTAAAATAGGCAACATGGAAACAATTGACTAAACCTGACTTTATCATCTCCATTTTGCCATCAAGGGACAGAAATATGTGACCTTAAATTTACACAATGTATCGGCCAAAACCCGGTGAGCACTATTCACAAAAATCACTATTCAATTTTCATTATTTTTTGCTCATCTTGACAATGTCAAGCTGAGCTAATCTCATCGCTCTCTCTCTCATCCTTCAACACCATGTTTTGGTCTTCTCCTCCAAAGCCACTCAGCCAATTCAAGAAAAAGTTTGTGTGAGTGATGGTCCCAAAGGGGCATTTCATTTTTGTTCAACTCAACATGTCCAGCCCCATAGGGAGGGAGTAGGGGAAAATGCTCCAAAATATTTTTAAAATCTTCTTCTCAAGAATCAGTGTGTACAATGACTTGATATTTGCTATGGAGCTTCCATATGAAGTGTAAAATCAAGTTTGTTCAAACGAAGTTCGTGAAATAATATTTGGCTTTGTAATAGGAGGTGTAAGATTTTTGGCCCCGCCCAAAATTTCTATTTTCTGAACCGATGGTCCAGTATGAACCAAATTTGGTTTGTGGTATTATTGGGTCATAAGTACTTGACCCATGCAAAAAAAAAAAAATTCCTGCATCCCCATGGGAACCCTGGGAGCTAAAAATAGAAATATTTTGAAACGCCCATATTTCCCAAACCACACGGAACAGAGAGCTGTTATTTGGTATGAAGTATCCTTAGGACCAGTAGAATTAAACGGTAAAAAAAATTGCCATCGATTATGTTACGGTGTTCTGTAATGGGCATCGAAAAAATGCTGAGTCAGCATATTTGCAAAAATTTTTTAAAATCTTTTCTCCAGAACCAATCATCAGAATCTTTTGGTATTTGGTATACAGGAGCCCGAAGTTTTAACATAGGGTAAGATGGGGAATATTCTTTAAAAATCTTCTTCTTCAGAACCACCAGTCAGAATCTTTTAATGTTTGTATACATCATTGTTATCAGGGTCAGATTCAAGATTGTTCGTAGGTTAATATTTAATATAATAAGCCCAAATTTTATCTTTGTTCAATATGGAGGGTAATTTAAAAAAATCTTCTTCTTCAGATCCATCAGTCAGAATGCTTTCATATTTGGTATGCAACATCTCTAAGGGGGTCAGATTCAAATTTGTTCAAATCAGATCCCTAAGTGTATATTTGGGCTCACTATGGTAGCCCAAATTTTTACTTAGTGCAATATGAGGAAATTTCTTTAAAAATCTTCTTCTTCAGATCCACCAGTTGGAATGCTTTCATATTTGGTATACAACATCTCTAGGGGGGTCAGATTCTAGGTTGTTTAATTCGAGTGCCTAGGTTAATATTTGGGCTCCATATGGGAACATGAAATTTAACTTCGTATAATATGAGGGAATTTCTTCAAAAATCTTCTTCAGATCCACTTGTCAGAATGCTTTCACATTTGATATACAACATCTCTAGGGGGGGGGGGGGGGGGGAGGGGGGTCAGATTCAGGTTTGTTCAAATCAGATCCATAGGTTAATATTTGGGCTCGCTTACAATTTCTCTTCTTCAGATCCAACAGTCAGAATGCTTTCATATTTGGGACACAACATCTCTAGGGAAGTCAGATTCAACTGTGTTCAAATCAAGACCCTGGGTTAATATTTGGGCTCTCTATGGGAGCCAGAATTGGCCATTTTGCTGAAGAATTAAAAATTGTGTATTCAGTACCCTCTAGAGGTGTGTAACTAAGATTAATCCACATAGGTTGTATCAAGGGGCTTCATAGGGGAGCCCTACATTTTACTTTATGATCAACTGAAGAAAAGGCATGATGCCTAGATTATTTTTGTCACTCCTGAGGGACTCAAGGATTGACAGTGTAGCCTATGGAGATGGCTTACTTAATGTAGACTCATTCTTGTACTCTGTTTAAATTGTGTTCTGTCCAAGATGAGCACTTCAGGCCCTGTGGGGCCTCTTGTTTCTTTTTTGTCTTAAACATATAGCTTATTTGAACCCTCATTGGAATGATCTTGTTGAGCTCATTCCAGTAGGGCGTCATAAACTATGTTTTAACACAAAAATGAAAAAAAATTGGTTATTCACGAATTTTGTTTGCATGTGTCGTCTGATTTTTGTTTTTGGTAAAGGGTTAAATACCAATGAATAACTGAAATAAATAAATAATGACATTTTGTTAATATGAAAATACTTTTGGTGTAATTTATTTGAAATAAATTATAACTAGACAAATATTGATGAGCAACACATTTTGACTAACAAAAATAATCTGGCTGTGTATGATTTAAAAGTTAAATGATGGTGGGCATCAGTTTTAAACTGATCTTTAAAGATATACAAGATTTACATTACTCATGATTTGAGCATGATAGACCATGATGTGTTGGGATTCCATTACCATATATATCCAAATAAAGTTGATCTCAAATCTATGTTTATGGTTGTCATTGTTCTTATCTATTTACAGGGTTTGGTTTTGTTACATTTGATAGTGAAGATGTTGTTGATAAAGTCTGTGAAATACATTTCCATGAAATCAACAAGAAAATGGTAATTTTTCTCTTTTTTAAGTTTTTAGGGAAATCCTTCATCTTAAAAGAATATTCCGCTCATAACATCAAGCCTGCAAAAATGGGATAAATGATTTTTAGTTTAACATGACAAAGTCAAGATAAGCTATTGCCATCACACGTGCAGAGGTCTGTGAGTCTGTTCGCATTTTCCTTTAGCACAGGCTACACCCCGTAGTTCTTGTCTGATCATCATGAAATTTCATATGCAGGTTTGGGGTCATGTCTAGATGAGAACGTCCCCTTTTGGTCACGATTGGGCAACCGGTATGGCTGCCCGAGCCCAAAACCCGAAAACCATTAGCACAGTCTACAGGTCGTATTTATGAAGGGATTTCATTGTAACTTGGTAGGATGCTTCTGTATAATGCCTAGATGAGAACGTCCCCTTTTGGGCATGATCTGTCAACCATGATGGCTGCCCATGCCTGAAACCCAAAAACTTTTAGCACAGTCTGGAGGTCATGTTTAATATGGAGGGATTTCATTGTAACTTGGTAGGATGACTCCTGATGATGTCTAGATGAGAATTTCCCCATTTGGGCATGATCTGCCAACCGTGACGACTGCCCGAGCCCAAAACCCGAAAACCTTTAGCACAGTCTGCAGGTCATATTTATTGAGGAATTTCATTGTAACTTGGTGGATTGACTTCATATAATGTCTAGATGAGAAAGTCCCCTTTTGGACATGGTTGGGCAACTGTGACGGCTACAGGGGCCCGAAGCCCGAAAACCTTTAGCACAGTCTACAGGTCATATTTATGAAAGGATTTCATTGTAACTTGGTAGGATGACTCCAAATAATGTCTAGGTGAGAACATCCCATTTTGATCGTGATCATTCAGCCTTGATGGGTTCCCGAGCCCAAAAACCTTTAGCATAGGCAAAAGGTCATATTTATGGAAGGATTTCATTGTAACCTGTTAGGTTGACTCCATATATTGCCTAGATGATGACATCCTCTTTTGGTTGTGATTGATCAACTGTGATGGCTACAGGTGCCCGAAGCCGAAAACCTTGAGCACAGTCTATAGGTCATATTTATAAAGGGATTTCATTGTAACTTCGTTGGATCACTCCAGATGATGCCCAGATGAGATTATCCCCTTTGATTGTGATCATTCAGCCATGATGGCTGCCCGAGCCCGAAGCCCGAAAACCTTTAGCACAGTCTACAGGTCATATTTATGAAGGGATTTCATTGTATATTGGTAGGTTGACTTCATATAATGTCTAGATGAGAACGTCCCCTTTTGGACATGCTTGGGCAACTGTGATGGCTACAGGGGCCCAAAGCCCGAAAACCTTTAGAACAGTCTACAGGTCATAATTATGAAGGGATTTCATTGTAGCTTGGTAGGATGACTCCAAATAATATCTAGATGAGAACATCCCCTTTGAACATCCCCTTTTGGTTGCGATCATTCAGCCTTTATGGCTGCCCGAGCCCAAAGACCTTTAGCATAGTCTATAGGTCGTATTTATGAAAGGATTTCATTGTAACTTGTCAGGTTGACTCCATATAATTCCTAGATGATGACATCCCCTTTTGGTCGTGATTGGTCAACTGTGATGGCTGCAGGTGCCTGAAGCCCGAAAATCTTGAGCACAGTCTACAGGTCATATTTATGAAGGGATTTCATTGTAACTTCGTAGGATCACTCAAGATGATGCCCAGATGTGAATGTCCCCTTTTGGTTGCGATAATTCAACCATTATGGCTGCCCAAGCCCGAAGCCTGAATACCTTTAGCACAGTCTACAGGTCATATTTATGAAGGGATTTCATTGTAACTTGGTAGGTTTGACTTTATATAATGTCAAGATGAGAACGTCCCGTTTTGGACACGATTGGGCAATTGTGACAGCTACAGGGGCCCGAAAACCTTTAGAACAGTCTATAGGTCATAATTATGAAGGAATTTCATTGTAGCTTGGTAGGATGACTCCAAATAATGTCTAGATGAGAACGTCCCCTTTTGGTCGCGATCATTCAGCCTTGATGGCTGCCCGAGCCCAAAAATCTTTAGTCTATAGGTCGTATTTATGGAAGGATTTCATTGTAACTTGTTAGGTTGACTCCATATAATGACTAGATGATGACATCCCCTTTTGGTCATGATTGGTCAACTGTGATGGCTACAGGTGCACGAAGCCCGAAAATCTTGACCACAGTCTACAGGTCATATTTATGAAGGGATTTTATTGTAACTTCATAGGATCACTCCAGATGATGCCCAGATGAGAATGTCCCCTTTTGGTTGCGCACATTCAACCATGATGGCTGCCCGAGCCCAAAGCCCGAAAACATTTAGCACAGTCTTCAGTTCATATTTATGAAGGGATTTTATTGTAACTTGGTAGTTTGACTTCATATAATATCTAGATGAAAACAGCTCCTTTTGGACACCATTGGGCAACTGTGATGGCTACTAGGGCCCGAAGCCCGAAAACCTTTAGCACAGTGTACAGGTGATATTTATGGAGGGATTTCATTGTACCTTGGTTGGATGTCTCCAAATAATTTCTAGATGAGAACGTCCCCTTTTGGTCGCGATCATTCAGCCTTGATGGCTGCCCGAGCCCAAAACCCCAAAACCTTTTACATAGTCTATAGGTCATATTTATGGAAGGATTTCATTGTAACCTGTTAGTTTGACTCCATATCATACCTAGATGATGACATCCCCTTTTGGTCGTGATTGGTCAACTGTGACGGCTTCAGGGGCCCGAAGCACGTAAACCTTGAGCACAGTCTACAGGCCATATTTATGAAGGGATTTCATTGTAACTTCGTAGGATCACTCCAGATGATGCCCAGATGAGAATGTCCCCTTTTGGTTGCGATCATTCAACCATAATGGCTGCCTGAGCCCAAAGCCCAAAAACCTTTAGCACAGTCTACAGGCCATATTTATGAAGGGATTTCAATGTAACTGTAGGATGACTCGTTTTGGAATAATTTCACTGTAACTTGGTAACTTTCGTTGATATACATTAACTGTGAGGGCCACATACATTAACTGTGAGGTCATATTAACCCACCCCTCAGTTCTTTAGTACAGTGTACACCTCATATTATTTTTATCAAAAACATAGCATACAGGGAACAGAAATGAACATATTCCCAATTATCACAATTCTTGTCTCATTTCGTAATCCTTTCATAAACATTGAACATTATCCTTTTCATCAAACACAACACACAAGTTAAACTACAGTGCAATGACAATTTCATTTCATACATCACTTGATTGATGTTTCTGTGGCTTAACCTACCAGAAGATGTGAATTTGGTTTTGAAGATACATAATAAATGCCTTCAGAATTTAACCCTCTGCATATTGAAATCAAGCTATCAAATTTCAAGCCACAAGTTTTACCCATAATGCAATTTGGAATTCAACCAATTCAAGCTTAGCTTAATTCCAAGTTGCATTATGGGAAAATTTGCTGTCTGAAATTTCGGTATTTTGACATAAGTTTGCAGAGTGTTATTTTATTTACAGTGTGTTTTTATTTTCACTTCATTTCAAATAAATCAACATCTGGGTAAATTAATCTTGAGCGGAAGGAAGCAGTACATGTGAACAGTTGACTAGATGAAAATAAGGTTTGTGGCTATTGTGTGCACCATGCTGATAAGTTTTGAGAAAACATTCATTTGCAACTGGTATAGTTTCATTTGGTACTCACCAGCAATTGACACATCAAGTATTGTAGCTGTACCAAGCAATAAATTGCAGTGCTTGTAAATGTTCAGAAATACGTCCCTTGTATAATAATTTTCAGTTGAAAATAAATAGTGGCTTACATCAACAATATGAAATATGAACAAATAAAGTAATATCTGTGCAAAAGCTATAGGAGTTTTGAGGCCGTTTGATGTTTGGACAATAACCCTAGCAAGTGCAAAAAAAATTCAAAGAAAAGTGAAATTCAGAAGAATTCTTTGTATGTTTCCTGATTCCACAACAACACGGTCAACACAATATCATTCTCAGTTTCTAATAATTATAATTCATAATTTTTGTATAAAAATGTGCCTTATACAGTGGTTACAGTCAAATGCAAAATATTTTGTGTGTGAATAGCGGGAGCAACTTATGCATGGACATATATACATGAGGGATTAAATCATAATTTCATTTCAAAGAATGTCGCAAGTTGCTTATCTGCCACTGTGAATCAAATTGGATTTCTGTCAAAATACTTGCACCCATGTGTATGTCACATGAATATGGTACCCAAATTCATTGAATCAGCTGAAAAATGGCTGGATACCTCATTCAGTTGGCATATATGTATCCAGAACTAGAGGTTTCAAAAGAATAACTGACATTTAGATCAAAGACCTGCTTTTCTTGTGAGGAAATGGCCTTTACTAAATAGATCTGTTAAATTTGCTTTTGAAAACATTCATTGGTCAGTTTATGTATTACTCAGAATGCTCATTGCATTATAATAAAGAAATCAGAATCTGATATCAGTGAAAGAAACATACCGGTAATAAATATGGAATCAAACATTTTTTTTTATTGGAAATTATTTTAAGCACCACCTAGTTTTGACCAAATAACATGGGTTATAACAAGCACTGTACATGAGGTACTAACAAGCACTGTTTTTTCATAACATGGGTTATGTTTCCATGAAAAGTTTTATTATACCACCCTCTTGAAAAGTGGGTGGTATATAGTGTTCGGTATGTCCGTCTGTCCGTCTCTACGTCTGTCCATCCTTCCGTCCATCCGTCTGTCTTACGCTTTAGGGGGTACATCTGCTATCCGCAACTTCTCCTAAACCAGTGAACGGATTTCATTGAAACTCTCAGACAATCTTTTACATTTATTGAAGATGTGTACCTCCTATTTTCTTTTCAGATATTTTCATTTTTACAGTTTCCCATATTGAAAAATGAACTTTGTTAAATTCAATTGACATTCTGTACAGATCTCCTATCCGCAACTCCTCTTTAACCATTGAACAAACTCCATTGGAACTCTCCGACATTCTTTTACATACACTCAAGATGTGCACCTCCTATTTTTCTTTCAGATATATTCATATTCCGACATACGTCCGTCCTATGCTATAGAGGTGTTACGCTTTGGGGATGGGGGGTATTTTCTTTTTTACAGTTTTCCATATAGAAAAAAGAACTTTGTCAAATTCAATACACTTTCTGTACAGATCTGCTACCCGCAACTCCTCTTAAACCATTGAACTGCTATCCACGACCCCTTTGAAACTTGTGAATGGATTTCAATGAAACCTTCAAACATTCTTTTAAAATACAGTGAAGATGTGTACCTTCTATTTGGTTTTCAGATATTTTAATTTTTACAGTTTCACATATTGAAAAATGGGCTTTGTCAATTCAAGCTTCGGGGTGGATGTGGGGGAGGGGGTGGTTTCTGTGTTTGTGCTGTCTACAATAACCATTTTTTTGCTGTTGTAAAATGTTTGTTTGTGGAAGTGGGTGGTATCATTTAATGAGCAGTGCTCACAGTTTTTCTAGTTTATTTAGTAGAGATAATGATAATAAAGGGTACAGTGGAGATAATGATAATATAGGGTACAGTGGGGATAATAATAAAGGGTACAGTGGGGATAACGATAAAGGGTACAATGGAGATAATGATAATGAAGGGTACAGTGAAGATAATGATAGTAAAGGGTACAGTGGAGATGATGATAATAAAGGGTTCAGTGGAGATAATGATAATAATAAAGGGTACAGCAGCGATAATGATAATAAAGGGTACAGTGGAAATAATGATAATAAAGGGTACAGTGGAGATAATGATAATGAAGGATACAGTGGAGATAATGATAATAAAGGGTACAGTTGCAATAATGATAATAAAGGGTACAGCAGAGATAATGATATAGGGTACAGTGGAGATAATGATAATAAAGGGTACAGTGGAGATGATGATAATGAAGGGTACAGTGGAGATAATGACAATGAAGGGTACAGTGGAGATAATGATAATGAATGGTACAGTGGAGATAATGATAATGAAGGGCACAGTGGAGGTAATGATAATAAAGGGTACAGTGGAGATAATGCTAATAAAGGTACAGTGGAGATAATGATAAAGGGTACAGTGGAGATAATGATAAAGGGTACAGTGGAGATAATGATGATAAAGGGTACAGTGGAGATAATGCTAATAAAGGGTACAGTGGAGATAATGATGAAGGGTACAGTGGAGATAATGATAGTAAAGGGTACAGTGGAGATGATGATAAAGGGTACAGTGGAGATAATGATAATAATAAAGGGTACAGCCGCAATAATGATAATAAAGGGTACAGTGGAGATAATGATAATGAAGGGTACAGTGGAGATAATGATAATAAAGGGTACAGTGGCAATAATGATAATAAAGGGTACCTCAGAGATAATGATATAGGGTACAGTGGAGATAATGATAATAAAGGGTACAGTGGAGATAATGATAATGAAGGGTACAGTGGAGATAATGATAATGAATGGTACAGTGGAGATAATGATAATGAATGGTACAGTGGAGATAATGATAATGAAGGGTACAGTGGAGATAATGATAATGAAGGACACAGTGGAGGTAATGATAATAAAGGGTACAGTGGAGATAATGTTAATAAAGGGTACAGTGGAGATAATGATAAAGGGTACAGTGGAGATAATGATAAAGGGTACAGTGGAGATAATGATGATAAAGGGTACAGTGGAGATAATGCTAATAAAGGGTACAGTGGAGATAATGATAAAGGGTACAGTGGAGATAATGCTAATAAAGGGTACAGTGGAAATAACGATAAAGGGTACAGTGGATATAATGATGATGAAGGGTTTTGTGGAGATAATGATGATAAAGGGTACAGTGGAGATAATGCTAATAAAGGGTACAGTGGAGAAAATGCTAATAAAGGGTACAGTTGAGATAATGATAAAGGGTACAGTGGAGATTTTGATAAAGGGTACAGTGGAGGTAATGATAACAAAGGGCAGAAATTAATGCCACTATTAATGATGCACATTTCTGCTGAAAGCCATGGATTTTATTTATTACATAGGATAATGATAATAAAGGGCAGAAATTCTTACCACGACTGATGGTGGATGTACTGCTGAAAGCAATGAATTTGCACAAAATGAACAATACATTTAACACTTTATCTAATGTAACGGTTAAAACAGCCAGTGCTGTTCTAAAAAATTGCCATCCAAATTTTATTATTTTTTTCTTTTTTGAGACAGAAAGTGAAAATTTTTACCAGCTCGGGAAATTTTTCGAAAATGTGTGCTGGATAAGTATCAACCCTTTACCCAACGAATCGCCCGCATCCGCCTGCGTAATATGCAAATTCAGCAGTTGAAAAAATTTCGAGCTCATTCCAATGAGGGGTCACATGATATGGTTTTGTTGAAATTTTTGAAAAATTTGAAAAAATAATATTTAAAATAATAAATTTTGATATCGTCTGCGTTGAGTAAAGGGTTAAGTGGGCCTGACACCATAATTATTTATTTCAAGAAGTTATCTGATGATGTCAGTTTTAAAGATATGCCCCAAAGTTGCAGAAAATGTACTGAATGTATTTCTTTTATTACACTGCTTTGTGATACACTTTTTTAGAAAGAGTCATTGGTAATCTTTCTGCCACTTAATCACATAGCATCATTTCGTCAGTAAAAAGTAAAAACAATGAGACACAAAGATGTTGTTTCCATTCTAAAATAGTTCATGGCATTAAAACTGTATGATTTGCTGATGTTGTTTCCATTCTTAATTTGTTGTTTCCATTCCAGATTATCTTAAGGCTTTCAAACAGTATAATTCACTGATATTGTTCACAGGATGTCTTATTTAATTTTCAAATCCTCACATTAATTTTTATGATAATTGTTATCTTATATGTACATTGCTGCAGATTATGTAATAGTGTTTCTGCATCATTGTTCGTTACCTGTACAGCAGCCAATAACGTATAAAACACTACCAAGACAAATGCAGCCTACTGGTTTAGTTCTCAAGGAACAATGCATTTGAGGCAACATTTTCGAAGCAATATAAAAGTGGCAATTTGTTGTTGTAGTGGGAAATAAGAGTTAAGAAATAAACTTGATCAGACAAGAAGATGAACTAAAAAACAAAGGTTACTGCCTGGGTAAGATGTAACCATTTGATCATAAACCAACAAAATGGATATAAGGCCCCACAAAGTAGATCAACTGTTTTTCAGGCCATTTTGTAAAATTGCTTGTGGTCAGGCGTTTTTAAATTTTTTTTTGTAATCATTTCTTTGCCATCAAAAGTTCATGCTCTTGTTTTTTTTTATGTTATAGACCTTGTAATCTACAAAAATATCATGGGTGGTGGTGTATTTCATCCCTTGAGTGCAAGAAGGCTTTGCAATGCTAAAGCATTGCAAAGCCTTTTTGCACCCAAGGGACAAATTTATCAATTTTATTAACTTGGGTAAAATATCGGACATAAATCAATTAATTTTTATTTTTTTAAGTTTGCATTGGTTATAAAAAGAAAGCATGCCGCAGCCAAATGAACCATATGAGAGGTTCTGAGAAACAGAATTTTTTACTTTTTTAGGCCTACATTATCACTGTTATAACCAGAATAAACTTGACTAAGGTTGAAGGAAAAATAATGAAATAAATGGTTCTGGTTTCCTGACTGATCTTAATTTTCATACTCAGCACTTATCTTTTTATAAGCACTTAACAAAATTGTTTTCCCCATTTAAAATAATATTCAAAGATGCACATGGACCAAATGTGCACTATGAAAATAGGCCATACATTTTAGTCCTTCACCCAGGAATGTAAGAAGCATTTTGAACTTTATGTCGGGGTGGAAATGGGGCACAGCCATACAAGGGCACTCACACACTGATATATATCAGTAGTGGCCAGTGTAACTCAGTGGCATGGTAGGAATACAATACACAAAGCTATGTTGGTACTTATGTACCTCTACATTGTGAAAAATGCACATTTCTGGCTCCATATTTAACAAATCTCAAGCTCACCTTTTGATCGCAGCCAAAAATTTTCCTCATCTCACAATGTTTTCATCTTCTTTGTTGTCACAGGTTGAATGCAAGAAAGCACAGCCCAAGGAAGTAATGCTGCCAACAGCGTTGGCTACCCGAGGTAGAGGCTTAGCACGAGGTGCTTATGGTATGCCTATCTGTCTTCTAGCTACACTGACACCCTTCTAAAGCTCTCGATCTGTCTGTTCCTTTTATGTTGTCACACGGTTACCGAGACGACCAATACGCATGCTCTCTTAGACATACTTGTTGCAAGAATAGTATCTACATTATTTTCTCTTTATTAGGTGTGTGGAGTAAGAATATTCATATTGTGTATATTTATAGGTGTCTGGTTTCAGTTTGCTAGTACTTTCATTGCCAAAAATAATAATTGAATACAACCCAGTTATTAAAACCATTAAAACCAATCTGTGAACGCTTAACTTACATGTGGAAAAAGAGCAAATACTGAACTATGAAATATTCACCATCTAGAGCAGCAAGTACCACTGTCGGCATGTCACTGAAATAATGCTATAAAATCAAGGTTTTTGACTTTTGTATAGATTGGCATTAAACTTGGCACTAAATATGGACAGGGCTGTATTAGACTTATAAATTGTACAAGACATATCCGGGATAGATTGATGGGAAATGTAGATTTGGAGTTTTCAAGGAGGATAGCTGGGTTTGCAAGCCATCTGTGAACAGTTTTGAACAGGGTTCATAAGGGTCTTCGAAAACCAAGAAAGTCATTGAGTTTTAATTTTTAAAATTAAGTCCTGGAAAAAGGTTATTATACTGTCTTTGAAAATCAGGTTAAAAGTCATGGAATTTCAAAATATTAATTCTGAAGTGTGAAATTTCAGCTTTATTCTTGTGTGTGAGTGGTATATGACACTGTCAGTGCAGATTGATTTTCACTGGTAAACTCTGACAAACCCCGGCGAATCTGGTGTTTTTTTTAAAACTTATTTATCTTTTGCATATTTTCATATGACAGTTAGTCCCTAAACTATATTGCATGCATGGAAACATGAACAAACACTACATGCAGAAACACTGCAAAACTTTTAGAAAAGTTTCAATTACTACATAATTTGGGCACCATTACCTTATTTGCACACAGCATTTACTGTCTCAATTTGGGGGGAACTGAAGCACCTAAAGTACAGTACTGTCAAAGCAAGCCACTTACACTGGTATATCAAGATTTACTAAATAAAAATACTACAAACTCAACACTTGCTTGAGAGAAGAAACAAAAAATTAGAGAAGGGAGGTATATTCAGTATTAATATCGTGCCAGTACTGATTTACCATTCTGAGGTAATCTTAAAATGTCAAAGTTTCAGGATTGAAAAATCTTACCGACATTAGCTAAAAAATAAAGATCAGACAGAACATTTTCCAAAATGTCTGATAAGAGGAGCCCATAGTTTATGTCTTTCACAGGCACTTGTCACCAGTCATTTGGTGTAACTATATTTATTATTTATTTATTGGTTTTTAAGGTCACATACGTATCCACAATGGCTAATCATGACCATGACAGTTTTTAGGTGGAGGAATCCGGAGTACCCAGAGAGAACCACTGAGCATTGACGAGCAGCTGTCAGCTTCTCAACATTCTAACTGTGTTCAAGCTCTGCTCAAGCAGGGTTACAGCAGTTGAAGACATGTGCACCATCAACGTGCAGTATGCCTAGTGCACGGCATCATTGTGCCCCCATGTAGGCAACCGGGATGAAGTGCCTTGCCCAAGGACACAACACGGGTTGTCCCAGATAGGGATTGAACTCGGGACCTCTAGCATAGAAGTCCAACAGTCTACCACTGAGCCACCACGCTCCCTGGTGTAACTATAAAGCTAAGAGAAAATATCCAGTGGGTATTTTCTCTCAGCTATTTTGTTACATCAAATGACGGGTGGGGTGTGTCTGTGTTATTTCCACCATTTTTACAAATAAAACAGTCCTTATTTGTTACATCAGCCTGTCCTATCCTCACAAGTATTTCAACTGAATATCAGCATTCCTACCATAAAACCAAAAAACAGACATAGAAACACTAAGAATTTTATTTGTATTGACCTTGATGTTTCAATTGATTGTTGGATATACACTGACAATGTCTCGATAAGTTGGGAAAAGTGTAGGAAAGAAATTTTGTTCATTTAGTTCTGTAATGTCACAGAATGTGAGTTAAACATATCATGGAAAGTTATACATAGATTTCAATTTTTCAAAAGCTACAGGAATCATGCTAAAAGTTCTTGAAAGTGGGCAGAGACAGTGTTGCAGTATTCTGGTTTGTGGCAGTCTTATTGGTGGATGTTAATTGCGCTCTAATGTGAAAAAACTTCCAAGAGCTCTAAAACTCATCAAATGACTAACTGTGTTTAGATAGATTTTTATTACATATCAGTTGATGATACATTTTCAGTTGTTGATACATTATAGATTGTAAGGGGAGTTTTCCATGAAGATAGTGTTGTGTCTTTGAGAGCATTCACATATCATTCAAGCCCTCCACCCCTGCCACCCCCCCCCCCCCCTCTCCCCCATTCTTTGTGATGTTATCCAGGAAAACCTTCAGGCCTTTAGATTAGTCCTATTTGGGCACAATGGTAATTACAGATCAACCGTATTGTGGCCTGGTGGGAAAGAAAAGCACTGATATTTTTGCCATCTCTGTCTATATAAACTATATTACAACTACATTGTAATGTTCAATAGGAAGTGTCACAGATATGAATATAGTAGATCTCATGCTTTGATTGAATGCTCAGAGTTCACAAGTGAAAAGCAATCTCCATTAAGAGTGTTGTATAAAACACTGTTGGCACAGAGTACTTTTCATTGGCATACTCTCTGGTTTTTTCAAACTTATTTATCTATCACATTGTTTGCATCAGCATGCACAATTTACATTTTTTGGACACAGCGATTACCATTGCTATTGGGAGGAATTTAAAGATCTGAACATCTATTTTATATGATCAATGTTTTCAAGAAGGTTGAGAAAAAAATATACATCATTAACTTTCAAATATCATGTCTGACCATTTTATTAAGTCATGGATAATTTGCTTTTAATACCATCATCAGTATTTTTGTTATTAAAAACCTTTCTGGAAAATGCTGAAAGCTGATACAATTAATGATTGATGTTTCTGAATTTTAAACCCCAAAACAGGTGCTCTTGATATGCCATCAAGAGGAGTTTCCTGCTGACAATTGACATATTACGTAGGCAGTGGTGTCTAGTCAAGAGTCATTGCTGCCTTAACAGGCAGCCAAGACTTGAATACAAATCACTGCAGAGACACTGGACGAGTGCAGGCTTTGGTCAGGTGTAAATTAACGACAGTTGTTAATTTAAGGATTAAAGTGCATGCAGTCACAGCTATTGGTATATGCTTCATGTTATCTAAAAGATGTGTGTACCATTGCATAGGATAGACTGGCCATCCATTGTTTGTAATTGCTACATCCAGTAATCAGCTAGTTCCTATCCACTTGTATTTAGTTATTTCATTAGTTGTCTGAGGTACAGGATACTTTTTTTCCCACCACTAAGGTACTGAGGTATATATAAAGTTGTGTAGGACAGCTGGGATAGATATGCCTGTCTCACCCCACCATCGTGACCAACCTATTTGCATATTTAATTGGCACCGGAACTATTTAACCATCGCAAATCACGTCTGCACATGTATAAACAAACAAAATGGAAGGCCATAAATACGGCTGACTTTATAGACGAAAATCGAAACCAGAACACTCAAAGAAAAATGTCCGCACACCTCAAATAGTTCTATTAGTTTATTGGAGAGAAATATACATCTGATATCACTGCGCCCTGGCAAACTGAAGTACAAGTCTGGAAATGATGTGTGGATGCATATCGATTTCATTTGAGGTTGCTTCAGTGCATTAACACTCAACATGCAGTACTAGTCTGTATGTTTTGAGATATATACCTTTGGTATATACCACGCTTCTCGACAAGCTTTCCGAATATCTTATTGGTTTTCTCCTAGATTGAAGGCATTAAGAAATATTTTTTCCTGGAAAATATGGTATTTTCTTATTAATGCCATTGCACCCATAAAATGGTGGGGAGAAAAATCATCCCCGATGGGTATCTGGGTGGGACAGATAAATCTCACCCTCAGGGCAAGATATTTGAGCCAGACACTCAGCAACCCTCATGTCTGGCTCAAATATCTTGCCCTTCAGGTGAGATTTCGCCATCCCACCCAGATACCCATCGAGGATAATAATAGTCTCTGCTCTTAATTCACAGCAAAGTGAATTTTGTAATTCTTTTCCAACTAATTGACAAAAGATGTATCTTGTGGAATGTCTGTCCCAAATATCGTTTCTGCATGATAACTTTATTTTGACTGAATTAAATGGAACAAAATTTTATACATGGGTTTGTAACCACATAATACAGGTTGGGATTGATAGTCTGCTTGGTCCGATATTTTTTGGTAGAGTTATGCCCTTTTCCGACTTTGTTGATATTGGTTTCCAGATGATAACTTTAGTTTGACTGAACGAAATGAAACAAAATTTTATACATAGGTTTATTACCACATAATACAGATTGGGATTGGTAGTGGGCTTAGTTCAATATTTTTGACAGACTTACGGCCCTTTTCCAACTTGGAAGACATGTTGATATTGGTTTCTGGATGGTAACTTGAGTTTTTGGTGTCCGATTTCAATCAAACTTGGAGTATAGCTTACTGTAAACAATAAACCAGACAGGTTTGATTTTGAGTGTGGTGTGATAATTTTTAATTTGAGTTATGGCCCCTTTTTGGACTTTGTTAACCCTTGACCCAACGCAGACAATATCAAAATTTATTATTTTAAATACCATTTTTTTAATTTTTAAAAAAAATTTCAACAAAACCATATCATGTGACCCCCTCATTGGAACGAGCCAATTGAGCTCGTTCCAATGAGGGGTCACATGATATGTTTTGTTGACATATTTTGAAAAATTTAATTTTTTCAACTGCTCAGTTTGCATATTACACGGGCGGATGTGGGCGATTTGTTAGGTAAAGGGTTAACCACTAAATGTAGTTTATCATAGAGCAGGTGGCATTATGTCCCATGGACACATTTGGTTGCCTGCTGTATTGGTGCTATAGTTAAATGGAGATAAGATATTTATTAATTCAATATCATCAAGGTTAAATGACTAGAAGCTCATGGTTGACAGTGGGAGGGCACAGTCACCCATGGCATTGTACTTGTTAGCTCACCTGACTGAAAGTCAGGGTGAGCTTTTCTGATCACTCTTCGTCCGTCATCCGTTCGTCTTCCGTTCGTCACCTGTCAGCCATCGTCCTGCGTGAAGGTGGTGTTTGAGCCTCTTTCTCCTAAACCACTGGCCACATTTTAATTAAATTTCATGTCAGTAGTGGTTATATAGGGGCATTTTGATTTTTATGCAAATTAGGTTTCGGCTCATATTGAGGGGGGGGGGGGGGGGGGGGGAAATGGCCAAATTTTTTGAAAATCTTCTTCTAATGACTCACCAGTAGCAGAGACTTGATATGTGGTATACAGAGTCCTTTTGAGGTTTAGAATCAAGTTTGTTCAAGAGAAGTTTGTCGGGCATTATTTGACTTCGTTATGGGAGGGGCAAAAATTTTGGCCATGCCTAAAATTTCTATTTTCAGAACCGTGAGGTCGATTTGAACCAAATTTGATATGAGATGATAATGGGTCATAAGTAGTTGATTGATGTAAAAAAAAATTTTCTCATTGCCCCGTGGGAACCTCGGGAGATAAAAATAGGAAAAACCTTAAAACTGCCATATCTCCAAAACTACACGGCACAGAGAATTCTTATTTTGTACAAAGCTTACTTCTATCCAGTAGAATAGAATGGTGAAAACAAATCCCTATCAGTTGGATCACAAGGTACTTTTTTCAGGACTTTGAAAAGGTGCTGAGTCAGTACTTTTTTACACTGTAGGCAATGGGAAAAACATTAAAAAATCTTTCCTCCAGATCCAGCAGGCAGAATCTTTTGATATTTGGTATGCAACATTGTAGGGTGGATCTGATTCAAGTTTGTTCAAATCGGCCCCCGGCGTTCATATTTAGGCTCAGTATAGGAGCCCAATTTGGAACTTAGTGCATTTCAGGCAAATTTCTTAAAAAATCTTCTTCTCCAGATCCAGCAGGCAGAATCTTTTGATATTTGGTATGCAACATTGTGGGGTGGATCTGATTCAAGTTTGTTCAAATCGGCTCCATAGATTCATATTTGGGCTCACTATAGAAGCTTCAATTCGAACTTAGTGCTTTTCAGGCAAATTTCTTCAAAAATCTTCTCCAGATCCAACAGGCAGAATCTTTTGATATTTGTATGCAACATTGTGGGGTGGATCTGATTCAGGTTTGTTCAAATCGGCCCCCTGGGTTTATATTTGGGCTCAGTATAGGAGCCCAAATTTGAACTTAGTGCATTTCAGGCAAATTTCTTAAAAAATCTTCTTCTCAAGATCCAGAAGGCAGGATCTTTTGATATTGCAGCATGCTTAGGGGGGTGAGATTCAAGTTTGTTCAAGCCAAGTCCCTGGGTTCGTATTTGGGCTCACTGTGGTAGCCGAATTATAACTTAGTTCAAAATGAGGAATTTTCTTTAAAAATCTTCTTCAGATCCAGCAGTCGGAATGTTCTGATATTTGGTATGCAGCATCCTTAGTGGGGTGAGATTTAAGTTTGTTCAAGCCATGTCCCTAGGTCCATATTTGGGGTCACTGTGGGAGCCTGAATGATAACTTAGTTCAAAATGAGGAATTTTCTTTAAAAATCTTCTTCTTCAGATCCAGCAGTCGGAATGTTTTGATATTTGGTATGGAGCATCCTGGGGGTGGGGGGGGGGGTGGGGGGGGTGGGGGAGATTCAAGTTTGTTCAAGCCATGTCTCTAGGTCCATATTTGGACTCACTGTGGGAGCTCGAATTGTAACTTAGTTCAAAATGAGGAATTTTCTTTAAAAATCTTCTTCTTCAGATCCAGCAGTCGGAATGTTTTGATATTTGGTGTGCAGCATCCTTAGGGGGGTGAGATTCAAGTTTGTTAAAGCCAAGTTCCTAGGTTTATATATGGGCTCCCTGTGGGAGCCCGAATTATAACTTAGTTCAATATGAGGAATATTCTTTAAGAATCATTTTTTTTTACATCCACTGGTCAGAATCTTTGGATATTTGTTTGAAGCTTTTGTTAGGAGGAGCAGATGCAACTTGTTGAAATCAATTCTCTGGGTTGATATTTAGGCTACCATGTCAGGTGGGCGTTCTCAGGCCTCCTGGGGGCCTCTTGTTTTAAAAATACATTGCTTCATGCTTATATATTTCTGATAAATAGAAAAACAGATTTAAGAAGATTCAGCCCATGATAGTTATTTTAATAGAAAAAGTTGTTCGATTTAGTTTTAGTAGTTAATCCTCTGCACACTGATGTAATTTCAAACTGAAAATTTTTCAAATAGTGCAACTTGAAATTTAACCAATTCAGTCTTGTTTGACAAATCTCACTGTGCTAAGCATGAAGAGACCAAATAAACATAAGCATGGCATATTATGAGCCAGGGTTCTGGTGAGAACCACTGAGCATCAGTAAGCAACTGTCAGACTCCCCAACATACTAACTCTGCACAAGCAGGGTTAACATTCATTGAAGACAAGTGCACCACCGACATGCAGTACACCTTAGTACACATCACCCAGGGACACATAGAATTATTAGGACTGGTTTCTGTATTGGGTTTTACAACTTGAATGAAATCATGGAATTTTACAAGTTATTTGGTTATTGGAAAATTAGTTTTTAGCCATTTGAGGGGCATACAATGAAAATCGTGGGTTCTCAAAATTCTTAACCCTTTACCCAGTGTAAACAATATCAAAACTTATTATTTTAAATATTTTTTTAAATGTTTTAAAATATTTCAACAAAACCATATGTAAACACCCTCCCCTCCCCTCCCCTCCCCATTTGAATGAATTTGACCCAATGTTGGTGGGGGGAACAAAACATGATATGGTTTTGTTGAAATATTTTGAAAAATAATCTTTTTCAACTACTGATATTGTATGTTATGCTGGTGGATGTGTCCTATTCATTAGGTAAAGGGTTAAACTTTCTCATGGATAACAAATACAGAAAAGTTTACCATATTATTTATTTATATATTTATTGGTATTTAAGGTCACAGATTTCTGCACAATTGTTAATCGTGACCTCTTTTACCACATAACACAGAAATATTTTTTTGTAAATTATAACAATTGGTCATAGAATATCAAAGAATATTTATTACCCCCAGTGACTTTTAAAATTCTTGAAGTTTATCCCAAGAACAAAGGGTTCACTATAGTTGCTGGTCCTTAACCCTTTATCTAACTCAAAAGGCAGATGACACTCGCAAACAAAATTCTTGATTAACTAATTTTTTTTCATTTTTTGCATCAGAAACATAGCTTATGACCCCTGTTTGGAATGAGCTCCTTCAATGGAGGGGGTCCTAAGATATGTTTTTGAGACAAAATAATGAAAATTGAATGATTTTTGTGAATAGCTCTGGCTGTTTTTGGCCATTACATTGGGTAAAGGGTTAAAATACTTTAATTCAGCAATCACTTTTTGCAGCCTTGAGAGTACTTGAAACTAGTTTCTATATCCCAGGTGTTATTGAACATGACTGAAATGAAGTTAGGTTTTATGGTACTAGATACAAAAATGGTTAAATTCTCACTTTTACATGGAAGTAGTATCAGTGTTGGGAGTTTATAATATTAAATGCCCGACAGTTAGGAGAATTAAAGTAGGAAACAAATTTGATTTTTCTCTCTTTCTACCAAAGCTACTTGTAAGTTTTTGAATTTTGTCTGAAAAAATCTTTGATTCAGTCTCCAAATGTTCTAAAGAATTCTTTAAATCAAGTTCCTAAAATTATGCCAGTATCCTGAGTGTTTAAACTCCAGTTTAGACACTGTAAGGTGTAAATGACCTCAAAGGTGTGGATTGTTCATAAAGACAATTCGATAAACTTGGTTTTCCGCTTGTTTCCCTTCAATCATTGTGAATTTTAAGCTACTTAAAATGCATTCATCCCACCCTCCTCCCAAAAAAACCCATTTTGTTTAGGATTTGGTAAATATCATTTTTTGAAATGTAGCAAAAAGGTCTTTTTCCATCTTTCCATAAAGTTTATTCCTGACCTTGATAACTGCTGACCTAACAGTTTATAGATGAGGTGTTTTGGCAAATAACAGGTAGCTGCTTGATTAAACTACTTTATTCATTTGTAGCTTCCCTGTCTATATATATATATATATATATTTATATATACCTAGTTGAACAAGTGCACATTATAGAGTGTGGCTTTTAGACATGACCCACCTTATTTGCCCTTTCCTTAGTTGTCTTCCTGTGTATCTCTTTTCAAAAAGTGTCCCAGACTGCAATTATGTTTTAAATTATAGCTACGGTTTTTACACGTTTGAGAGGTAAACATCTAGACACAGTACAGATGTAAAGCAACAAAAACTGACAAGGAGTCTGTGTACAGGACTGCAACCTCATGGCTTATACTTGTGTTTGAATTCTGGAAGTAATAGAAAATTCCATTGCAACTGTCAACAAAGTGGATCTAGGACATGGAGACAGTAACCAGAAAAATTTCTGAGGAGTTAATAAAAGAAGAACCAATGTGCTTCATGTTGACCACTGCAGAAATAGTGATTTGTCAAATGGAAGTGGGAGGGAACAATTGTTTCTATTGTTATTTATAATCGAGAGACTTCTAAGAACAAATACAAATGACATGACAAAATCCATCTGCCCCTGAGTATTTCCAGAGCTTAGTTTCAGGATAGTTTACCATTAAATGGGTTCAGATCATGCTTTCTTCTCCATTACTTTTCACAACAAACATAAATAACTGATGCAATACGAAGTTAATTTAGCCCTTTATTGAACATGAATTTGCAGGTGACACTTGCCAAGAAAGTTTTTGAAAAAATAATATTTTTCATTTTTTGCATCAGAAACATAGTTTATGACTTCTAATTGGAAGGAGCTCCATGATATTGTTTCAATGAGGGTCATAATCTGTATTGTTTGTTTTAAGCTTATATATTTTACAAGAATTAGCGAGCGAGTTGTACAACTTATTGAGAGCCTCTTCTTCGGCAAATGGTATGTGTATGTGAGATGACCTCTGTTGAGGTAACCTTGTGGCCTCACTTTTCTTTAATAGTACAAAGGGATCTTTAGCCTGCACAGAGTGAGTCTCTCCACACAAAGGGAGTTGGGATACAAAAATTGAAGATTTGCATGGTGATTTTTGTGAATAGAACTGACTGTTTATAAATAAACACACTCTGGCTGCTGAAATACATGGCAAAAAAAGGAGAAAAGTTTCCAGACCTCGAGAATTTGTGATTGTAGATGACGTAAACATGTCCCATCACATTTCAATGACAACATTGCCCATCATACAAAATTTGTGCTCCGTATATTGAAGACTGTTGAAATGCTGTGAAAATGTTAGAGGCCAGCAACCAGGCAGAATCATTTCTGTTTATAAGTATAGATGTAATATCCTCTCCCAGAACAGGTCACCTGTTGAACTTTTTAGCTTTTCTAATATTATTGTTTTCCTGCTGTGTTTTGCTTTCCTCTAGAACCAAACCACTCTTCCCTGTGTATTGAGAGTACTACAAAAAAGCAAACTGAAACTACTAGACGACAATGTAGTGTATAACCATGCCATTATATATCATACCATTTATCTATTGTACATTTAGTCTGACATCATATGGCTATTAATAGAATCAACGCATGTATTTTACCAATAGAGAATGTCGTAACGGTGGTGGAATAATATTACCCCCTTCTACCTATAGTTCACAATAGCTGTTATTTTTGTAGATTTTAGTAACAATTTATTGACTGGATAATTTTGCTAAATCAGACATCGCACTATTTGTCAGAATTGGGCTACTTAAAATCAAATTGGACTCTGACACCACTGTTTTAGCTTGCCAGTTTGCTTGTGGGTATTCATGTGTGACATGCAAATGATTTTTATATACTTTAATCAAATGGTTTGGAGATATTATAAATTATTACAAATTTTTTAACGGATGTCTCGATTTGTAGATTTTTGTGCACTTTGTAATTGTTGCATTATGGGTCAACTCCTTACTATGTACATGTATGAAATTCTATATATTTCCACTTTTTTAATTGTCGAGAACTGCAAAACCATTCCAGAGAAGCTGTAAATAAACTGCAAAAAACACATACTCGCCATAGTCGATGTGCAAGTTTATGCCATCAGTTTTTGTAGAGATACTGGTAATTTTTTTAGAGCGTGTTGAGGTTGGGTTATTGAAGAAATGTTTTATTTAGACAGAGAAATTCAGTAGTTGAAATCCTTGTGCTTAACTCCTTGCAAGTTGCTGATGGACATTCCTGCCCAGAACAGGATATCTATTTCCACTAAAATAAGTATAATTATGACACATCTAACAAAACTTCCCCCTGTAAAATGAATTGACTTTTTAACTAATGATTTCTTGATTTAAATTCAGATAATTTTTTCATCAAATGTGATTATATTTTGAAAATATTCTGCAGGTTAAGAGTTAATTTATTGGTTATGACTGATACTGTGGTGAGCTCAATTTTTGTGGACACTCCTTGTAGTTCATGTAGTATATTTTTAAGCATTTTAAACTACACTTTTGACAGCCAGGGTCACCTCATGTCAGACAGTTTTACGGGTAGAAGAAGCCAGAGTGCTTGTGGGTATTCATGTGTGAGCAGTATGCCTTAGTACCCAGCGCCACTGTGCCCCTTCATGGGCGAACAGGATGAAGAACCTTGTGCAAGGACACAACACAATAACCCCTGGCGGGGATCAATCCATAGACCTTTTGGTTTGAAGTTCAAGCCGTAGCCACTGCACTTCCTTTCATCCCTGATAATACCCGGTAGTTTGATAAACTGAAAAATCAAAAGAATTAAAAGTGAAGATTCAGCTCATTTCCCTAATGTTGAGTCCAGAATTTTCAACTGAAAGTCCAGGCACTTGTAAGTACTTGAAAATTGGAATTTCTAAGTAAAAATCATGGAATGTTCTAGTGCTCAAATGACTAGTGAATTCCAAAGTCGACTAGTCAATACCCAAAAGTCAAGTCTACTTCAGTGATAACCTGTCTCCTTATAACAGTGTTGGTGTTTCGGTAGAGTGCTGAAGGTCCAAAATTGGCTTCACTTGGGCATTCATATACAGCAACTTACTGGAACATTATTCTGTTAATGTGCTTCTAATTATGCTAAGAGTGAAATTATATAGTCTTATTTAATTTGCCTTGTTGCGATTTATGGGAGGGTGCCTATAGGCACTCTCCCATAAATTGCAACAAGGCAAATTAATAACGTATCCTGATAGCCCAAAATAATTCAGCACTCTACTAGTACCAGTTAAATCAAACTACTGTCACTACTATTAGATGGCAATAGATGTATACATTGATTGCCCAATATTGCTGTTCAAGCTGTATGACAGTGGCACAGAAGGGATACTATTTACCTAAAAGCTTGAACTCCTCCGACTAGTCGACTGCACAATTGAGAGTCGACTACTGGTTTGCCCAAAGTCAACATCGACTAGTCAACTAATCGTTTGAGTACTAGAATGTTCTTGGAAAATATATCAAAGAATTTATTACAAATCATGGAATATTCTTGTAAAATATATCACAGAATTGATTACAGAGTTTGGGTGAAAGCTGTGATATTTATTGTTTACATAGAGGATCTATAATTAGTCAGATTTGATATGAAATTTCTAGACCAAATTTAGTAAAATTGATCTGAGCCAAGGTTTAATTGATCTGAGCCAAGGTTTAATAAGGCTTCACTGAATGACATTCATACATTTCATATCAAATCATGAAGAATTTGAGATTCATTAGAGATTGTTTTTATCACATAATGTGTAATTTATCAAAAACAGAGAAATTAATTCAATTCCCTTTAGAAACCCAAGTAACACACAATGTTATGATCATGTGAACTTCTGATGTTACATATTTATTATATAGACACATTGTGGATGATATTTCTTTGAGCTGTTTGATTCTTGATTGTGATAAAGAATTTTATTGAAGGCAATTTCTGTCAAAGAGCATTCATGGAAATTTTTTCAAAGGCTCATTACGGTCAGTGAAAGAAAAAAAGAAGTGCAGTCTCTCCTGTTGTTATCTTTCAGTTTTTTGTGACTGATACTTGTTACATATTTTTGGAAAATAGACAAAAAATGCCTTGATATTTGTAGAGTTCAGGAACATCCCTTTTAATGCCATCATTTGTTTTGCAACAGTATTACAGGCTTCATGGGGGTCTTTGAAATACCGGGAAAGTCATGAAATTTTCTATTTTAAAATCAAGGCATTGAAAACTTGAAAAAGCGTGGGGTTATTTTTTTGACTTGTTAAAAATCCAGTTAAAAGTCATCAAAGTTCAGAATATTCATTTTCATTGTGTAAAATCACTTGATGTTTAAACCCTCAAAGGCTTAATTACAGCTTTAGCCACATGTTTCTCCCAACAAACCAAGTGCCTAATATACAGTCTTTGGGTGAAACTCACAATCAAAGTGCTTTGGCAGTTGTTTCTAGGCAAGTCTTTGTCAAGATGTGCCTAGAAACAATAGCAAAGCTACAGGCTGTAGATACAGACTGTCAAAGTGTAGTTGAAGTGTTTAATAATCTCCAGTCCTTGAAGGGATAAGTTGTGTAATATAAGCAAAAATTCATAAAAGGTTCACAGAACTGAAAAAATTTAAAAGTAGTTGTGTAGCCAGTCAGTTTATCTGCTTCTATGCTCTCCATCTTCTGGATGTAGTTTTCAAGGTATTTCTAAACAAGCAGATAGTTATGGAAATTTATTTAAAAAGAAGTCATGGAATTTTTTTCTAATGAGGTGTATTATTGGTGTGCATCTGCAAGAACTTAACATATAGGAACATAAATACCAGTTACCTGTCATTATGAAATCTACCTGAACAGTTATTTTGCATGAACAATACAAACTCAAGGAACTGAGAACATTTTCAGTCAGCCAATAGTGCTTAGAATCTGTTAGTTGATTTTACTGAAATTTCTGAGTTCATGATTTTTATGCCCCTGAGAACCTCTCAGTGGCATTATGTTTTCACCATGTCTATCTGTTGTCTGGCATCCATCGTCCATCCATTAACTTTTGGTTTCCGCCAAATAACTAAGGAACTGCTTATTTGATCAAATCATAATTTTAGGGGTCACTTATGGATGACCAGACAATGCTTCGTTTTGATTTTAGTCCAGCTTGCCAATTCAATATGGCCACCTTGTCAGCCATTTTAAATTTGGTTTCCATCGAATAACTAATGAATGCTGACTCAAATCATTTCTATTTTTTTGAATATGCATTGTTGGTGTCTTGTGGAAGCTTTCCTTTGAGTTTGGATGAGTCAGCTGAACCAAGATGGCCACCAGTGGCCAATTCATTGTGGTGACCATCTTGAATTTGGTTTCTGCCCAATAACTAATGAATACTGACTCTAATCATTTTCATTTTTTAGCTCAACTTTGGTGAAGCCAAATTTGAGCTTATGCCATGGCCAGTCGTCCGTCTGGCCATCTGTCCGTCAGCAATTCAATACGGCTCGGGCTGAAGGCCGTATTTATGAACCGATCTTTACGAAACTTCTTGGGTACCTTTGTTATGACCGTGGGATGAGAATGAGTGTTTTGGGGCCATTTTGTACAAAATTAAGTGCAATCAGATTTTTGCGCAGAACTTCCATATGAAAGTGCTGATTTGAATAATTTTTTGTATGAATGTTTAGTACCATGGGATACATCGCATATAATACGTGTTTTTTTTCTTGTGCGTAAATTATGCAAATTAGACTAACTTTGATGTATTTAGTGTTACTTTCAGCACTGTAAGTGCAAATGCCAATATGGCTCTGGCTAGAGGCCATATTTATGAACCGATCTTTACGAAACTTCTTTGGTACCTTTGTTATCACCGTGGGACGAGAATGAGTGTTTTGGGGTCCAGTCCGAAGTTCAAGATGGCCGATGGCAGCGATTGGCAGCGAAACTTCTTGGGTACCTTTGGTTTCACTGTGGGACGAGAACGAGTGTTTTTGGGTCCGGTCCGAAATTCAAGATGGCCAATGGCAGCCATTTTGTACAAAATTAGCTACAATCAGATTTTTGCACAGAACTTCCATATGAAAGTGCTGATTTGAATAATTTTGTGTGTGAATGTTTAGTAACATGGAATACATCACATATAGTACTGGTTTTTTTCTCGTGCAGAAATTATGCAAATTAGATGAACTTTGATTTATTCAGTGCTACTAATATACTGTAAGTGCACATGTCAATACGGCTGGGGCTAGAGGCTGTATTTATGAACCGATCTTCACAAAACTTCTTCAGTACCTTTGTTATCACCTTGGGACGAGAACGAATGTTTCTGGGTGCGGTCCAAAATTCAAGATGGCTGCCAGTGGCCATTTTGTACCGAAATTAGGTCAATCAGTTTTTGTCACAACTTCTATACAGCTCGTATTTATGAACTGATCTTCATGAAACTTCTTGGGTACCTTTGTTTTCACCTTGGGACAGGAACAAGTGTGTTTTGGGGTGCCTTTGTTATAACTTTGCTATGAGAACAAATATTTTGGGGTTCAGTCAGACCCACTCTGGGACTCAAAGATTTCTTTTCTAGTTTAGCATCTGACTGTCACCCACCTTTACAATACTTTACCTATACATTTGTTACAGGCTACGGTCAGTATTTATGTACAGACCGTTACAATACTTCATATGTACCTTTGCTATCAGGTCATTACCTAGATGTTTGTCATTGCTGTGTCACATACTATACATGTACATGTCTTGACAAGTTGAGCTACATATTTATGGACTGATCTTCACGAAACTTCTTGGGTACCTTTGTTATCACCTTGGGATGAGAACGAGTGTTTAGGGGTGTGGTCCCCCAAATTTCAAGATGGCCATCAGCGGCCAATTAGACAAACTTTCATTTATTCAGTGCTACTTATACACAGTAAGTGCACTTTTCAATATGGCTCTGGCTAGAGGCATCTAACTGTCACCCACCTTTACAATACTTTACCTGTACAATTGTTACAGGCTATGGTCATTATTTATGTACAGACCTTTACAATACTTTACCTGTACCTTTGTTATAAGATCATTACCTAGATATGTGTCATTGCTGTGTCACATACTATACATGTTCATGTCTTACACAAGTTGAGCTACAGTGTCATTGACACTTTCATTTGGTTACGCATTATTGGTGTATAGAGGGAGCATCCTTTTGATTTTAGATCAGATTACCAATTCAGTATGGCTGCCATGGTGGCCATCTTAAATTTGGTTTCTGTCTAATATCTTACGAATGCTGATTCAAATCAATTATATTTTTTTGTGATGCATTGTTGGTGTCTAGAGGAAGCTTCCTTTTGATTTTGGTTAAGCCCCCGAGAGACTTACCTACCCTTTTATGACACCCCTTGGGGCATATGCCATGCTTTTCATTGCTCTTTTTTTATGGAATAGCCAGTTATTTTATGGCTTGATTTCGATGTGTATGCAGTGTGGCTCTATGTGCATAACTCTTTCAGTAAACTGTAACAAAAATCCATCACATTACTTGACTAGCTAAAATACATATTGATGACAGAGAGGATAAACAGTGCAAATGTGTCATATTTGAACTCATTGAGCATCTTAAGAAATGCTAAATGTAGAGCCATAAAAGCCATTAAAAGGTAAGCAGTTGGGAGTGGAAACATATCATTTATAGGTATAGATTAGCACCTGTAACTTGCACAGAGTATGAAGCCACTATGGTGGCCTCCAAAACTTTACAGAATCCCAGACAGTGAGTCTGCAAGATAGGGGTTGTCATTGTTTATATGTACCATCATCTCAACGTGCGATGCAACTTGATAAAATCAAATCTGACATAAGGATAATTGAGAGTTTTATTATTGTTCTCGATTTGCTGAATGTTTTTGCAGATGAACAAAATTAGACGGATTTTCAAAATATCCATCTTTGATGCAGTCCCTTTCCAAAGGCAGTTTGAAGATCTATTTTTGAGAGAAATTACACCAAATTCCATTCCTTCTTAAAACAAAGTTTAAAACCATTCATTGGACAGAGTACAACAGACTCATCCAAAGTATGGACAACAAGCTTTGTTTTGGAAGAGAAAATAAATTTAAACTCAAGACATTTTTATGGAGTTTCTCTGCACATTGATCATTGGCTAACATAGTGTTTTTTTCAGATTAAGTCAATTGTCTCTGGCTGATGGTTTTGGAAGGCTTATTTGTCTAGCATTGCAGTAAGGAGTTGGCTTGTGAGTGTGCTTATATCTGCTTCCACTAAAACTGTTTTCCCTTTTTTCTAATCATTACATAGTGACAGAGGATGGACAGATCGTATGGGATATTCCAAATGATATGATTCTACCGGAGTTGTGTAAGTTTCACCTATTGTCCACTTGTCTTCTACATACTAACTTGTTACCATGGCAATGGTATATCTACATGAGGTTAAAATTGAGGCTATAGAAATTGAAAACAACACAGCTGCATAAGGCTTTCTTGAATGACATTGTTCATAAGAAGTGTAAAAAAAATTGAAAGAGCCAACATCAAAGCTTACAAAACAATGTGCCACATATCAGTAGTGGGTTCTGAACTCTTGTCACCACTAGAAAGAAACCAAACAAAATAGTGAACATGCTTCTCATTTAAAAGCATTGATGTATTTTTTCAGTACACACAGGATGCTTTTGCACATAATCAGTAATGGAAGGATTCTTACACTATTCTGAAATCCTTGAAAACCATGCTTCTAGACCTAGATGAATTATTGAAAATATTCACTTTTGGTCAGGGTCATGGAAAAGTCATGAAATATTATGTTCTTATCAATCATGGTAGGCTTCCACAATGCATTCTCATCAGTCTCCCCTATGGGGATCCTGGGAAATGAAGCAGTGCTTGTTTATTTTGGTTTTAAACAAGCTCTGTTTTACTGGTAAAATAGGACCAAGTAACCAATGCTTGGGGTGGAAGTCCTCTGAAATTGGCATCATGGGTGAGTATAAATGTTTGACCAAACATGTGGTCACAATTAGCCATTGTCCAGAAATATGTGACCTTATACATAAACACCAGTAAATAAATAATAATAAATAAATAAATAATTCTCATCAGCCATTTAAAAGATTTGTTATTGTTATGGTACTCTTTATGTATTGAATTTTCAACACATTTCAACAAAACCATATCATAATGACTCCTCGTTGATCTCCTCGTCAAGCTCGTTCCGTTGAAGGGTCACAGGATATAATGATAAAATTTGAAAAAATTAAAATAATAAATTTTGATATCGTGTGTTGGGTGAAGGGCTAAAATTAAAAGTTGTATACACATGAAATATTCTACAGATCTACATTTTTTTAATTAGACATTTGATGTAATCATCAGAAACTTGGCCACTAACCTTCAGCTAGAGGTGAAAGCTGTGAGTGTAGTACAGACTACTGAGACTATTGATTTGGAATATGTGCAGTGCTGCAGTTCTTAATGATGCATAGAGATTATTACCATTATGTGGATGTATAAAATATGTTTCTGAGTCGAGCTCCTGGTTCTAAGGGAAGATCACGACGAGTTGAAGACGAGTCGTGATCTACCCTTAGAACCCGGAGCGAGACTCGGATACATATTTTGTACATCCACATAATGGCAATAATTATTTTATCTTACAATATATTGGGGATAAGTCAAGAATGTAGACGAATATATAATGAACTATTTATTTGTACAGATGAACAAAAAGAAAAATGGAACTCATGCGAAAGGAACATGCTTGTATCTGACCCCCTGATACATATATCTGTATCATGTCTGCCTAACTCCGATCACCAAGGAAATTCTTTTTTTTTCCATTTTTTTTTTTAATTCAAGTTGGCTTTATCCTCATCTTTGTCTTCTCTTTGTTTCTTCTCTTGTTCTATCTCTACTTTCTTCTTCCTGTTATATTTCTACTGGTTTAAACAATATTAGTCCAGCAAATGTCTCATGTTATTTTCTAATCAAATAGTCTATCCAACAAGGGAGACGACTTCCAAAAGCTTACAGCTTATTGTTGAATCCCTTCCATTTATTCTTGAATTCTGTTGTTCTGTTACATTGTATACCATTAATTTCACGAGTTGTTCCTTTTTATCTGTTTCCGTGATGTATACAATTTTCACATTCAGTAATAAAAATTGTTTAAACTAAGCATCTGTATCAGGGGCTCGGATACACGACAGTTGCGGAGTTAATACAGACAAAATACATGTTGATTGTAAGATAAAAAATATTAACGCATCATGAAACTGTAGAAATGAAGATGTCTTCTTGAGTGAAATAAATGATTTCCATCCAACCCTAAAAATCTGAGAAATATCTCCAGAGTTTTGAATTGTTTTGGAATTTCTGCGTAATACAGCTTTACAAACCTTGAATGAGGTGATAATTCAAAAATGCATTTGATTCACTAATTCTGGAAGGAATCTGGAACTCAAGAAAATGGTTACTCAACTTACATTCCTTGGGACCATACCCGGCCTTTATTGAACTGAAAAGTTTTGAAACCTCTTTTTTTGTTTTTTGTTCCTTTGTTATTTAATCTTTTTTTCACTTGCTTGAGTTTAAGTCATAGTTTTTTTACAAATATTTTATTACTGATCCTTTGGAGAATGCCTATTTGATCTCTCATGTAAACTGCTGTAAACAACATTTTTGGACGAAAACAAATGAAGTTCCAAGATATCTTCCCAGAAAATTTCTGATTATCAATTTGGCCAATGTTGTCAAAAGAATCAAATTTATTTGTTGTAATTTGCCCTGAGAATCCTGGAATGTAGAACTGAACTTGTTTACTCCTCTGTGGGAACCTCAGGAAGCAGAGCATTACTTGTTTAGTGTGGTGAACAAGTATAGTTTCCTTGATAAAACAACCTGGTATGCTAAAATGGAAGGTGCAGATATATAAATATTTGGCTAATCTTGACTTTATACCTGTGTTGAATTTCTGATATAGCCTTAAATAATGGAAGTTACATTAATCACCAGAAAATACATAAATAATTTTGTTGTAATCCACAAAATCATCTTTGATGCAGAAATTGACAGCCTAAGTTTTAAAGATCTTCAGAGCTTAAAGAAGTCTTGAAGTATGAATAGTGTTGATATAGGATGTACAAGAGTTTTGATGTTGTAGATGGAGAGATTAGATTATTAATCTGCAAATAAAAATTATCATTCCCTTATGAAGCTGACAAATATTGTCATAGAGTTTTGCCAAAAAAATGAGTTTACAGTTCTTGTTTTATTATTTATTCCATTCAGAATTCTTGTACATGTTCTAATCTTTCTGTTATGTCATTGATGGCCTTATCAGCTGATAATATATTGGTAAAATGTTTAGCTGTGCTAGAAAATGAGCAGTTTGAATTTATAATGTTGTGTGGAGTTATTTGAGTCTATGCTCTACTTTCTACTCTTTACAAAAACTGTCAATATGCACATTCCTTATTAAAATCTCAATTTAAGTGAAACTGCGTAGATCCGTGTAAACATACCATATTCTAATGCTTTCAATCTGCCCATTCATTTGTCGAGTTTTTAGATGTCTTTTTTACAGAGGGTAGATGTAGAGTGTTTGTGTAGACAAACTTGAAGTTTTGTAGTGAGCTCTTGGTTTGCCTGAGTCAATTTTATGTTTGCATCACAAACCTTGGTACTTGAGTTTGGTCCAGTGACCTCTGGTCATTAGACTTGAATTTAGGTGAATGTTCTTGAACTCGGATAAGGTCACATGACCAGTTTTCATTGGTATTCCATGTGTTGCTGTGTGATTGCAAACTTAAATCACTTCAGGTTGGAAAGTAGTGATTCTTTAGAGCATGAGTTAGATGCCAGATGCATAATGTTTCCAGTGTTAGTTTCTATCAGACATATGTATATAAGTGTTTTAGTTGTTTCGATATGAAGTCTATTTGTTACAATAAAAAAAGTCATGCACACATTCCTAAAATTTTTCACTATATTCAGAGATATGTTTTGATATAAATAATATATATGAAAAATAAGACTGGTGGGATGGACAAATTTACACAGACTTAGTAAGAAATTTTTTTCGGAAATGCACAAAATTGGTGAGTCTGTTCATAGAAATATTAGTGCAAGAATGTGGTGATGATAGCCTTCTTTTGGGAAGCGAATGTAATGTGAAGGTGAACAATTTGAAAAAGAATTCTGATTAGATAGAGTGGATGGCAAGTTAAGTGGGGCCCATTTCATTGGATATTTCTTAATTGAATAACCTTGTCAATTGTACACCAAACCATTTATAATTCATTCAGTGCAAAGTTTACCTGTTAATTGCATAATATTAAATATAAATCTTTCAGTCTATCAAAAATTTCTTCTGACAAGCACTTATGTTGCCATGTTTATATCTTTTGACAACCACTTATGTCCCCATGTTTATATCACTGACAACCACTTATATTTCCATGTTTATATTGCTGACAACCACATATGCCCCCCTTGTTTATATCTCTGACAACTACTTATGTCCCCATGTTTATTTCTCTGACAACCACTTATGTCGCCATGTTTATATCACTGACAACCACTTGTCCCCATGTTTATATCACTGACAACCACTTATGTTCCCATGTTTCACTTATGTCCCCATGTTTGTATCTCTGACAACCACTTATGTCCCCATGTATATATCTCTGACAACCACTTATGTCGCCATGTTTATATCACTGACAACCACTTGTCCTCATGTTTGTATCTCTGACAACCACTGATGTCCCCATGTTTATATCTCTGACAACTACTTATCTTGCCCAGTTTATATCCCTGACAACACATATGCCCCCATGTTTATATCTCTGACAACCACATATGTCCCCATGTTTATGTTTCGGACAATCACTTATGTTGCCATGTTTATATCACTGACAACCACTTGTCCCCATGTTTATATCACTGACAACCACTTATGTTCCCATGTTTATATCTCTGACAACCACTTATGTCCCCATGTTTATATCTCTGGCAACCACTTATGTCCCCATGTATATATCTCTGACAACCACTTATGTCGCCATGTTTATATCACTGACAACCACTTGTCCTCATGTTTGTATCTCTGACAACCACTGATGTCCCCATGTTCATATCTCTGACAACCACTTATCTTGCCCAGTTTATATCCCTGACAACACATATGCCCCCATGTTTATATCTCTGACAACCACATATGTCCCCATGTTTATGTTTCGGACAATCACTTATGTTGCCATGTTTATATCTCTGACAACCATTTATGTCCCCATGTTTATATCTCTAACAACCACTTATGTCCCCATGTTTATATCTCTGACAACCACTTATGTTGCCATGTTTATATCTCTGACAACCACTTATGTTGCCATGTTTATATCTCTTACAACCACTTATGTCCCCATGTTTATATCTCTGACAACCACTTATGTCTCCATGTTTATATCTCTGACAACCACTTATGTTGCCATGTTTATATCTCTGACAACCACTTATGTCGCCATGTTTATATTACTGACAACCACTTGTCCTCATGTTTATATCTCTGACAACCACTGATGTCCCCATGTTTATATCTCTGACAACCACTTATGTTGCCCAGTTTATATCCCTGACAACACATATGCCCCCATGTTTATATCTCTGACAACCACATATGTCCCATGTTTATATCTTGGACAACCACTTATGTTGCCATGTTTATATCTCTGACAACCACTTATGTCCCCATGTTTATATCTCTGACAACCACTTATGTTGCCCAGTTTATATCCCTGACAACACATATGCCCCCATGTTTATATCTCTGACAACCACATATGTCCCCATGTTTATATCTCGGACAACCACTTATGTTGCCATGTTTATATCTCTGACAACCACTTATGTCCCCATGTTTATATCTCTGACAACCACTTATGTTGCCATGTTTATATCGCTGACAATCACTTATGTCTCCATGTTTATATATCTTGACAACCACTTATGTCCCCATGTTTATATCTCTGACAACCACTTGTGTCCCCATGTTTATATCTCTCACATCCACTTATGTCTCCATGTTTGTAGACCTATTTGACCTCAGTATTTATTTATTCATTGGGGTTTAATGGCACTTTCGACAGCCAGGGTCTCATGTCGGTGGAGGAAGCCACAGTACCTGGAGAGAACAACCGAGCAATGTTAAGCAACTGTCAGACTCCCCAACATACTAACACCACACAAGCAGGGTTAGCATTGATTGAAGACAAGTGCACCATCGATGTGCAGTACGCCTTAATACACAATGCCACCGTGCCCCCACATGGGCAATTGGGGGTATTTCACCTCAATACAGTCAATATAAGCATTTAACTGGTTGAGGGAAAGATTATTTTTGGTTGTGTGAATTTGTTATTCAAAATTTGTTTTAATACAAATTATTGGAGAATGCCTACAGGCACTCTCCAATAATTTGCATTAAACAAATTTGTATAAACAAAATATTGGTGTTTGACTGAATTTGAAACATGACCATGGAATATGTTGGCTTTTGCTCTGGTACCATCATTTTTTTAAAGCCCTGATAGTGGCTTCTAGCACTCCATCAGTTATTCTGTATATGTTATTTAACAGAGCTCCATGAACCCTGTTTAACAAGATATAATAGAATAAATGCTGAGTGTATCATAAGATTACATTAAAATGAATAATTTCCTGTTAATCGAATCCTCCTGTTCACTGAATGATTCTCACAGGTAAGTGGGCTATTCAAGAGTTTATGGGTCTCACAGCTAAATGGGGTATTCAATTAGTTTATGGTTTCACAGGTAAATGGGCTATTCAGTAAGTTCATGGGTCTCACAGGTACATGGGCTATTCAATTAGTTTATGGGTCTCACAGGTGAATGGGTTATTCAGTTAGTTTATGAGTCTCACAGGTACATGGGGTATTCGGTTAGTGTATGGGTCTCATAGTCAAACAGGCTATTCATTTAGTTTATGGGTCTCACAGGTAAATGGGCTGTTCAATTAGTTTCGGGGTCTTACAGGTAAATGGGCTTTTCAGTAAGTCTATGGGTCTCACAGGCAAATGGGCTATTCAGTAAGTTTATCGATCTTGCAGGTACATGGGCTGATCAGTAAGTTTATGGGTTTTACAGGTAAATGGGCTATTCAGTAATTTTATGGGTCTCACAGGTAAATGGGCTTTTCAGTAAGTTTATGGGTCTCACAGGTAAATGGGCTATTCAATTAGTTTATGGGTCTCACAGGTAAATGGGTTATTTAGTAAGTTTATGGGTCTAGCAGGTAAATGGGCTATTCAGTAATTTTATGGGTCTCACAGGTAAATGGGCTTTTCAGTAAGTTTATGGGTCTCACAGGTAAATGGGCTATTCAATTAGTTTGTGGGTTGCACAGGTAAATGGGTTATTCAGTAAGTTTATGAGTTTCACAGGTAAAAGGGCTATTCAGTTAGTTTGTGGGTTGCACAGGTAAATGGGTTATTCAGTAAGTTTATGAGTTTCACAGGTAAATGGGCTATTCAATTAGTTTGTGGGTTGCACAGGTAAATGGGCTATTCAGTAAGTTTATGGGCCTCACTGGTAAATGGGATATTTAGTTAGTATATGGGTCCTTAAAAAATATTGGAATCAAAAGAAGTTTTTCTAGGTCTTGAAAGTACTCAAAAATGGTTTCTAAACCCAACAGGTACTTTCTTTTATGTGCATTACAATGATGTTGTAGATTTTTGAGTACTCTTGTTGGACACTTTGTAGTAGCAATGATTGCATAGTTGGAAACCTGAAGGGAACTCTTCCCAACCATGGTTTACACCAAGGATTGATTCTATTGATAAACATGGAATTGGCCCAAACTAAGAGCTACTGGTTGTAACCCAGTACCTCACTTCTTCCTTCAAGGAATTAACCTTTTTAACAAACGAATCAGCCACATCTTCCCACAGAATTTACAAATTCAGCTGTTGAAAAAAGAGATATTTCAACAAAACCATATCATGTGATCTTCATTTGGATCACACTCATTTTATTGAGGGATTACATGACATGGTTTTGTTGAAATTATTTGTAAAATTTTAAAAAACAATAATTAAAATAAAGAAAGTTTATATTGTACATGTTGAGTAAAGGGTTAAGATGCTGGGTAAACTGCTGATGGTCCTAGTCTGAGCTAATGATTAAATTAGGTTAGATGTTTTAAAAGGTCGAGTGCTAGAACCCCAGCTTTTGGTTCTATCAAAAGGTGTTGTTATGACAATTAAAAGGCTTGATATTCTGTAGATGAGTTTTTGCATATTCTCTTAGAAGTAAAATTATTCTGTTTGTAGACTTGGCTTGCAACAGTTTATTGGAGAGTACCAATATACACACCCCAGTAAAATGGCAAACTGATATCAAACCATTGTGACAATTAAAATATAACAAGCTCTACAATGCCTAAAGGCACTCTCAAATAACCTATAAAACTGCAAATTGATAAGAACCCATGGTAACAATTAAAATCAATCTGGCACTCTCTAATAACCTATAAAATAGCAAAATTGATATGAACCCATGCTAACAATTAAAATCAATCCAGCACTGTACACTGCCAAATAACCTATATAATGGCAAATTGATATGAACCCACACTAACAATTAAAATTAAATGATCACCCAGGAAGGGATTGGATGGACAAACAGTTGATTTCACTGCAATAATTTTAGTTCTATGTAACACAGGCAACCAAAATTTGCATGGTTGGTACTCTCATAGAAGGGAAGGAAACTAACTCTATTGAGTTTTAGGTTTGTTGACCACAGGTCAAGGTCAGTATTATTAAAAATAGCACATTTCGGTTTCTAGGTACTGTATTGTTACTGTAAATGTAACTTTCGTAAAAATAGTTCAGGTAAAATTATAAACTCAACTTGTGGATCTACAATCCTCTCATTGATTCATCTTTTTATTTATTAAGGTCCTGATCTGTTTTATAATACCAGTTCTTCAAAATCCTCAAGTCTAGCCCAAAAAGTGCTCAAAAATGCTTGAATTTAGTTCTCACAATAGTGTGTTTGAAGGTGCGACATGTTGAAGGAATCTGATATAATTCAGTGTCTTGACCTATTTTTAGCTCAACTTGACAAAGTCAAGCTGAGCTATTGCCATCACTTCTCGTCCGTCGGCGTATGTACGTAAGTGCGTACATCCACAATTTCCTTTGGCACACCTCACAGGTCGCATTTATGATCAGATCACTTTGAAACTAGGTATGCTTGTTTGGGGTGACCTCTAGATGGGAGCTATCGATTTCTTATCAACCTACTCACAATTGTTTACTACAGGCTTGCACTACAGTGGAAGTCCCTAACTCGGATAAAATACTCTCTATTTTTGTCTTTCCCAAGCAAGTTGGGAAAGAAAAGTGGTGCAAAAGCACCAATAAAAATAAGCCAAAACTGGGTCGAGTGCAACCGGCGCAGACCCAGTACGGGACGCTCTCTCCCAAGTACAACTCCACGACTTCCGTTGCCAGTGCGCATAAACCGTCTCTAAAGACTCATTCTTTTTGAAATCCGCTTCGTGTCGAGATGTTTTTGCACGCTTATCAGTGTTCCACCAGCTCGATGTTTGATGATTCCTGATTCATTATACCACAGTGTATCCTTTGTATTCTCAGGAACAGTGTTTTATATTCTCTTTTTTCTATTATATGTCCATAATGTATATTTATTTGCTCTCTCTCGGGTCGCGCGCGATTTTTGCGGGCCACGCGGTTCGGACTTAGATTTTCACAATTATTGTTCATGCTTTTTTTGCAAATTTTTCTAATTGTGTTAGAGTTAGGTGTCAGCGGGGTACCACTCCTGCAGTGTTTCTTCTTTCTGTTGAGAGTAGTCTTCCTGTTGGGTGGTTCCCGGTCGACCGTCTGGGGTCTTTGTTTCTGTCACCTTTCTCTCTTTGGGGGTGTTCTGTTTTCTGATCTCACCTTCTCTGCTCCTCTCACCTCTCTCATGCCTAGGACAATTCCTTGTGGGCAGTGTCTGCTGCCTAAGCATGTGGACGATGTACATTCGTCGTGTTCCTCCTGTAATGGGTGTTCGGCCGAGCGGCCGTGTGGTGTCTGTGGAACATGGTCTTCCACCTTTTGGGCGTCTGTAAATCGTGTCGTTCGTTCTCGTGGCCGTGCCTCCCGCTCCCGCGGGAAAGGAGAACGTGGTCGTTCGGGGCCTCCCGAGCCGACTTTGTCTGGTGAGAGTTATTCCTCCTCCGTGGGGGATGTGCAGTCTTTTCCTGTGGTGGATACTGCGGGAGCCGTTTAGTGTTCTGGTGTAGAGATGCCTGGTTCCGGGACTACAGTCCCCCTCCAGTCGACATCTGAGGCTGTCACTAGGGTTGTGACTCCTCCTTCGGAGCCGAGCCGGTGTGCTCTCTCCATTATTTCACCAGCCTCAACGACTCTCGACGTATCTACTACTGCTGCTGGTCCGTCTGCTTCGTTGTCTGTTTCAGCCGGCCTCGGCTTTTCGCTGCAGGGGACTGCAGAACTGTCCGATACTGTAGACGTGGGATATCGGCCCCAGCCTTCCCTGACTTCAACTCGGCGAAGTCGGAAGGGGCTGCCGGCCGAGCCCATCGCTGTGGTCTCGTCGCCGTCGAGTACCACAGTTGTGTCTTTGGATTCGGATGTTCGTAGTGGAAACACTATGAACTCCGTGGCATTTCCGTCCACTCACTCTGGTCACACGACCAGTTTTGGGGGACCAACGCCTTTTGTGCAGCCTGGACCTTCTGCCCCGCAGAGGTCCGCGGTGACTCTCATGAGTTCTCGCAATATTGATCCTCGGGGTGCATCGTACCCCTATACACGTCTGCCTTCAGATGTTTCGGCTGCCGCCCGTCGTCCCGCGTCGGGTGTTTTGGAGGATCGTGACCCTTCGCTGGTTAAGAGGGTCAGAGGTGAAGCCACTTTGCCGGTTCGCTCCCCTGTCGAACCGGTCGGTACAGGCAGTGAGCTTAGGGAGGCCCTCTCCTTACTCACTCAGGTTCTCTCAAAGAGCCTTCCTGTTGCTTCCAGCGAGGCTATGGGTGGTTTCCAGGCGCCTCCTATGGCGCCGCCTCCCGGAATTGGAAACAGGCCGGTTTCCGATTCCTCTGGTGTCCCGACACCATGGGAGGCGTCGGCTGGTTTGCCCACGATGGGCTATGTGTCTTCCGACTCTGGGGAGGAGTCCGACATGCTTGAGGTCGAGGGCCAGCAGTCTTCGGACTTGGGGGCGGCTCTTGACTTTGTGTTTGGGTTTCTGCCTGAGCTCAAACCTGCTAACCAGCCGACAGTGTCAGCCTGGCCGCGATCATCGGTCGCGCGCCAACAGCCTATGGAGCAACCTGCTTCTGGGCGCCTTCGACCGTGCCAGTCGGTACAGGTGGTTGAAGCTTTTTCAGCATTGGATGCCAGGCTGAATTCCAAGGCTTTGAAGACTTCGTTCTTCACCAGGGTTGACACCTTTTTGCCTCCTGTGCGTTATCGTTCCTACGATTCCGCCAATCCGTCAGTCTGCCAGACTTTGACGGTTCTGGATCAGGACTCCACTTCCCTCGGGCTTTCCAAGCCCAAGTCTGCCGTCATTCCAATGACGACTCTGGAGTCCATGTTGGGCTTATCTAGAGAGATGCTTGGCATGCTTTCTCTCTCAGATCACGTCGTCTCAGCTTTGGCTGCTTATCTGCCTCCAGATAAGTTTGACGAGGTACAGGCTCCTTTGCGTGTGCTGTCCAAGGCGCTTATGCACCTTACTCACACGCATGCCTGTAACACGGCCAATTTGGAATTAGTTCGAAGGGACGCTGTGCTGGACACAGGACGATCCCTTCCCGAGGAGCAGCGTGCTACTCTTCGATCTGCTTCTTTGGCAGGTCCGCAACTTTTCCATGGTTCCATGTCGACGGTCCGGGATGACGTCCTACGTCATTCCAAAGATCAGCTGCTGTTTCGTCAGCTTGATCAGCCTTCTCGGGGAGGCAAGGGCCGTTCCAAGCCTAACAAGTACCCTTCTGCTTCCTCTGTGAAGCAAAAGGCTGGTCCTTCTGCCGCCGCCTCTGCTTCTTACTCACGGGGTAAAGGTAGGGGTCGGCAGAATCGAGGGAAGTCTCAGGATTCTTCATTTAGCAGAGGAGGTGGTTTCTCCTCTCGCGGGCCTCGTCGGGGCTCGAAATGAAGGTCCTCACCTCGACTCGTCCCAGGTTGGAGGAAGGATAGCAGAGTTCGCAGACCATTGGACCACCATCACATCCGATCCATGGGTGTTAGTTGTTGTTCGGTCCGGGCTGCGCATATCCTTCCGACGGCACCCCACTCTGTCAAGGGTGCCTCTTCCAACCACAGTTCCTTCAGACGTTTTACGTCGGGAACTTTTGTCCACGGAGATTGCCAATCTCCTGGCAAAGGGGGCGATCGAGGTCGTCAAGAACGTTCAGTCAGTGGGTTTCTATTCCCGCCTGTTCTTGGTGCCGAAGAAGGACGGCCGACTCCGACCGGTTATCGATCTGAGCATCCTGAACCAGTCTATCATTGCTCCCAAGTTCAGCATGGAGACTTTCAGGTCGGTCCGCCAATCAATTCACCAGGGAGATTTCGCAGCCAGCATCGACCTGCGAGACGCTTACTTCCACGTTCCGATGCATCGGGCGTCACGGAAGTATCTCAGGTTCGCTTTTCTGGGGCGAGTTTACCAGTTCAAGGCCATGCCTTTCGGCCTCAACCTGGCTCCTTGGGCGTTCACCAGACTGATGTCGCATGTGATAGCGTTCCATCGCACACAGTCCAGGGTGACTACTTCGGCATATCTGGACGATATCCTCCAGAGGCATTCCAATGCTGCCTTACTGGAATCGGATGTCGCCACTCTGTTGAGCTTGCTCACGTCGCTAGGATTCAGAGTCAACGAGGAGAAGTCGGACCTGGTCCCTTCTCAGTCGTTTTGTCATCTGGGGATGTCTTTCCAAACCAAATTCAATTTGGTGGCTGTTCCCCAGGCCAAGGCTGTGATTCTCTCAGCTTTTGCTCTGACTCTGTCCCAGTCCAGGTCCGCGACCGCTCGGAGTTTTCTCCGGCTGATCGGTCTCTGCGGTTCGGTGACGGATCTCATTCCTCTAGGTCGGCTGCGTGTCAGACCTCTCCAACACTTTCTGCTCAGTCGTTGGAGACCGAATGTAGATTCTCTGGATCAGGTGCTTCCGTTTCCGGACTCTCTGTATCCTCACCTTCTTCCCTGGACAGATGTTCAGTGGATTACGCAGGGTGTTCCGCTGGACTTACCCACGTCCGATCGCATTCTGACGGCAGATGCCAGCGATCTCGGATGGGGTGCGACGTTGGATCCTCTCGGTCTTTCCCTACACGGGATGTGGGACCAGGATCAAGCAGCTCTACACATCAACCAGAAGGAGCTTCTTGCTCTTCTTCTGAGTTTCAGGCAGTGGATCCCTCACTTGTCGAATCGCCAGGTCCTTCTACTATCCGACAATTCGACAGTGGTTGCTTACATTCGGAACCAGGGCGGCACGCACTCGCTTCCGATGTACGAGTTAGCTCGGGATCTTTTACTGCTCGCTCAGGAGGTTCACGTCGGGGTGGTTGTTCGTCACATTCCCGGTCGTCTGAACGTCCTAGCCGACTCCCTGTCCCGACAGGGCAGGGTTATTTCCACCGAGTGGATGCTTCACAGGGCAGTGTTCCAGTCGCTTTGCGATCTCTGGGGACGTCCCCACATCGATCTCTTTGCGACTAGTTGGAACCATCAGGTGGACACTTTCGTGTCCCCGTGTCCAGATCCTCTGGCTTTTGCCGTGGACGCTCTGTCACTCGATTGGAACGGTCTTGTCGGCTACGCCTTCCCGCCGGTTCCGATTCTTCCTCAGGTTCTCGCCAAAATTCGAACCTGCAGTTGTCGAATCATTCTGATCGCTCCCCTGTCGCCTCAGCGGGTGTGGATCAATCAGCTCCGCTCGCTGATGGCGGCGGTTCCGGCACGTCTCCCGCTACGTCGCGACCTTCTTTGTCAAGGTCGCCCGAGGAGGTTTCACGTCGACCCGACTTCTTTGTGCCTTCACGCATATCTTTTGTCAGGTCCTGTCTCCTCCGTAGAGGTTTTTCGAGACGAGCAGTGGAGTGCATTTCTTCTTCCAGGAGGCACTCCACTGGTTTAGCTTATGCAGCTAAATGGAAGGTCTTCTGTCGATGGTGTGCTGATCACTCTGTTGATTATGCCAATCCTTCGATTTCACAGATTGCGGAGTTTCTGGTATATCTGTTTGATTCTCGGGGTCTCCAGCCTGTTACCATCAAGGGTTACAGGTCTATGCTTTCAGAGACTTTTTCTTATGTGGGGAAGCGTCGTATCGGCACTAATCCTTACCTCTCCAAGCTTGTTCGGCACTTTTCTTTGAAAAGGCCTCGGACTTTGCAGCTTACTCCACGATGGAATCTTTCGTGGGTGCTGCTTTGCTTGGGGGGGGGGGGGGCGCCGTTCGAACCTTTATCCCAGGTGGATATGCCATTTCTCACATACAATACGGCTTTTCTGATGGCATTTGCTTCGGCCAGACGGGTTAGTGAGCTTCACGCCCTCTCGGTTGACCCGGCCTTTTTTAGGAGTTCTCCCAACAGTGTTACTTTTACCACTGATTGCTCCTTTTTGGCTAAGAATCAGTTACCAGATACTACTCCTCCTCCTATCTGTATCAGGGCTCTTCCCTCTGTTGAGGGTACTCGCCCTTTGCTCTGTCCGGTCCGTGCTATTCGCATTTATCTTGATCGGACACGCTTCATACGGAAGGGCAGAAAACGTTTTTTTCTGTCTCTCATTCCGGGTCGACAGAAGATCTCTCCTCAATCCATTTCTCGATGGATTTGTCTTGCTATTCGTACGGCTTATAGCCGTTTAGCAGCTGGCGATTGTATTACCAATCGTATTTCTGCCCACGAGGTGCGGGCACTGTCTACCTCTTGGGCTTCTTCTAACTCCGTCAAGTTGTCGGATGTTATGCAGGCAGCCTACTGGAGAAATGCTTCTACTTTCTCCACCTTTTATTTACGCCAGTTGCAGGAGCAGTCGGAGGACCTTTTTGCCTTGGGTCCTCTTTCTTCTGCTCAGGCTGTTGTCTGCCATAGCCATTAGGCTTCTTGAAGGTCAGTTTCAGCCTTGTGCTGTTACTGCCCTTTTTTCTGTCTGTGTGTCACACAGGCTCATATGTCTCTTTTCATTGTCCTTTACCAATGATTGCGACATTATGGTTGATAAGCCTCGGGACCTCTTCCTTCTGCTTCACGGTTCCAGTGCACTAGGGTTATGTGGGGGTTGGTTATGCGATTCCCTCCAGCCTTTTGTCTATTCAGCCTGTAGTAAACAATTGTGAGTAGGTTGATAAGAAATCTAAATTTTATAGTAAATTTCCTTTCTTATTATACCTACCACAATTGTTTACATGGAGGCCCTCCCGTCTTCTTTACGGGTAAAGAATCTTTCCTCCCCGCTGATCACATAACTCTAACGTTTACGGATTCAAAAAAGAATGAGTCTTTAGAGACGGTTTATGCGCACTGGCAACGGAAGTCGTGGAGTTGTACTTGGGAGAGAGCGTCCCGTACTGGGTCTGCGCCGGTTGCACTCGACCCAGTTTTGGCTTATTTTTATTGGTGCTTTTGCACCACTTTTCTTTCCCAACTTGCTTGGGAAAGACAAAAATAGAGAGTATTTTATCCGAGTTAGGGACTTCCACTGTAGTGCAAGCCTGTAGTAAACAATTGTGGTAGGTATAATAAGAAAGGAAATTTACTATAAAATTTAGATATTCTTCAATTTTCGTCAAAAAATGTTGCTGCAGCTGACGTTCTTAGAACTTAGTTTAGTCAGACCACAATATTTCACTTTGTCACACCCTACAGGGCACATTTATGATTGGATTGCTTTGAAACCTGGTATGCTTGTTTGGGGTTACCTTCAGATGGGAGCTATCGATTTTTTTCCGTTTCCATCAAAAAATGTTGCCGTGGCCAACGTTCTTAGAACTTAGTTTAGTCAGAAGACCTCAATATTTCCCTTTGGCACATCCTGCAGGGCACATTTATGATCAGATTGCTTTGAAACCTGGCATGCTTGTTTGGGCTGACCTCTAGATGGCAGCTATTTATTTTCTTTCCATTTCCGTCAAAAAATGTTGCCACGGCGCAACGTTCTTAGAACTTAGTTTAGGCAGTCCTCAATATTTCCCTTTGGCACACCCTACAGGGCACATTTATGATTGGATTGCTTTGAAACCTGGTATGCTTATTTGGGGAGACCTCTAGATGGGAGCTATCGATTTTCTTCAATTTCCGTCAAAAAATGTTGTCGAAGCCAACGTTCTTAGAACTTAGTTTAGTCAGAAGACCTCAATATTTCTGTTTGGCACACTCTGCAGGGCACATTTATGATCGGATTGCTTTGAAACCTGGCATGCTTGTTTGGGGTGATGTCTAGATGGGAGCTATCCATTTTCTTCAATTTCTGGCAAAAAATGTTGCCGTGGCCAATGTTCTTAGAACTTAGTTTAGTCTGACCACAATATTTCCCTTTGGCACGCCCTACAGGGCACATTTATAATTGGATTGCTTTGAAACCTGGTATGCTTATTTAGGGTGACCTCTAGATAGGAGCTATCGATTTTCTTCAATTTCCATCAAAAAATGTTGCCACGGCCAACGTTCTTAGAACTCAGTTTAGTCAGACCTCAATATTTCCCTTTGTCACACCCTACAGGGCACATTTATGATTGGATTGCTTTGAAACCTGGTATGCTTGTTTGGGGTGACCTTCAGATGGGAGCTATCGATTTTTTTTCATTTCCATCAAAAAGTAATGTCGTGGCCAACATTCTTAGAACTTCGTTTAGTCAGAAGACCTCAATATTTCCCTTTGGCACATCCTACAGGGCACATTTATGATCAGATTGCTTTGAAACCTGGCATGCTTGTTTGTGCTGACCTCTAGATGGCAGCTATTTATTTTCTTTCCATTTCCTTCAAAAAATGTTGCCACGGCCAACGTTCTTAGAACTTAGTTTAGTAAGTCCTCAATATTTCCCTTTGGCACACCCTACAGGGCACATTTATGATTGGATTGCTTTAAAACCTGGTGTGCTTGTTTGGGAAGACCTCTAGATGGGAGCTATTGATTTTCTTCAATTTCCGTGGAAAAATGTTGCCGCTGCCAACGTTCTTAGAACTTAGTTTAGTCAGACCTCAATATTTCCCTTTGGCACACCCTACAGGGCACACTTATGATTGGATTGCTTTGAAACCTGGCATGCTTGTTTGGGGTGACCTCTAGATGGGAGCTATCAATTTTCTTCCATTTCCTTCAAAAAATGTTGCTGCGGCCAATGTTCTTAGAACTTAGTTTAGTCAGACCTCAATATTTCCCTTTGGCACACCCTACAGAGCACATTTATGATTGGATTGCTTTGAAACCTGGCATGCTTGTTTGGGGTTACCTCTAGATGGTTGCTATCATTTTTCTTCGATTTCCGTCAAAAAATATTGCCACTGGCAATGACCTTCAATGAACTTAGTAAAAACTTAATGCAGTTAAGCATCAATATTTCCCTTTGACACACCCTGCAGGGCACATTTATGATTGGATCACTTGCAAACTTGGTGAGCTTGTGTGGGGTGACATCTATATGGACACTGTCGATTTTCATCCATTTCTGTCAATAAATGTTGCCGCTGACCTTTGAACTTAGTCAGACCTCAATATTTCCCTTTAACACAGCCTTTAGGGCACATTTATGATCGGGTCACTTTGAAACTTGGTATGTGTGTTCTGTGTGACCTCCAGATGTGAGCTATTGCTTTTTTTTCATTTCCATAAAAATTTATTGTCGTTATCACCAACTTTTGAACTTTCTGCATTTGTGCATCACCTTATCCCTTTTGCACTCTCTGCAGGGTATATTTATGAATTTCCATAAAAAAAACCCATTGCCACAAGCAATGACCTTCTACTTAGTGCATTTGTGCATTAACATCTTCCTCTGGCATGCCTCAGAGGACACATTCATTATCAGGTTGTTTTGAAACTTTGTATGCTTATGCAGGGTGACAAAGATAGGAGCTATTGATTTTCTTTTCATTTCCATCAAAAACTGTTACTGTTAGCAACAATCTTTGAATTTATTCCATTTGTGCATCGGCATTCTTTGACATGGCCTACAGGCCACATTTATCATAGGATTGTTTCTGAACTTAGTGTGCTCATCAGGCAAGAACTTTAGATAAGAGCTGTTAATAAGCATTAATTTCTGTGAAAAAAGTTACCATTTACAATAACCTCTGAACATACAGCATTTGTGTATCAACATTCTTCCTTTAGCCAGTCTTACAGTTTACATTTAAAAATACATGGATTACTCTGACGTTGTGCACACACAATGCTGTTATGTTGAAATTTCATCACATAACATTGGTACCAATGATCTTCAATTTTGCCATTTCGTTTATAACTTACCAAGTTCAAGTTTGTCAGGTTGAGCTACAGTGTCATTGACACTTTCATTTATTGATGATAACATAATTTGGTATTAATCATTTAACCCTTTACCCAATATAATGGCTAAAACCAGCCAGCGGTATTCTCAAAAATCGCCAATTTTCATTATTTTTTTCATTTTTTGTCTCAAAAACATAGGTTATGACCCCTCATTGGAATGAGCTCATAAAGCTCATTCCAATGAGGGGTCATAACCTATGTTTTTTAAACAAAAAAATGAAAAAAATTAGTTATTCAACAATTTTTTTGGCAAATGTCGTCTGCTTTTTTGTGTTAGGTTAAGGGTTAAGCCTCTGCATGCTGATGTCTAAATATAAATAATTTCAAGCTGCAAATTTGTCCTATAATGTGACTAGGAATAGTCCAAGCTTGTATTCCTTCATTTACAGGTCAATAGTTTTTTACACTTGGAACATGGATTTACCAGCATAGAAACCTTTTTATTGCAATTGTGATATTTGTCACACTCACTTGGAACATGGATTTACCAGCATGGAAACATGTGCATTGCAATCATTTTGTTATTATTGCACTTTTTTGAATCTTGAATATTGTTGCAACTTTCATCATTTTGTTTGGTCTATTTTTCTTAAACTTGTTTAAGAGATTAAACAGCTTGCGAATCAACTCATCTGCCGTTTTGAGATCGGCAAGACTCATTTTGGCAAAGTTATTTACTTTTTAGCTCACCTGACTGAAAGTCAGGGTGAGCTATTCTGATCACTTTTCGTCCGTCGTCTGTCGTCCGGCGTCTGGCGTGAAGGTGGTGTTTGGGCTTTTTCTCCCAAACCACTGGCCGCATAATAATGAAATTTCATGTGAGTAGGGGTTATATAAGTGGATTTTGATTTTTTATCAAATTAGGTTTCGGCTCGCATTGAGCAGAGGGATGGGGCAAAAATGCTGCAATTCTTAAAAAATCTTCTCAAGAACCAGCAATAGCAGAGACTTGATATTTGGTATGCAGCTTCCTTTTGAGGTGTAGACTCAAATTTGTTCAAGAGAAGTTGGGGGGGCTATATTTGACGATGTTAAAGGAGGGGCAAAAATTTTGGCCCCACCCCAAATTTCTATTTTCCAAACCACGAGGCCAATTTGAACCAAATTTTACATGAGTGCTTATTGGGTCATAAGTACCTAATTTATGCCGAAATTTTTTTTCCCCATAGCCCCGTGGGAACCACAGGAGCTAAAACTAGAAAAAAATGAAAACGCCCATATCTCCAAAACTACACGTCACTGAGAATTCTTATTTGTTGTGAAGCTTCCTTAGGACCAACAGAATGGAATGATCAAAAAACATTGCCATCAGTTTTATCATGGGGTACTTTTTGGGGACTTTGAAAAAGTGCTGAGTCAGCATTTTTTAACTCTGTGGGTAATGGGAAAAACATAAGACTACTTTTCTCCGAAACCACTGCTCCAAAAGCTTTAAAATTACACATATAACATCTTTGGAAGATTGTTTCACATGTTTATTGAAATCAATTGCCTGGGTGGATATTTGGGCTCTCTGTGGGAGCCCAAATGTTTAAATTAGTGCAGTATGAGGAGTATTTTTGAAAAATCTTCTTCTTGAGATCTAGCAATAAGAATGTTTTGATATTTGGTATGCAGCATCCTTAGGGGGGTGAGATTGAAGTTTGTTGAAGCCAAATCCCTGGGTTCATATTTGGGCTGAAAATTTGGGGTCCCGTTGCGGACTTCGAAATTTTGGACGAAAATCCGAAAAAAATTTCTTTTGTTTTTTCTGCATTTCGGTCAATTTTAAGACAAAAAAATTTTTTTTTTCCCCCTGAAAATTTGGGGTGCGGGTGGGACTTAGAAAATTTTGGACCAAAATCCGAAAAAAAATTTTTTTTGTTTTTTCTGCGTTTCAGTCAATTTTAAGACAAAAAAAAAAAACAAAAACATTTTTTTCGCCTGAAAATTTGGGGTGCGGGTGGGACTTAGAAAATTTTGGACCAAAATCCGAAAAAAAATTTTTTTGTTTTTTATGCATTTCTGTCAATTTTAAGACAAAAAATTTTTTTTTTTTTTTCCCCTGAAAATTTGGGGTCCGGGTGGGACTTAGAAAATTTTGGACCAAAATCCGGAAATTTTTTTTTTTTGTTTTTTCTGCGTTTTTTGGGACCAAAATCAGAATTTTTGTTTTTTTTGTTTTTTATGCGTTTCTGTCAATTTTAAGACAAAAATTTTTTTTTTTTTTTACCCTGAATATTTGGGGTCCAGATGGGACTTAGAAAATTTTGGACCAAAATCCGAAAAAATTTTTTTTTTGTTTTTTATGCATTTCTGTCAATTTTAAGACAAAAAAAAAAAAATTTTTTTTACCCTGAAAATTTGGGGTCCAGGTGGGACTTAGAAATTTTGGGACCAAAATCCGAACAATTTTTTTTTTGTTTTTTCTTCGTTTTGGTCAATTTTTAGACAAAAAAAAATTTTTTTTTTTTACCCTGAAAATTTGGGGTCCAGGTGGGACTTAAAAAATTTTGGACCAAAATCCCAAAAAAAAATTTTTTTGTTTTTTATGCATTTCTGTCAATTTTAAGAAAAAAAAAAAAAAAAAATTTTTTTTTTACCCTGAAAATTTGGGGTTCGGGTGGGACTTAAAAAATTTTGGACCAAAATACGGAAATGTTTTTGGGGGGGTTTTATGCATTTCTGTCAATGTTAAGACCAAAAAAAAAAAAAATTTCCCCTCAAAATTTGGGGTCCGGGTGGGACTTAGAAAATTTTGGACCAAAATCCGAAATTTTTTTTTTTTGTTTTTTCTGCGTTTTGGTCAATTTTAAGACAAAAAAAAATTATTTTTTTTACCCTGAAAATTTTGGGTCCGGGTGAGACTTGGAAAATTTTGAACCAAAATCCAAAATTTTTTTTTTTTTGTTTTTTCTGCGTTTTGGTCGATTTTAAGACAAAAAAAAAAAAAAAAAAATTTTTTTTTTTTTTTACCCTGAAAATTTGGGGTCTGGGTGGGACTTAAAAATTTTGGGACCAAAATCTGGAATTTTTGTTTTTTTGTTTTTTATGCGTTTCTGTCAATTTTAAGACAAAATTTTTTTTTTTTTTTACCCTGAATATTTGGGGTCCGGGTGGGACTTGGAAAATTTTGGACCAAAATCCATAAATTTTTTGTTTGTGTTTTTTATGTGTTTCTGTCAATTCTAAGACAAAAAGAAATTTTTTTTTTTACACCGAAAATTTTGGGTCCGGGTGGGACTTTGAAAATTTTGGACCAAAATCTGGAAATTTTTGTTTTTGTTTTTTATGCATTTCGGTCAGTTTTAAGACAAAAAAAAAAAAAATTTTTTTACCCTGAATTTTTGGGGTCCGGGTGGGACTTAGAAAATTTTGGACTAAAATCCGAACAAAATTTTTTTTTGTTTTTTATGCATTTCTGTGAATTTTAAGACAAAAAAAAAAAAAAAAATTTTCCCCTGAAAATTTTGGGTCCGGGTGGGCTGGGAAAATTTTGGACCAAAATCCGGAAATTTTTTTTTTGTTTTTCATTTATTTCTGTCAATTTTAAGACAAAAAAAAAAAAAAAAAAATTTCCCCCTGAAAATTTGGGGTCTGGGTGGGACTTGGAAATTTTGGGACCAAAATCTGGAATTTTTGTTTTTTATGCGTTTCTGTCAATTTTAAGACAAAAAAATTTTTTTTTTTTTTTACCCTGAAAATTTGGGGTCCAGTGGGACTTAAAAAATTTTGGACCAAAATCCGTAATTTTTTTGGTGTTTTTTATGCGTTTCTGTCAATTCTAAGACAAAAAGAAATTTTTTTTTTTACACCGAAAATTTTGGGTCCGGGTGGGACTTCGAAAATTTTGGACCAAAATCCGGAAATTTCTGTTTTTGTTTTTTATGCATTTCGGTCAGTTTTAAGACAAAAAAAAAAAAATTTTTTTTTACCCTGAATATTTGGGGTCCGGGTGGGACTTCGAAAATTTTGGACCAAAATCCCTAATATTTTTGTTTTTTGTTTTTTATGAGTTTCTGTCAATTTTAAGACAAAAAAAACATTTTTTTTTTTACACATAAAATTTGGGGTCCAGGTGGGACTTAGAAAATTTTGGACCAAAATCCGGAAATTAGTTTTAGCGTTTTTTATGCATTTTAAGAAGAAAAAAAAAATTTAGGCTGAAAGTATTTTGTTTGGGAAAAAAATCTGTTTTTTATGTGTTTATCTCAATTTTGGGACGTTAAAGTGCAGGAACTAAAAATAGAAGGAAAATCCTGTGTATTGTGTGGGCACAATCGCTTCATCTAGTTGGTATATGCTTTTCTTAGGAGGGGTGTATGCAGCTTATTCAAGTCAAGTCCCTGGTTTGATATTTAGACTACCATGTCAGGTGAGCACCCTCAGCCCCCCTGGGGCCTCTTGTTTAAACTTATCTTAATGTGGAATGTGGCGGCAGGGTATTCTTAGTTCCATTGGGACAAATACCTCTAGTTGCATTATGGGAGAAAAATTGCACTTGAAATTTTTGTATTTTGACATTGGTGTGCAGAGAGTTAAGAATTTAAGTAGCTCAGTGTTTAATGGTCTGGGTGATCAAAGCTCAGATTTGGGATCTAATGAAAGAAAAAATAATCTGTTCATTTGGATTTGTTTTGTTACAGTTTATTGTACTTTCCAATAAATTGTAACAGAACAACTATTGATCAATTTACAAATTCTAATTAAACAGATAATTTAAGCCTGTTACCTATTAAAGAAAACATATCTGGATGTCATTGAAAAGTGTTTGAAGCACATATTTCAGCTGTAACCCTTTGTCTGATGAATCTGCCTCATCTGCCCACGAAGTTTTCAAATTAAGCAGTTGAAAAAAAAAAAATCTCTAAAAATTTCAACCAAACCATATTATGTTAATCATAGTACCCCTCACTGGAATGAGCTCATTGGTATGTTTTTTTGGCAACTTAAAACAAATTTTTTTTAAAAGTTGACAGTATCAAACTGTATAATACCCATGCAATGATGTAAGCTTATCTCGAATAGTGTCTATTTACAAAAATATGCTGGAGATTATGGGGTTTCTAAAAATGCAGTAATAATCAATGGGCAACTGTCAATAGAATGGCAGTCTGATGTCCATCCATGCTGTCCATCTTAGTGAATTCCATTCATGCTGTTCATCTCAAGGTTACTTTATATGGTGAACAGAATGCCAGTGATGTCCATCCAACTCATTGTTACATTCATTATATAACCATCTGATGTCCACGCATCCCAATCTTATGTTCTATGGTGAACAGAATGGCGGTCTAATGTCCATTCATGCTGTGGATTGCTGCCCATCTCAATGTTACATTATATAGTGAACAAGATGGCAGTCTAATTAGCAATCATGCTGCCCATCTCAATGTTACATTATATGGTGAGGAGAATGGCAGTTTAACGTCCATTCACAAAGGCAATAACCTATTGGGTGTTGAACTATCATTCCAGCTGGGAGTAGGGTTTCTTGACTTATTCAACAGAAAGTTTACAAATGACTTCTTCCATATCATTTTTAGCTCAACTTTGACGAAGTCAAATTTGAGCTATTGTCATGGCCTGTCGTCCGTCTGTCCGTCTGTCTGTCTGTCCGTCCATCTGTCCGTCTGTCAACAATTGGCTATGGCTCGGGCTAGAGGTCGTATTTATGAACCGATCGTTACGAAACTTCTTGTGTACCTTTGTTATGACCCTGGGACGGGAACGAGTGTTTTTAGGTGTGGTCTGAAATTCAAGATGGCTGCCAGCGGCCATTTTGTACCGATGATGCAAAAATCAGTTTTTTGTACAGAACTTCTGTATGAAAGTTCTGATTTGAATAAAGTTTTGTATGAATGTTTAGTACCATGGGATACATCACATATAATACGGGTTTTTTTCTCGTGCGTAAATTATGCAAATTAGACTGACTTTGATTTATTTAGTGTTACTTTCAGAGCTGTAAGTGCCAAGCTGCTATGGCTCGGGCTAGAGGACGTATTTATGAACCAATCTTTACGAAACTTCTTGGGTACCTTTGTTATGACCGTGGGATGAGAATGAGTGTTTTTGGGTGCAGTCCGAAATTCAAGATGGCTGCCAGCAGCCATTTTGTACCGACGATGCAGAAATTTTTTTTTTGTACAGAACTTCCATATGAAAGGTCTGATTTGAATAATTTTTCGTATGAATGTTTAGTATCATGAGATACATTACATATCATTTGGGTTTTTTTCTCGTGCTTATATTATGCAAATTAGACTAACTTTGATTTATTTAGTGTTACTTTCAGCACTGTAAGTGCAAATCCCTATACGTCTCGGGCTAGAGGCCGTATTTATGAACTGATCTTTACGAAACATCATGGGTACCTTTGTTATCACTGTGAGACGAGAACGATTGTTTTGGGGTCTGGTCGGAAATTCAAGATGGCCGCTGGCAGCCATTTTGTACAAAATTAGGGGCAATCAGATTTTTGCACAGAACTTCCATATGAAAGCTCTGATTTGAATAATTTTTTGTATGAATGTTTAGTACCATGGGATACATTACATATATTACAGGTTTTTTTCTTGTGCGTAAATTATGCAAATTAGGCTAACTTTGATTTATTTAGTGTTACTTTCAGCACTGTGAGTGCAAATCCCAATACGGCTCGGGCTAGAGGCCGTATTTATGAACCGATCTTCACGAAACTTCTTGGGTACCTTTGTTATCACTGTGGGACGAGAAGGAGTGTTTTTGGGTCCAGTCTGAAATTCAAGATTGCCACTAGCAGCCATTTTGTTCAAAATTAAGTGCAATCAGATTTTTGCGCAGAACTTCCAAATGAAAGATCTGATTTGAATAAATTTTTGTATGAATGTTTAGTACCATGGGATACATTACATATAATACAGAGTTTTTCTTGTGAATAAATTATGCAAATTAGGGGTCCGGAAATTAGTTTTTTGGTTTTTTATGCGTTTTGGTCAATTTTAAGACAAAAAAAAAAAAAATTTTTTTACACTGAAAATTTGGGGTCCGGGTGGGACTTAGAAAATTTTGGACCAAAATCCGGAAATTAGTTTTTTGTGTTTTGATGCATTTTGGTCAATTTTAAGAAGAAGAAGAAAAAATTTTAGTCTGAAAATATTTTGTTTGGGACTGAAAATTTCCACACAAAAATAATAATCTACAATGATTGGTCTTAATCTGTAGTCCATTACAGTCACCTTGTAATTCTTTTATTATTGTTGACTGGTACTAATTCCTGTCATATCCAAGTTGAGCTACAGAGTCATTGACTCTTTCATTTTAATATAATGGTGCACAGACATTTTCCCACAGGACATTTACCCATGCAGTTTCGGCTCGACATTTCACCATTTTTTGTTTGCAACAGACATTTGCTCATGGAGTTTTCTTTTTACTACAGACATTTACCATGCTAATTTTTTTCTTATTTTTTTAAAAAAATTTTCAAATAGCTAGTGTTGTATGAATTAACTGACCCCATATGTCTATTGTTGTGAAGCTCCCACTTTGTTTTAAGCTGACTTCGATTTTTGAAAGCGGTATTTTGTTTTAATTAACTGACCTGTTCTATTATTGAAAATCTCTTGCTTTGTTTTATTCTGACTTTGCTAACATGATTAGAATTGCTAACTACGCCCCTTTTTACAACAGCTTGTGTTATTTTAACATAATAATAAATATATTTCAATGGATCTTCTGCATTTTTGGTTGAGGTGTGTTAACAACTGAGACCTAAGGATTGGCGATGGTCAGTGTGTGTTTGGGCGTCCGGGCATCCTCGCACTGTTAGCACAATAACTTGAACAAACATTCTCCGATTTGACTAATATTTTCCATTCAGGACTTTTGCAATAATATCCCAAGTGAGGTGGAAATCTGGTCTGGCCTGATTTTTAATTACAGCGTTATGTGCCGTAATTAGTCAATTTTTACGAATTTTGAGCCTGTTAGCACAATAACTTGAACAAATGTCTCCGATTTGGCTAATATTTGCCACAGAGGCCTTTTGCAATAATATCTCAAGTGGGTTTCAAAAACTAGCCTGGCCTAATTTTTCATTAAGGAGTTATGGACCTTAATTAATTTTTACGAATTCTGAACTTAATTGCATTATAACTTGAACAATGGTTCCAGATTTGAGAACCGGCATATGATTGATTATGGTCATACAGAACTCTCTGATTGCCACCACAGCTCGATGCCTGCATCTCCGGTGTGCATCTCTTGTCATTAAGTATCATGGTGGTCTCAAACTTTTCCATGAAGGTTATATATATACCAGAAAAATGACGAATAAGAATACGATTCGATTGTAGTGTACAAAATGTGGAGCTGCATCCTATAGTGGTGCATTGACAACAAACATTGGTATGACAACCACCCTTGGTTCAAATGAACACAGTCATGAACCTTGTGCAGAAGATATTACTGACTAACCTACGGACTCAAATTAGAACTGACCGTGGGAGCAACAAAGCTAAAACTGACCAGATTATAGCTCAGACACTTATAAGTTTCAGTGACACTGTCCATACTATGGTGGGGAAACCTAAGAGCATTCACGTCCAATTAGATGCATAAAGCAGGAAACTGGCCTGTCAGAGCCCAAAACTTTACGTGACATTAAGATGAATGAGACTTTGTCAAAAACAGCAGAAGAGGAACCCAAACCATTTCTAATTTATGATAGTGGCTCTGTCTCTAATAACAGAATTCTAGTGTTTGCTTCATATGTTTCTTTATGCCTCTTGACTGGATTAGACCAGTGGCATATTGACAGGACATTTTCCATGGCAACAAGCTTAAAAACAGGTTTATGTGATTCAGGTCCCATTAGAAGATATAGCAGGTTCATGTGTGTATGTGTTGCTTCCTGGAAAGTCACTGACACTCTTTGAGGAAATATTAGAGGTTGTTCAGTCACAAGATAATTGCCTTGGATTTGATCTTGACCCCAAAACTGCACTGACTGATTCTGAAATATCTTAGATTTTTGGCGAGCATGGTACAACACAGGGTTGTTATTACCAGTTAATCCAAAACACTTTGAGAAAGCTTCAAGATCTTAATCTTGTGAATGAATATAAATCTTAAGGTTGAAGTTAGGGAGATTTTGTGCTAAGGTTGTTGGATTTGTATTTTTGCTGTTTGATGATGTACCACTGCCAATGGAACTTTTAAAACAACCCCTACCCCCCCCCCCCCTCCCTCCTCAGATGTTTTGGAGCATTATCTTTCACATTTTGATGCAACATTTATGACTAGCCAACTTCGTACTTTTCAACCTCTGTCAGAGGGTCCTAATAATTCTCTGTCACTATTTAGGTTCCGTCAACAAAAAACATTATTTCCTCCTGAAAAGTGGAATGCGCATGATGTTACTTTACAAGGCAGTGACCAGATAAATAACATATGTGAGGGCTGGAACAATTCATTCTAACTTGCAAAGAATTGTTCATCAGATGGTGAAATGTCCACATGAGGAAATGTCCGATGAGGAAATGTCTGGCATTCTAATATGATTTGGGCCTGTGCATTTTCAGTTTGTGGAATCTGATAAGTTAAAAAAAAATTTAACCTGTATAATGGCCAAAAGTGACACTTCAATCCTCAAAATGGCAAGTTCAGTGTACCTCACAAAAAGTGGTTCTTTGAATTTTCTCCAAAAGAAATACTTGTAGTCCAGTGAATGTCAAGTCTATCTCAGTTCAACAAATGAACTATTTAATGTCCTTTGAATGCCCAGTTCATCATAACCTCTGTAGCTCATAAAAAATCCATTAATATGAAATTGGTTGTAGAATATAAATTAATAAATTACAATCCTTTAATAGTCAAGGTTGTTTGGTAAGTCACCAACAGTAATAAATAAATATCTTAAAATGCTGAGTATTTTTTTTATAGCTCCTCAAAATCAGTCCTTCATGTTTTTAACTCACCTGAAGCTTTCAAATTTCACATAGAACATCTTTGGAAGATTGTTTCACATGAATATTGAAATCAAATCCCTGGGTCCATATTTGGGCTCTCTATGGGAGCCCAAATTTTTAAATTCGTGCGGTATGAGGAATATTCTTTAAAAATCTTCTTCTTCAGATCTGCCAATAAGAATCTGTTGATATTTGTTAGCAGCATGCTTAGTGGGGTGAGATTCAAGTTTGTTCAAGCCAAGTCCCTGGGTTCATAGTTGGGCTCATTGTGGGAGCCCGAATTATAACCTAGTTCAAAATGAGGAATTTTCTTTAAAAATCTTCTTCAGATCCAGCAGTCGGAATGTTTTGATATTTGGTATGTAGCATCCTTAGGAGGGTGTGATTCAAGTTTGTTAAATCCAAGTCCCTGCTTTCTTATTTGGGCTCCCTGTGGGAGCCTGGATTATAACTTCATTCAATATGAGGAATTTTTCTTTAAAAATCTTCTTCTTCAGATTCAGCAGTCGGAATGTTTTGATATTTGGCATGCAGCATCCTTAGTGGGGTGAGATTCAAGCTTGTTCAAGCCATGTCCCTAGGTTCATATTTGGACTCACTGTGGGAGCCCAAATTGTAACTTAGTTCAGTATGAGGAATTTTTCTTTAAAAATCTTGTTAAAGTTTGTTGAAGTCAAGTCCCTGGTTTGATATTTGGCCTCCCTGTGGGAGCCTGAATTATAACTTAGTTCAATATGAGGAATATTCTTCAAAAATCTTCTTCTTCACATCCACCAGCCAGAATCTTTTGATATTTGGAAAACGGCATCCCACTGGAGGTGAGATTTAAGTTTGTTCAAGCCAAGTCCCTGGGTTCATATTTGGGCTTCCTATGGGAGCCCGAATTATAATTTAGTTCAATATGAGGAATATTCTTATAAAAAAAAAAAAATTTTCAGATCCGCTGGTCTGAATCTTTGGATATTTGGTATAAGCTTTTCTAAGGAGGGGCAGATGCAACTTGTTCAAATCAATTCCCTGGGTTTTATATTTAGGCTACCATATCAGGTAAGCACACTCAGGCCCCCTGGGGCCTCTTGTTTAGATGTGCAGATGGTTGTAGTTGATCAATAGTAGTAATAAACCTTTCAATATGAGGATTTTTTAAAACTTTGTTGTTGATGCTGAAAATAATTCTCACAATTCATAAATTATAAGTATGTTATAGCTAACTAAAAGTAATTCTTCTTGTCATTTATTTATCAGCTTTATTGTAGGTCACCAAAATAAATTTTTGTTGTCAGTCATTTATCATATTTCTTGAAGCTGCTCCGAATAAGAATATCTGTGTATCAGAGTCATTGCAGGTTCCAAAAGTAATGAATAAGGCCCTTTAGAGGGCTGGAAACCCATATTTGGGCTTCAATCATTAGTCTAGGTACTGTGACTTAAAGGCTTCATATTTAGTTGATGTGCTTCATATTATCTTTGAAGTGAAATTACTTTGTCTCTATGGATTTGCTGTGTTATTATTTATGGGAAAGTACCTATAGGCAGTCTCCCATAAATTATAACAAGCCAATGACATGTGAACAAATTTTGGTGACCAAAAATAATTGAGCACTCTACCGGGTAAATGTTAATTTGTATCTCATTACAATTAATATGTTTTGTCCTTAAATTGTAACACACCAAATAAAATATTTAATAGGCCTTTAAATGTTAAGTTAATATTGTAACTTAACCCTTTACCTAACATAATGGGGGGGGGGGGGGGGGGGGGGGGGGTCGGCATTATTCACTAAAATCTCCATTTGAATTTCATTATTTTTTTCAATGTTTCCTTCCAAGACATGACAGATGATCCCCCATTGAAATGACATCAACTAGCCCATTCCATTTGAAAGCCAGAAGCTGTTTTGGTGAGAAAAAATGAAAATTTTTAGTTCTGGTTTTTATTTTTGCAAGTGACATCCTCTGATCATGTTGGACAAAGGATTAACAAAAATATTGAAACTAGTTGTTGAAATGCCAGTGTTTATTGCTACTCACCAAAAAGGATTTTTCTGGTTCCTTAAATATGAGTAAACTATTAAGTTTCCTAATGGGAACACCAAGAAGCTAGGCAGTTTCTTGATTACTTTGATAAATAAGTTCTGTTTTACCGATACCATGAAGCCCACTTAAGTAGTTATCTGAATAATCCTGATAAGTGCAAATAATTTTCAAATATTACCTTTTAATTGGATATAATAAACCCCTATTGATGAAACACAAAATCTTGTAACACATTGTGAAATTACCCTGACAATCATCAAATGCCTCTTGTTTATAGACCTATCTTGCCTCCCTACATCCAATACAGGCACTTAATCTATTATATCGTGTTTGGGAGAGCTCCATAAGCTCTGTTGAACAAAATATAATAGAATCAGTGCTTAGTTTATCTCCAGAATGGGAGCGTAGTTGCAATGCTAACCCTGCTTGTGTGGAGTTAGTACTTTGAGGCGTCTGCCAGTTGCTCACCACTACTCAATGGTTCTCTTTGGGAATCTGGCTTTCTCCACCTGTAAAACTGTCCAACACGAGGTGACCCTGGCTCTCAAAAGTATCGTTAAACTGCAATAAATAAATTAATCTCCAGAATATAGTAAAGTGACAAAATTCCTCTTAATTGAACACTCTTGTTAATTGAATAATTTTCACTGTATTTAGTTAATTTTGACTTTGATTTATTTAGTGTTACTTTCAGAGCTGTAAGTGCCAAGCTGCTATGGCTCGGGCTAGAGGACGTATTTATGAACCAATCTTTACGAAACTTCTTGGGTACCTTTGTTATGACCGTGGGATGAGAATGAGTGTTTTTGGGTGCAGTCCGAAATTCAAGATGGCTGCCAGCAGCCATTTTGTACCGACGATGCAGAAATTTTTTTTTTGTACAGAACTTCCATATGAAAGGTCTGATTTGAATAATTTTTCGTATGAATGTTTAGTATCATGAGATACATTACATATCATTTGGGTTTTTTTCTCGTGCTTATATTATGCAAATTAGACTAACTTTGATTTATTTAGTGTTACTTTCAGCACTGTAAGTGCAAATCCCTATACGTCTCGGGCTAGAGGCCGTATTTATGAACTGATCTTTACGAAACATCATGGGTACCTTTGTTATCACTGTGAGACGAGAACGATTGTTTTGGGGTCTGGTCGGAAATTCAAGATGGCCGCTGGCAGCCATTTTGTACAAAATTAGGGGCAATCAGATTTTTGCACAGAACTTCCATATGAAAGCTCTGATTTGAATAATTTTTTGTATGAATGTTTAGTACCATGGGATACATTACATATATTACAGGTTTTTTTCTTGTGCGTAAATTATGCAAATTAGGCTAACTTTGATTTATTTAGTGTTACTTTCAGCACTGTGAGTGCAAATCCCAATACGGCTCGGGCTAGAGGCCGTATTTATGAACCGATCTTCACGAAACTTCTTGGGTACCTTTGTTATCACTGTGGGACGAGAAGGAGTGTTTTTGGGTCCAGTCTGAAATTCAAGATTGCCACTAGCAGCCATTTTGTTCAAAATTAAGTGCAATCAGATTTTTGCGCAGAACTTCCAAATGAAAGATCTGATTTGAATAAATTTTTGTATGAATGTTTAGTACCATGGGATACATTACATATAATACAGAGTTTTTCTTGTGAATAAATTATGCAAATTAGGGGTCCGGAAATTAGTTCTTTGGTTTTTTATGCGTTTTGGTCAATTTTAAGACAAAAAAAAAAAAAATTTTTTTACACTGAAAATTTGGGGTCCGGGTGGGACTTAGAAAATTTTGGACCAAAATCCGGAAATTAGTTTTTTGTGTTTTGATGCATTTTGGTCAATTTTAAGAAGAAGAAGAAAAAATTTTAGTCTGAAAATATTTTGTTTGGGACTGAAAATTTCCACACAAAAATAATAATCTACAATGATTGGTCTTAATCTGTAGTCCATTACAGTCACCTTGTAATTCTTTTATTATTGTTGACTGGTACTAATTCCTGTCATATCCAAGTTGAGCTACAGAGTCATTGACTCTTTCATTTTAATATAATGGTGCACAGACATTTTCCCACAGGACATTTACCCATGCAGTTTCGGCTCGACATTTCACCATTTTTTGTTTGCAACAGACATTTGCTCATGGAGTTTTCTTTTTACTACAGACATTTACCATGCTAATTTTTTTCTTATTTTTTTTAAAAAATTTTCAAATAGCTAGTGTTGTATGAATTAACTGACCCCATATGTCTATTGTTGTGAAGCTCCCACTTTGTTTTAAGCTGACTTCGATTTTTGAAAGCGGTATTTTGTTTTAATTAACTGACCTGTTCTATTATTGAAAATCTCTTGCTTTGTTTTATTCTGACTTTGCTAACATGATTAGAATTGCTAACTACGCCCCTTTTTACAACAGCTTGTGTTATTTTAACATAATAATAAATATATTTCAATGGATCTTCTGCATTTTTGGTTGAGGTGTGTTAACAACTGAGACCTAAGGATTGGCGATGGTCAGTGTGTGTTTGGGCGTCCGGGCATCCTCGCACTGTTAGCACAATAACTTGAACAAACATTCTCCGATTTGACTAATATTTTCCATTCAGGACTTTTGCAATAATATCCCAAGTGAGGTGGAAATCTGGTCTGGCCTGATTTTTAATTACAGCGTTATGTGCCTTAATTAGTCAATTTTTACGAATTTTGAGCCTGTTAGCACAATAACTTGAACAAATGTCTCCGATTTGGCTAATATTTGCCACAGAGGCCTTTTGCAATAATATCTCAAGTGGGTTTCAAAAACTAGCCTGGCCTAATTTTTCATTAAGGAGTTATGGACCTTAATTAATTTTTACGAATTCTGAACTTAATTGCATTATAACTTGAACAATGGTTCCAGATTTGAGAACCGGCATATGATTGATTATGGTCATACAGAACTCTCTGATTGCCACCACAGCTCGATGCCTGCATCTCCGGTGTGCATCTCTTGTCATTAAGTATCATGGTGGTCTCAAACTTTTCCATGAAGGTTATATATATACCAGAAAAATGACGAATAAGAATACGATTCGATTGTAGTGTACAAAATGTGGAGCTGCATCCTATAGTGGTGCATTGACAACAAACATTGGTATGACAACCACCCTTGGTTCAAATGAACACAGTCATGAACCTTGTGCAGAAGATATTACTGACTAACCTACGGACTCAAATTAGAACTGACCGTGGGAGCAACAAAGCTAAAACTGACCAGATTATAGCTCAGACACTTATAAGTTTCAGTGACACTGTCCATACTATGGTGGGGAAACCTAAGAGCATTCACGTCCAATTAGATGCATAAAGCAGGAAACTGGCCTGTCAGAGCCCAAAACTTTACGTGACATTAAGATGAATGAGACTTTGTCAAAAACAGCAGAAGAGGAACCCAAACCATTTCTAATTTATGATAGTGGCTCTGTCTCTAATAACAGAATTCTAGTGTTTGCTTCATATGTTTCTTTATGCCTCTTGACTGGATTAGACCAGTGGCATATTGACAGGACATTTTCCATGGCAACAAGCTTAAAAACAGGTTTATGTGATTCAGGTCCCATTAGAAGATATAGCAGGTTCATGTGTGTATGTGTTGCTTCCTGGAAAGTCACTGACACTCTTTGAGGAAATATTAGAGGTTGTTCAGTCACAAGATAATTGCCTTGGATTTGATCTTGACCCCAAAACTGCACTGACTGATTCTGAAATATCTTAGATTTTTGGCGAGCATGGTACAACACAGGGTTGTTATTACCAGTTAATCCAAAACACTTTGAGAAAGCTTCAAGATCTTAATCTTGTGAATGAATATAAATCTTAAGGTTGAAGTTAGGGAGATTTTGTGCTAAGGTTGTTGGATTTGTATTTTTGCTGTTTGATGATGTACCACTGCCAATGGAACTTTTAAAACAACCCCTACCCCCCCCCCCCCCCCTCCCTCCTCAGATGTTTTGGAGCATTATCTTTCACATTTTGATGCAACATTTATGACTAGCCAACTTCGTACTTTTCAACCTCTGTCAGAGGGTCCTAATAATTCTCTGTCACTATTTAGGTTCCGTCAACAAAAAACATTATTTCCTCCTGAAAAGTGGAATGCGCATGATGTTACTTTACAAGGCAGTGACCAGATAAATAACATATGTGAGGGCTGGAACAATTCATTCTAACTTGCAAAGAATTGTTCATCAGATGGTGAAATGTCCACATGAGGAAATGTCCGATGAGGAAATGTCTGGCATTCTAATATGATTTGGGCCTGTGCATTTTCAGTTTGTGGAATCTGATAAGTTAAAAAAAAATTTAACCTGTATAATGGCCAAAAGTGACACTTCAATCCTCAAAATGGCAAGTTCAGTGTACCTCACAAAAAGTGGTTCTTTGAATTTTCTCCAAAAGAAATACTTGTAGTCCAGTGAATGTCAAGTCTATCTCAGTTCAACAAATGAACTATTTAATGTCCTTTGAATGCCCAGTTCATCATAACCTCTGTAGCTCATAAAAAATCCATTAATATGAAATTGGTTGTAGAATATAAATTAATAAATTACAATCCTTTAATAGTCAAGGTTGTTTGGTAAGTCACCAACAGTAATAAATAAATATCTTAAAATGCTGAGTATTTTTTTTATAGCTCCTCAAAATCAGTCCTTCATGTTTTTAACTCACCTGAAGCTTTCAAATTTCACATAGAACATCTTTGGAAGATTGTTTCACATGAATATTGAAATCAAATCCCTGGGTCCATATTTGGGCTCTCTATGGGAGCCCAAATTTTTAAATTCGTGCGGTATGAGGAATATTCTTTAAAAATCTTCTTCTTCAGATCTGCCAATAAGAATCTGTTGATATTTGTTAGCAGCATGCTTAGTGGGGTGAGATTCAAGTTTGTTCAAGCCAAGTCCCTGGGTTCATAGTTGGGCTCATTGTGGGAGCCCGAATTATAACCTAGTTCAAAATGAGGAATTTTCTTTAAAAATCTTCTTCAGATCCAGCAGTCGGAATGTTTTGATATTTGGTATGTAGCATCCTTAGGAGGGTGTGATTCAAGTTTGTTAAATCCAAGTCCCTGCTTTCTTATTTGGGCTCCCTGTGGGAGCCTGGATTATAACTTCATTCAATATGAGGAATTTTTCTTTAAAAATCTTCTTCTTCAGATTCAGCAGTCGGAATGTTTTGATATTTGGCATGCAGCATCCTTAGTGGGGTGAGATTCAAGCTTGTTCAAGCCATGTCCCTAGGTTCATATTTGGACTCACTGTGGGAGCCCAAATTGTAACTTAGTTCAGTATGAGGAATTTTTCTTTAAAAATCTTGTTAAAGTTTGTTGAAGTCAAGTCCCTGGTTTGATATTTGGCCTCCCTGTGGGAGCCTGAATTATAACTTAGTTCAATATGAGGAATATTCTTCAAAAATCTTCTTCTTCACATCCACCAGCCAGAATCTTTTGATATTTGGAAAACGGCATCCCACTGGAGGTGAGATTTAAGTTTGTTCAAGCCAAGTCCCTGGGTTCATATTTGGGCTTCCTATGGGAGCCCGAATTATAATTTAGTTCAATATGAGGAATATTCTTATAAAAAAAAAAAAATTTTCAGATCCGCTGGTCTGAATCTTTGGATATTTGGTATAAGCTTTTCTAAGGAGGGGCAGATGCAACTTGTTCAAATCAATTCCCTGGGTTTTATATTTAGGCTACCATATCAGGTAAGCACACTCAGGCCCCCTGGGGCCTCTTGTTTAGATGTGCAGATGGTTGTAGTTGATCAATAGTAGTAATAAACCTTTCAATATGAGGATTTTTTAAAACTTTGTTGTTGATGCTGAAAATAATTCTCACAATTCATAAATTATAAGTATGTTATAGCTAACTAAAAGTAATTCTTCTTGTCATTTATTTATCAGCTTTATTGTAGGTCACCAAAATAAATTTTTGTTGTCAGTCATTTATCATATTTCTTGAAGCTGCTCCGAATAAGAATATCTGTGTATCAGAGTCATTGCAGGTTCCAAAAGTAATGAATAAGGCCCTTTAGAGGGCTGGAAACCCATATTTGGGCTTCAATCATTAGTCTAGGTACTGTGACTTAAAGGCTTCATATTTAGTTGATGTGCTTCATATTATCTTTGAAGTGAAATTACTTTGTCTCTATGGATTTGCTGTGTTATTATTTATGGGAAAGTACCTATAGGCAGTCTCCCATAAATTATAACAAGCCAATGACATGTGAACAAATTTTGGTGACCAAAAATAATTGAGCACTCTACCGGGTAAATGTTAATTTGTATCTCATTACAATTAATATGTTTTGTCCTTAAATTGTAACACACCAAATAAAATATTTAATAGGCCTTTAAATGTTAAGTTAATATTGTAACTTAACCCTTTACCTAACATAATGGGGGGGGGGGGGGGGGGTCGGCATTATTCACTAAAATCTCCATTTGAATTTCATTATTTTTTTCAATGTTTCCTTCCAAGACATGACAGATGATCCCCCATTGAAATGACATCAACTAGCCCATTCCATTTGAAAGCCAGAAGCTGTTTTGGTGAGAAAAAATGAAAATTTTTAGTTCTGGTTTTTATTTTTGCAAGTGACATCCTCTGATCATGTTGGACAAAGGATTAACAAAAATATTGAAACTAGTTGTTGAAATGCCAGTGTTTATTGCTACTCACCAAAAAGGATTTTTCTGGTTCCTTAAATATGAGTAAACTATTAAGTTTCCTAATGGGAACACCAAGAAGCTAGGCAGTTTCTTGATTACTTTGATAAATAAGTTCTGTTTTACCGATACCATGAAGCCCACTTAAGTAGTTATCTGAATAATCCTGATAAGTGCAAATAATTTTCAAATATTACCTTTTAATTGGATATAATAAACCCCTATTGATGAAACACAAAATCTTGTAACACATTGTGAAATTACCCTGACAATCATCAAATGCCTCTTGTTTATAGACCTATCTTGCCTCCCTACATCCAATACAGGCACTTAATCTATTATATCGTGTTTGGGAGAGCTCCATAAGCTCTGTTGAACAAAATATAATAGAATCAGTGCTTAGTTTATCTCCAGAATGGGAGCGTAGTTGCAATGCTAACCCTGCTTGTGTGGAGTTAGTACTTTGAGGCGTCTGCCAGTTGCTCACCACTACTCAATGGTTCTCTTTGGGAATCTGGCTTTCTCCACCTGTAAAACTGTCCAACACGAGGTGACCCTGGCTCTCAAAAGTATCGTTAAACTGCAATAAATAAATTAATCTCCAGAATATAGTAAAGTGACAAAATTCCTCTTAATTGAACACTCTTGTTAATTGAATAATTTTCACTGTATTTAGTTAACAGGTTTGCAAGCCCGGTAACCAATGCCTAGGTCAAGAGTCCTCTAATATGCATAAAATAAATGACTGGCTAAATTTGGCTTTATTCCTGTGGTGTGGCCATGATATGGCCACAGATGCCCAAATTGACCTGAAACACCTATAAAAACAAATAATACTTTATGTTCTCGAAATACCAAGTTTGTTGTAGCTCATCAAAAGTAAAACAGTTTTTCAAATGGCAAGCTTGTTGTAGTTCACAAAAACATGATCCTTTCTTGGTCTTGGTTGTTATAGCTCACCAAAACTAATAATTGAAGTCCCTTATGTGATCTCCAGGATGTGGGGTAGCACTTGTTTAATATCTAACATTCACATGTTGAGTAAAGTTTTCTTACTTGAACTGTTTTAAATGAATGCACAGTAAGAGCTTTCTTTTCCCTCTGAAGACCCCAATAAATGGAGTAGTAATTTTTAGCTTCCCTGAGCGAAGCTCAAGGGGAGCTTTACTAATCACTTTCCGTCCATCGTCTGGCATTAACTTTACATTATCGACTTCTTCTCACAAACTACTCAACCAAATTGAACCAAATCTGGTGTGCATGTTCCATATCACATGTCAATTCAAATTTGTTCAAATCAAGTTGACCTGTCCCTCGGTAGGGCCATGCCCAAAAAGTGTGCTTAATCTTAAAAAATCTTCTTCTCATGAACCAGCAGAAGCAGAGACTTGATATTTGGCATGCAGCTTCCTTTTGAGGTGTAAACTCAGATTTGTTCAAGAGAAGTTCGAGCAGCTATATTTGCCTTCGTTACAGGAGGGGCAAGAATTTTTGCCCCTCCCAAAATTTCTATTTTCCAAACCGAGAGGCAAATTTGAACCAAATTTGATATGAGGTCTTATTGGGTTGTAAGTACTTAATTTATGCCCCCACAAAATTTCCCGTTGTCCCATGGGAACCGCAGGAGCTAAAAATAGAAAAAAATTAAAATGCCCATATCTCCAAAACTACATGGCACTGAGAATTCTTATTTGGTGTGAAGCTTCCTTAGGACCAACAGAATGGAATGGTCCAACAAAATTGCTATCAGTTTTATCATGGTGTACTTTTTAGGGACTTTGAAAAAGTGCTGAATCAGTATTTTTTAACATGGTGGGTAATGGGAAAAACATTTAAGACTACTTTTCTCCCAAACAACTGCTCCAAAAGCTTTCAAATTTCACATATAACATCTTTGGAAGATTGTTTCACATGTGTATTGAAATCAAATCCCTGGGTCCATATTTGGGCTCTCTATGAGAGCCCAAATGTTTAAATTAGTGCAGTATGAGGAATATTCTACCAATCAGAATCTTTTGATATTTGGTATGCAGCATGCTTAGGGGGGTGAGTTTCAACTTTGTTCAAGACAAGTCCCTGGGTTCATATTTGGGCTCACTGTGGGAGCCCAAATTATAACTTAGTTCAAAATGAGGAATTTTCTTTTAAAATCTTCATCTTCAGATCCAGCTGTCGGAATGTTTTGATATTTGTTATGCAGCATCCTTAGGGGGGTGAGATTCAAGTTTGTTCAAGCCATGTCCCTAGGGTCATATTTGGCTCACTGTAGGGGCTCGAATTGTAACTTAGTTCAAAATGAGGAATTTTCTTTAAAAATCTTCTTCAGATCCAGCAGTCAGAATGTTTTTTATTTGGTATACAGCATCCTTAGGGGGGTGAGATTCAAGTTTGTTCAAGCCATGTCCCTAGGTTCATATTTGGGCTCACTGTTGGAGCTCCAATTGTAACTTAGTTCAAAGTGAGGAATTTTCTTTAAAAATTTTCTTCTTCAGATCCCTGGGTTCATATTTGGGCTCCCTATGGGAGCCCAAATTATAACTTAGTCCAATATGAGGAATATTCTTAAAAAATCTTTTTCATATCCACCAGTCAGAATCTTTCGATATTTGGTATACAGAATCCCACTGGCGGTGAGATTCAAGTTTGTTCAATTCTCTGGGTTCATATTGAGGCTCCCTGTGGGAGCCTGAATTATTACTTAGTTCAATATGAGGAATTTTCTTTAAAAATCATTTTTAGCTCAACTTTGGTGAAGCCAAATTTGAGCTCATGCCATGGCCAGTCGTCCGTCTGTCCGTCAACAATTCAATACGGCTCAGGTTAGAGCCCGTATTTATGAACCGATCTTTACGAAACTTCTTGGGTACCTTTGTTATGATCGTGTGATGAGAACGAGTGTTTTTGGGTCCGATCCGAAATTCAAGTTGGCCGCTGGCAGCCATTTTGTACAAAATTAGGTGCAATCAGATTTTTGTGCAGAACTTCCATATGAAAGCGCTGATTTGAATAATTTTTTGTATGAATGTTTAGTACCATGGGATGCATCACATATAATACGGGTTTTTTTCTCGTGTGTAAATTATGCAAATTAGACTAACTTTGATGTATTTAGTGTTACTTTCAGCACTGTAAGTGCAAATGCCAATACGGATCGGGCTTTAGGCCATATTTATGAATCGATCTTTACGAAACTTCTTGGGTACCTTTGGTATCACCGTGGGACGAGAACGAGTGTTTTGGGGTCCGGTCCGAAATTCAAGATGACCGATGGTAGCCATTTTGTACAAAATTAGGTGCAATCAGATTTTTGCAGAGAACTTCCATATGAAAGCACTGATTTGAATAATTTTTGTGTGAATGTTTAGTACCATGGGATACATCACATATAATATGGGTTTTTTTCTGTACCAAAATTAGTGCAATCAGTCTTTTGTACAGAACTTCTGTATGAAAGTTTTGATTTGAAAAAATTTTTGTATGAATGTTTAGTAGCATGGAATACATCACATATAGTTACAGGTTTTTTTCTCGTGCAGAAATTATGCAAATTAGATGAACTTTGATTTATTCAGTGCTACTTATACACTGTAAGTGCACATGTCAATATGGCTCAGGCTAGAGGCTGTATTTATCAACTGATCTTCACGAAACTTCTTGGGTACCTTTGTTATCACCTTGGGACGAGAATGAGTGTTTCTGGGTGTGGCCCAAAATTCAAGATGGCTGCCAGTGGCCATTTTGTACCGAAATTGTGTCCAATCAGTTTTTTGTTACAACTTCTATACAGCTCGTATTTATGAACTGATCTTTATGAAACTTATTGGGTACCTTTGTTTTCACCTTGGGACAGGAACAAGTGTGTTTTAGGGTGCCTTTGTTATCACTTTGCTATGAGAACAAATATTTTGGGGTTCAGTCAGACCCACTCTGGGACTCAAAGATTTCTTTTCTAGTTTAGCATCTGACTGTCACCCACCTTTACAATACTTTACCTATACATTTGTTACAGGCTACAGTCAGTATTTATGTACAGACCGTTACAATACTTTATATGTACCTTTGTTATCAGGCCATTACCTAGATGTTTGTCATTGCTGTGTCACATACTATACATGTACATGTCTTAACAAGTTGAGCTACAGTGTCATTGACACTTTAATTTTTTTAGATCCACTGCTATTTGGTATAAGCTTTTCTTAGGAGGGGCAGATGCAACTTGTTGAAATCAATTACCTGGGTTGATATTTAGGCTACCATGTCAGGTGAGCGCCCTCAGGCCCCCTGGGGCCTCTTGCTTTCTGTGGTAGCCAAGTTTTGCTTTACAGATTTAATAGTACTTAAAAGCGTGGCTGGGGGGGGGGGGGGGGGGGGGAGAGGGGAGTGCTGCACAGTGATCAACATGTTGATAAGAAAATGACTAAACTTGACTTAAAGTTGTCACAATACAACCATAGATGCCGAAAGTGATATTAAACACCAATCTGACTTCATAAATAAGGCTAAGCACAATTAATCTTTTGACTCTCAGGCATCAGCGCATTCGTTTTTTCGGCCCGCAGTTGTCATGTTTATGCAAAATTCAAAATGTGTAAGTGAGTTTAACAGTATCACATCATGATTTGAGATTCAATATGTCATTTACATCGATACAGTATTGTTATTCTCTTTGTGAAATGCGACACGATTCTCATACGTATGTACAAAATAATACCAATACCAGTCACTTTTTTTGGTTGTTCTGAGGGATGGTTTCATACCTGAACACCAAACAGGTAGTTTTTTTTTTATATAACCACAAATAGGTAGTATCTTAACTTTAGAGTGCCTAAATAAATAAATAAAAATGCCAGTGATAATAATAACACTTTGGCCGGCCACTGATTTGAGGGGTAAACTGATATTGTATTGTTCTATATAAAGAGAAAATGTTTTACACCTCCAAAGGTGTTTTCAAGAACGTTGTAGCAACTTTTATCACTCAAGGGACATTACTCTGGTGACAGACATCACAGGAATGTTTGCCGGTACTCTCAAAAACTCAGTTTGATTTCCATGCTGGATCAGCTGTTTTAAAACAAGTTTAACCTATAAGCAAGATATTTATTTGTAAATTAGAATTAGTTTGTTATTAAATGATAATAGAGTGATATTTTATGGAAAATTCAGAGAAATGCATGCTATTTTCTGAGAAATTCCAAGTAAATTCAACTGCAAGGTTGCAAAACGATCTAGGATCAATTTTGTGATAGCACTCTTTTAAATGGAGAGTATTATTTATTTAAAAAAACTCTTTTTATGTTTGATCTCCCTTTTAGTTTTTCTATACCGGTATTCATGTTGTGTTGTATGATTACTCTTTACAATAAAAACTATCAATGAATGGAAACTCTAGTATTTAATTTTAGGCTCTCACAACTGGATTTTAGGCAACATGGACCATTCCATCAAGAATAAAAATAAAAACCGCCCTCCCTCATTCGTTTTAAAAAAAATTGCCTGAGAATAAACTATTTAATTTTGTTTGGTCTAACAACTTAAATTTATTTTTACACTCAACTTTACTTGTAAAACACATATATCATTGACCCACCCTACAAGTTGTCACACAACACTTCTGGACTTGTGCTTGTGAGCTGGCGATTAGTAAAATTTAGTAGATTTATTCTCTTATTTGATATAATTTCATTAGCAGTTCGATAAACATGTCCAAGGTTTTTTAACCAATCATTAAACAAGTTTGATGCCTTGGATTCAGTTTGATGAAATAAACTGTTAATAGATCAAATAGAAGTAGTCTATATTTTCTTTATCCTCTAACCCTTTACCAAATGCGGATGATAACAAATTTTAATATTTTAATCATTAATTTTTCCACATTTTTAAAAAAAATTTCAACACAACCATATCATGCGACCCCCTTATTGGAACAGGCTCATTCCATTGAGTGGTCACATTGTATGGCCTTGTTGAAATTTTAAAAAAAATTTCAACTGCTGAATTTGGATATTATGGGACGGATGAGGCGATTCAATAGGTAAAATGTTATAGGCCAAATTCTGACTTGGATCACTTTTTATTGCAATAACTTTTTACCCAGCATGCAGTCTCGGTAAACTTGAGGTTACATTCTATGTACCTTGACAGATGTATCTAGATGACAAGTCATGGCTGCCTATATAGGTAGCGAAAACTTGCATTGGAAAAACTGCAAAGCTATAGGATGAAGACTGTCAGTATGTAGCAAAAATGTATAAAAATCTCCAGACCTTTAAGGGTTAGCTTTCTCAATACTTGATGATTATTCAAATAAAAGTAGGTTTTATTTTGGCTGTGAGTAAGCAGTTAATAGATCAAATAAAAGTAGGTTTTATTTTGGCTGTGAGTAAGCAGTTAATAGATCAAATAAAAGTAGGTTTTATTTGTGTGATGATTATCTTTTTTGTGGAAAGGGTTTAGTTAAAATTAAACAGTCATTGGCCTACTCAGAAAGTGGAACAGCACGCATTTATCTTGAGTAGAATAATTGCTTCACTGCTGAGTTTGGAGGGCGTGAACACCAATATCTGTCCTCTATTCTACTGGTGGATTGAAATCCCCATGGATACCCCAGTCAGTCAATGCTTGTTTACTGTGGTAAACAAGTTTTGTTTTACTGATATAATCAAATCTCATATAATCAGATCTGGTAATTCAATCAATGCCTTAGGTGCAGGTCCTCTTATGTGGGCAGCCCAAGTATAAACAATTAGCTGGCCTTGACAATATCTTGTGGTCATGCTGTAGCTATAGATGGTGAAGTAACCTTAAACACCAATAATTGGATGATTGGCTTATTTATTACCTGCTAACATTGCCACAAATGCTGAATTTGCCATTAATTGATTTAGTTGTGACCTATTCTAGAATGGGGGCACCATCATAGTTTATGTTCACTTTGACTTAAGAAATGCCATTATATGAGTTAAAGGACTGTTTTATGCTCTGACCAATTCTAGAATTTAGCCATGATGTGTATTATTTTGACTTATGAAATGTAGTTGTGTGAAATATTTTTGGAAATGTCTTTGATTGTTAGAAGATTAAGTGCTGTGACCAATTTTAGGATGTGGTCAGCTTTTATGTTTTATGTACCTTTGCTTTGACTATTGAAATGCTGTTTTGTGACATACTGTGGGGAAGCTTTTTGGGAGATCTTTCCAGTAGCATGTAACATGGACATCCCAACATCAGCTCAATCCTTAAGAGCCGAAAGATTTTTCCATATTTTTGCTACACTTTGATAGTCTACATCCTGTGTCTTTGCTGCTGATTTTTGATAAGTGTTGGCTGCCTATGTAGGCAGCCAAGACTTACCTAAAAACTACTACCAAAGTACTTAGAATGTTACTTGTGAGTTAACCCAAAGACTGCATGTAGGGGCACTTGTTCTGTTGCAAAAAATGTGATCAAGTTGGAATTAGGCCCTCACAGGTTAATGTAAGAAACACCATGAAAGAGCTAAGAAATCATTGTTCATGATCTGTTAATCCTTTACCAAACTGGTTTGGAGATCACATCTGAATTACATGGTGATATATAACTAAAGATATTTATTTTTTGCTAGTAAAACATAGCTTTTGACCCTCAATAAAATAAGCTAATTTTATCGACAGACCATAAGCTATGTCTGCGATCAGATATTTGAAAAATAACAAAATCTGGATGGTGCCGATTCATTATGTAAATGGTTAAAACAAGTCAGCTGAATTAGTACTTAGTAAAAGCAGGTGTAGAGTTGAATGCCAATTTATTAACCCTTTTACCTAACGAATCGCCTGCATCAGCCCGCGTAATATGCAAACTGAGCAGTTGAAAAAATTAAATTTTTCAAAATATTTCAACAAAACCATATCATGTGACCCCTCATTGGAATGAGCTCGTTCCAATGAGGGGTCACATGATATGGTTTTGTTGAAATGTTTTGAAAAATTAAAAAAAATTATATTTAAAATAATAAATTTTGATATTGTCTGTTTTGGGTAAAGGGTTAATGTAAATCACAAAATAAATTCCAAAAGTAATAAAAAGACACCTTGCTTCTCGTAATTAATTACCATAATGTTACCTATAATTGTGAAAAAGTTTAAATAATTTGCACTTCTATTTAAATGGAATAACTTAATTTTTTGATGATATTTATATTTTTCTTTCTATTTTCAGCAAGTATATTTCCAGCTGGATTCCCAGCAGCTTATGCAGCATATGGACGTGGATTCCCAGCCTTGACACCCGCTGGTTACTACTACCCAGGTATGGAATTTCTACAACTAGGACCTCCATGGTACACTGAGACACCACTGGGATTCTAGTGGGTTATATTAAATTGATGTAAAGGTTATTTAATCAGGTGTTTAGAAAGCAATTTTGTGCAGGAATGGGCAAAAGTGTACTAACTTACTGATCATGTGACAATGCATTATAAAACATATCAGATGTAATATGAACAAAATTGCATTGCTACATTTATCAGGTAATGCAATTTCTTTAAAAAAAAATCACAAAAGCCAAAAAAAGCCCCCAAAATTTCATTTTACAATATCATGAGAGAGAACAGCCGAGTGTGTTCAGTTCTGTTACTTGTGTCATGGTCTGATGATTTTTACATACCATTGAACAATATTGTTGCTAATTAGGTCAGCTAAAGAAATACACAACTTTGGGTTGAAGATGAAGCTTTTCATTAGGTTATTAAAAAAAAATTCTTGTTTCTCAGGCACATCCCTTTTTATAGAAAATCTGCCTCATCACCTTTTGTTCATCTGGAAATCTCTTCTAGGACACTATTTTGCACTTTTAGGACACATATTTAACCAACTAATCCTTGCTTGACAGAGCTCACAGAGCTCACAGAGCTCTATCAAACAAGATATAGTTTGGTTAAATTTTCAACTACATTATGGAAATCTTCACTGCTGAAAACAATGGTTTGCCACATAAAAGTGTAAGTAGTTAAATTTCAAATTCCAACCATTTTCAGAGCTGTTTTGTGAATAAACATAAAAAAACAGAACACAAAAAGCCTCCCTTCCTCATCTTAAAATTGTGGAAAAATTGCCCGAGAAACAAAGATTTCTTTTTATAGACTTAAGTTTAGAGCACCACTTACCAGTCATTGTACAATAATTAACATTCAGCTTAAATTTAATTTAAAAACAAATTGTGGGTTTTTTCAATCATGGATTATTTTTACCATTTCATTAACATGTTTTATTTGTAGTCTTGTCTTTCTATTTCAAATACCTTGCAATTGGACATGACTCCACTCTTGACTGCCAAATACACTGTCAAGACTGGGTATGAAACCACTGCATAACCACATATCATCTGTTCTTTGAAATTGAAATTTCTGTTAAGTTTCTTTGATCTCAAAGCTCGGAAAATAATTAAGCAAACCTTATGAATTCATTGTAGTACTCTGATTGTAAAGCTGCCTCTTTCTTGATCAGATCGCCATCTGTCACAACATACTTAACACAAGTGGGTCAAAATTTCATTAATTAAATATTGTGAATTCATGACTGAATAATAAACAAAATGGCAACTGAGACTCTGTGATCCAGCATTACTTTTTCAATAGGTTAGGTACTACAATGTTATGTGTATGCTCAACCAAATCATTACCAAATTGTGATCCAGTTAGGATTCTCTGCTTGCTTTTATGATCACAATAATATTGGTGGATAGGCACTAAAAGTCAGAGAACTGACCCCACACAGGCCTTTTATTTCTGCCAGGTTCACAGCAATAACTGATGTCCCAAAATTAGTGGGCATGCCAGATTGCCTGATTTGTTTGGTTTTTATGCATTTTTTTCCAATTTCATAAGTGATTTCACTCTTAAAGGTCTGGCATTTTTTATAAATTTTTGCTAGTCATTGAAAGTCTACATCCTGTGGCATTGCAGTTGTTTTTAGTCAAGTCTTGGCCAAGACTTGCCTAGAAGCAAATGCTAAGGTAATTATAATGTAACTTTAAGTTGTCTATAGACATTATGTTGGGGTACCTGTTCTCTTGCAGTAAAACTTGATCAAAGTTGGAATTAGGCCTTTAGAGGTTGAATATTCTGAGGCAACATTCAGGCCCTGAAAAAAAAGTGTCATTTCAGATGGTTACTACAAACTAAAGTCCTGTTAGTTCTAGAAAGGTTTTTAATATGTTGTATATTTGCACATGACTTCTTTGGCAAGTCTCAGTTTTTTTCTTCTCATCAGTTGTACATGTTATGATCTACAAATTTATGAATATTGAAGAACTTGTTTTTCTTGCATATGGTATTCGTCTACAAGACATAGTCTTAAAACATATGACAGAATTTAATACACTCAATGCGGTTTGATGAAAACATTGTCCAAGTTGTAATTAAATGAGGGATTTGTATTTCAGATTAAATTTATATTGCCTTGCCAGTTTGAGGCTTCAAACATTTTCTAGAAATCTCTCCAAAAGACCTTTTTTACAGAATATTTTGTGTCTTGAGCATTTTCATGACATGGGATCAACAGACGTTTGAGCAACAGTTAATTTGGCCAATAACTAAGCTCATTTTTCATCAGCCTTTTCTCATATTCATATTGTCTTATAAATACTCATTGACAAACTTGCAGGGTGTATCTGCAAATATTTTGTTTTCACAATGAGGGGGAAATTCTCCAATTGCCGTGCCAAAAGTGTTTCTTTTTTATATTTTTATCATTTCTCTCCCTCGTGATATTCAAATTTTTAAAAAAAATTCTTTTTGTATAAAATCCAATATCTGTTGATGGATGTGTCTCATGTCAGAATTTGGATATTTGTTTTCCTAAATGTTCTGATGTACAATAATTTCTGTTTATCAGCAATATGTGAATCAAAAGAGTGCTTTGATAAGATGAAAATGAAAAATGGTCATTCATTGTAAACACATATCTTAATCACTGCCAAAAATCGAATTGATCTGTTTCATTGTACAAAAAATAATTCTGTGCACTGCTACCTGAGCAGTCATATACAATTCCATACTTACTAACATCAAACTAACTCAATCACTTAGAGTACTTCTCTCATTAACTGGTAAATTGCAAAATTAATTTTTGTTGACAAAATTTGTTCACATGAATTGGCCCTGTCACAATATACAGGAGAGTGCCTATGAGCAAGATTGGAGAAGGCAAATCATATGAACAAAGTATTTTGGCTGTTGAGAGAGTATGAGGCACATTTACACAAAATTAAGCCTTTTAATTGAGGTACCAAAACTTTGCAACAAAGCCCCTATATGTGCTTCTAGCACTCAACCAGTTGAACACAGCAAAACGAATTCCTCCTATATCTTGTTTGATAGAGGTCTGAGAGCTCTACCAAACAACATATGACAGGTCATAATTCTAAAGCTGGCTGAAAAAGCAGTGTATCAAGATTGGGTAATTTGCTTTTAAAATCAAGTTAGGAAAGATTCGATTGATAGACCTATTCTCACTTCTTTCTTACAGACCAGCTTTTGGGTGTTCTAGTTGCATTAAACTCTGGTGAATATTTAATTATAAGCTTTATTCTAACATTGTATTAAATGAGAACATTGTTCACCTTTGTTAGTACTTTATTTACTGTAAACTGATCTAAACTTCAGAAAGTTTTCCTGCAGAGTTATTGAAAAATTTAGGTCTGGAATACCTACAAGGCATTTTTTTTTTAGCTCACTTTGACAAAGTCAAGCTGAGCTAATCTCATCGCTCTCCTTCTGTTGTCCATCTGTCATCCATCGTCTGTCAACACCATGTTTTGGTCTTCTCCTCCAAAACCACTGGGCCAATTCAAGTAAAAGTTTGTGTGAGTGATGGTCCTGAAGGGACATTGCATTTTTGTTCAACTCAACATAATCAGCCCCATAGGGAGGGGGTGGAGGAAAATGCTCCAAAATATTTTTTAAATCTTCTTCTCATGAACCAGTGGGTACAATGACTTGATATTTGTTATAGAGCTTCCTTTTGAGGTGTAGAATCAAGTTTGTTCAAATGAAGTTCGTGAAACAGTATTTGGCTTTGAAATGGGAGGGGTAAGATTTTTGGCCCTGCCCAAAATTTCTATTTTCTGAACCGATGGTCTGATTTAAACCAAATTTGGTGTGTGGTATTATTGGGTCATAAGTACTTGACTCATGCAAAAAAAAGAAAAAGTTCCCACATCCCCATGGGAACCCCAGGAGCTAAAAATAGAAATATTTTCAAACTCCCATATTTCCCACACCACATGGAACAGAGAGCTGTTGTTTGTTATGAACCATTCTTAGGACCAGTAGAAGGGAATGGTAAAAAAAATTGCTATCGGTTGTGTTAGGGTGTTCTGTAGAGGGCATTGAAAAAATATTGAGTCAGTATATTTGCAAAAATTTTAAAAAAATCTTTTCTCCAAAACCAGTGCTCAGAATCTTTTGATATTCAGTATACAGCATTCATGGGGTGGGGTGTGGGGGGGGGGGGGGGGGGGGCAGATACAAGTTTGTTAAAATAAAGCCCATTGGTTCATATTTGGGCCCAATGCAAGAGCCCAATTGTTTAACTTATTTCAATATGGGGAGTATTTTTTAACAATCTTCTTCTTAGAACCACCAGTCAGAATCTTTTAATGGTTGGTATACATCATTGTTATGAGGGTCAGATTCAAGATTGTTCAAACCAAGTCCCTAGGTTGATATTTTGGCTTCCTATGGAAGCCCAAATTTTAACTTAGTTCAATACGGGGGATAATTTTTAAAAATCTTCTTCTTCAGATCCACCAGTCAGAATGCTTTCATATTTGGTGTACAACATCTCTAGGGGAGTGAGATTCAAATTTGTTCAAATCAGGTCCCTAGGTATATATTTGGGTTCGCTATGGTGGCCCAAATTTTAACTTAGTGCAATATGAGGAAATTTCTTTAAAAATCTTCTTCTTCAGATCCACCAGTCGGAATGCTTTCATATTTGGTATACAACATCTCTAGGGGGGTCAGATTCAAGTTTGTTCAATATCAGTGCCTGGGTTAATATTTTTGGGCTCCATATGGGAACCTGAAATTTAACTTAGTACAATATGAGAGAATTTCTTAAAAAATCTTCTTCAGATTCATCTGTCAGAATCCTTTCATATATAGTTTAGAACATCTCTAAGGGAGTCAGATTCAAGTTTGTTATACCCCCACTTTCGAAGAAAATGGGGGTATACTGGATTACATGCGTCCATCCATCTGTCCGTCCATCCGTCTGTCTGTCCGTCCCTCCATTTGTGCATCCATGTGTGAGTCCGTCCAAAAATATTCATAACTTAAGTAAATTATTATTTTTTTTATAATATTTGTTGGTCATAGGTATGCCCACACTAGTTATTTTTTTTTTATTATTTTTTTTTTATGTGTACCCATACTATGTATGGTACACATAATGCCGGCATCCGGGGTGACCATCCGTCATTTGTCCATCCTTTGTCCGTCCATCTGTCCATCCATCCGTCTGTCCATCTGTCTGTCTGTCCATCTGTCTGTCTGTCCGGCATCTGTATCCATTTCTTTGGCATTCGATAACTATATATTGCTTGGATTGTCAAGTTACTTTATATTTGTGTTCAGGTTACTGATGTGCCAAGCTGTATAGTCTTTGGTGTAAATAGGATAATTTGATCCTGAGGTATTAACCCTTTATCCTTCAAATTGAAAATTCCTTCTATCCCTTTGGCATTCGATAACTTGAAAAATATTGCTTGGATTGTCTAGTTACTTTATATTTGTGTTCAGGTTACTGATTTGCCAAGCTGTATAGTTTTTGGTGTAAATCTGATGATTTGATCCCCAGATATTAACCCTTTATCCTTCAAATTGAAAATTCCTCCAATCCCTTTGGCATTAGATAACTTGAAAAATATTGCTTGGATTGTAAAGTTACTTTATATTTGTGTTCAGGTTACTGATGTGCCAAGCTGTATAGTTTTTGGTGTAAATCTGTTATTTTGATCCTGAGATATTAACCCTTTATCCTTCAAATTGAAAATTTCTCCAATGCCTTTGGCATTCGATAACTTGAAAAATATTGCTTGGATTGCCAAGTTACTTTATATTTGTGTTCAGGTTACTGATGTGCCAAGCTGTATGGTTTTTGGTGTAAATCTGATGATTTAATCCTGAGATATTAACCCTTTATCCTTCAAATTGAAAATTCCTCCAATCCCTTTGGCATTTGATAACTTGAAAAATATTGCTTGGATTGTCAAGTTACTTTATATTTGTGTTCAGGTTACTGATGTGCCGAGCTGTATAGTTTTTGGTGTAAATCTGATAATTTGATCCTGAGATATTAACTCTTTATCCTTCAAATTGAAAATTCCTCCAATCCCTTTGGCATTCGATAACTTGAAAAATATTGCTTGGATTGTCTAGTTACTTTAAATTTGTGTTCAGGTTACTGACGTGCCGAGCTGTATAGTTTTTGGTGTAAATCTGATGATTTGATCCCGAGATATTAACCCTTTATCCTTCAAATTGAAAATTCCTCCAATCCCTTTGGCATTCGATAACTTGAAAAATATTACTTGGATTGTCAAGTTACTTTATATTTGTGTTCAGGTTACTGATGTACCAAGCAAGCTGTATAGTTTTTGGTGTAAATCTGTTATTTTAATCCTGAGATATTAACCCTTTATCCTTCAAATTGAAAATTCCCCCAATCCATTTGGCATTTGATAACTTGAAAAATATTGCTTGGATTGTCAAGTTACTTTATAATTGTGTTCAGGTTACTGATGTGCTGAGCTGTATAGTTTTTGGTGTTAATCTTTTAATTTGATCCAGAGATATTAACCCTTTATCATTCAAATTGAAAATTCCTCCAATCCCTTTGGCATGAGATAACTCAAAAAATTTCAATCCGATTGTCATTTTACTTTATATATTTATTCAGGTTACTGATGTGCTGTGCTGTATAGTTTTTTATGTAAATCTGATAATTTGATCTGGAGATATTAACCCTTTGTCCATCAAATTGGGCACTCCTCCAATCCATTTCTATATGTACCCATACCTTGTATGGTGTACATAATGTCGGCATCCGTGGTGGCCCTCTGTCATACAGCTTTGTACTAGTTGCGCGTATGGGTACACATCTGACAATTTCATCGGCCTATTTTTAGCTCACCTGAGCGAAGCTCAAGGGGAGCTTTACTAATCACTTTCTGTCCGGCGTCCGTCGTCCGTCGTCGTCCGTCCGGCGTTAACTTTACATTATCGACTTCTCCTCCTAAACCACTAGCCCAATTTTATTCAAATGTTGGCTAAATGTTTATTACCTAATGCCAATTCAGATTTGTTCAAATGAAGTTGCCCCTCCTCCTGGGTGGTGCCACACCCCCAAGGGGCACCAAAATCTTTGTAAATCTTCTTCTCATGAACCAGCAGTAGCAGAGACTTGATATTTGGTGTGCAGCTTCCTTTTGAGGTGTAGACTCAGATTTGTTCAAGAGAAGTTTGTGGGGCTATACTTGACGTTGTTATGAGAGGGGCAAAATTTTTTGCCCCGCCCAAAATTTCTATTTTCCAAACCGAGAGGCTGATTTGAACCAAATTTTATGTGAGGGCTTATTGGGTCATGAGTACTTGATTTATGCAAAAAAAAATTTTCCCGCAGCCCCGTGGGAACCACAGGAGCTAAAAATAGAAAAAATTTAAAACGCCCATATCTCCAAAACTGCACGGCACTGAGAATTTTTATTTGGTGTGCAGCTTCCTTAGGACCAACAGAAAGGATTGGTAAAAAAAAATTGCCATCGGTTTTATCATAGGGTACAGTTTCGGGACTTTGAAAAAGTGCTGAGTCAGCACTTTTTAACACTGTAGGCAATGGGAAAAACATTAAAAAATCTTCTTCTCCAGATCCAGCAGGCAGAATCTTTTGATATTTGGTATGCAACATTGTAGGGTGGATCTGATTCAAGTTTCTTCAAATCGGCCCCCTGGGTTCATATTTGGGCTCAGTATAGGAGCCCGATTTCGAACTTAGTGCATTTCAGGCAAATTTCTTAAAAAATCTTCTTCTCCAGATCCAGCAGGCAGAATCTTTTGATATTTGGTATGCAACATTGTGGGGTGGATCTGATTCAAGTTTGTTCAAATCGGCCCCCTGGGTTTATATTTGGGCTCAGTATAGGAGCCCAAATTTGAACTTACTGCATTTCAGGCAAATTTCTTTGAAAATCTTCTTCTCCAGATCCAGCAGGCAGAATCTTTTGATATTTGGTATGCAACATTGTAGGGTGGATCCGATTCAAGTTTGTTCAAATCGGCTCCCTAGATTCATATTTGGGCTCACTATAGGAGCTCGAATTCGAATTTAGTGCATTTCAGGCAAATTTCTTCAAAAATCTTCTTCTCCAGATCCAGCAGGCAGAATCTTTTGATATTTGGTATGCAATGTTGCGGGGTAGATCTGATTCAAGTTTGTTCAAATCGGCCCCCTGGATACATATTTGGGCTTACTATAGAAGCCCGAATTCGAACTTAGTGCATTTCAGGCAAATTTCTTAAAAAATCTTCTTCTCCAGATCCAGCAGGCAGAATCTTTTCATATTTGGTAAGCAACATTGTGGGGTGGATTTGATTCAAGATTGTTCAAATCGGCCCCCTGGGTTAATATTTGGGCTCAGTATAGGAGCCCGATTTCGAACTTAGTGCATTTCAGGCAAATTTCTTAAAAAATCTTCTTCTCCAGATCCAGCAGGCAGAATCTTTTCATATTTGGTATGCAACATTGTAGGGTGGATCTGATTCAAGTTTGTTCAAATCGGCCCCCTGGGTTCATATTTGGGCTCAGTATAGGAGCCCGATTTCGAACTTAGTGCATTTAGGCAAATTTCTTAAAAACCTTCTTCTCCAGATCCAGAAGGCAGAATCTTTTGATATTTGGTATGCAACATTGTGGGATGGATCTGATTCAAGTTTGTTCAAATCGGCTTCCTAGATTCATATTTGGGCTCACTATAGAAGCTCGAATTTGAACTTAGTGCATTTCATGCAAATTTCTTAAAAAATCTTCTTCTCCAGATCCAGCAGGCAGAATCTTTTCATATTTGGTAAGCAACATTGTGGGGTGGATCTGATTCAAGTTTGTTCAAATCGGCCCCCTGAGTTTATATTTGGGCTCAGTATAGGAGCCCAAATTTGAACTTAGTGCATTTCAAGCAAATTTATTAAAAAATCTTCTTCTCCAGATCCAGCAGGCAGAATCTTTTGATATTTGGTATGCAACATTGTGGGGTGGATCTGATTCAAGTTTGTTCAAATCGGCTTCCTAGATTCATATTTGGGCTCACTATAGAAGCTCGAATTCAAACTTAGTGCATTTCGGGCAAATTTCTTCAAAAATCTTCTTCTCCAGATCCAGCAGGCAGAATCTTTTGATATTTGGTATGCAACATTGCGGGGTGGATCTGATTCAAGTTTGTTCAAATCGGCCCCCTGGATTCATATTTGGGCTTAATATAGAAGCCCGAATTCGCACTTAGTGCATTTCAGGCAAATTTCTTCAAAAATCTTCTTCTCCAGATCCAGCAGGCAGAATCTTTTGATATTTGGTATGCAACATTGCGGGGTGGATCTGATTCAAGTTTGTTCAAATCGGCCCCCTGGATTCATATTTGGGCTTAATATAGAAGCCCGAATTCGCACTTAGTGCATTTCGGGCAAATTTATTAAAAAATCTTCTTCTCCAGATCCAGCAGGCAGAATCTTTTGATATTTGGTATGCAACATTGTGGGGTGGATCTGATTCAAGTTTGTTCAAATCGGCTTCCTAGTTTCATATTTGGGCTCACTATAGAAGCTCAAATTCGAACTTAGTGCATTTCAGGCAAATTTCTTAAAAAATCTTCTTCTCCAGATCCAGCTTCAGAATCTTTTCATATTTGGTAAGCAACATTGTGGGGTGGATCTGATTCAAGTTTGTTCAAATCGGCCCCCTGGGTTTATATTTGGGCTCCGTATAGGAGCCCAAATTTTAACTTAGTGCGTTTCAGGCATATTTCTTAAAAAATCTTCTTCTAAAGATCCAGCAGGCAGAATCTTTTGATATTTGGTATGCAACATTGTAGGGTGGATCTGATTGTGATTCATGAACGTATTTATTTGTGAAGTTGATAGAATCTTAGACAAAATTTGCAGAAAAGATCTACTATAGAAGGGGTGGTATCCAGGGTGAACCGTTTACCCAAATCTAGCAGTACTAATGCATTATTCACACAAATCTTCGTTCAAATTTTATGACCCCTCATTGGAACACACGCATTCAGCTCATTCCAACAAAGGTCATATGCCATGTTTTCGAGACAAAGGAATAAAAATTTTAGTTATTCATGAAATTTTTAGGCAACTGTTGTCTGTTATTCACATTGCTTCATGAAATTTCAGTACTTTTAGAAGTTACCTCAGTAATCAAGGGTTAATTCCCCTTAATTAAATGTCGCCTCTAAAAAACAACCACTTTGCATATCTTACCTTTTTACCAGCATAACTGCCAAAACTTGTCAGCATTCTTCGCAAAAATCGCTATTCAAATTTTAATTTTTGTCTCTTAAACATACATGTACTTATCGCTTGTAAATACCCCATTGGAATGAGCTTTTTGAGCTCATTCCAATGAGAGGTCGCACACCATGCTTTTTGAGTCAAAAAAGCAATTTTTTTAGTTATTCCAGAATTTCGTACGTAAAACACAGCTTTATGACTTCACATTAAAATGAGCTCTCTAAGCTTGTTCCAATCAACATTCACGCACTGTCTTTCACACAAAAAATAAAATTTTCCATTTATTCAGGAATTTTGTTTGCAAGAACACTCTTACCCCCCCCGCCCCCCCCCCCCCCACACACACACACACAAACACACACACACACACAAACACAGACACACACATCTAAAAGTTCGTTAGCAAAAAAACAGTTACTTCAATTTTTAAATGCATTATAGGAACAACTTGCCTAATCAAATTTAAATACTTTTGCATCATTCTGTATCTAGAACAAACCATTTACCATATCTTTATGCAAAATTCTCCAGCATCATTCACAAAAAAACACCATTATTTATATATTCACATTTCTGTCTCAAAAATATACCTGATCTTCCCATACCCCTATTGGAATAAGCTGTTTGAGCTTGTTCCAATGATGATAAAAAAAAATAAAATTTGTGAAAATTTTTGTTTTCTTGCATGCAAATATATACATTTAGCACATGGAAGATATCCACAGTTGGGGAGAGATGTCCAAGGCTATCTCTTCACATTCCTTGTTTGTGCTTCATCCTAAACCAGTTTGTCTGCAGAGATAAATTTGCTTTATTAAAAATCATTGGAGATTGGCCACACACCAATGATTTTAAATAAAACTAATTTTAGGTAACAAATGTTGAACTTCAAACAAAATCTATCACTCAACCAGTTAATGTTGATGAGGCATGACATGGTGAAGGTGACCTAAAATACTTCTTAGAGTCACTTTGTCAGGTGAGCAATTAAGGCCACGTGGGGCCTCTTGTTTTATTACTTGTTCACTTAGAAATTGTGTCTGTCCGAGCCAAATTTTGTCTGTTCAGCCTGTATCTCGGGTATCAAATGTTCTGTTGCAATGAAATTTGCCATGAACACTGCAAATGGTATAGGCTTTGAAAAAAAGATTCAACGATATTTCTCACATTCTCCTTTTTAGAGTTATCCCCCTTTTTGACTTAGAAATTGTAGGAAATAGACATTGTCTGTTCAGCCTGTATCTCAGGTATGGGTTATCGGATTTTGGTGAAATATGGCATGCAGTTTGCCTATGACAAAGGCTTCTGCCACATTGCATAACACTTCCAAACAACAAACAATTTACCATACCTTTTGACTTAAAAATGTTGGAAATTGCTGAAAACTCTCAAAGAAAATGGAAGGGAGAGGGGGGTATACTGGATTGCGTCTGTCCATCTAGGCATCCGTCCGTCAGTCCATACAAGAATATTCATAAATGATATTTGTTGGTCATAGGTATGCCCACACTAGGCGGTACACCACGTGGGGGTATGCACCGGACGAAAGTCCAGCTCTTGTTCAAATTGGTTCCCTGTGTTAATATTTGGGCTCCCTATGGTAGCCCAAATTTTAACTTAGTGCAGTATGAGGAAATTTCTTTAAAAATCTTCTTCTTCAGATCCACTAGTCATAATGCTTTCATATTTGGTGTACAACATCTCTAGGGGAGAAGGGGGGGGGGGGGCAGATTCAAGTTTGTTCAAATCGTGTCCATAGGTTAATATTTTGTCTCGCTGTGATAACCCAAATTTTAACTTAGTGCAATATGAAGAAATTTCTTTAAAATATTTTCTTCTTCTGATCCAACAGTCGGAATGCTTTCATATTTGGTATACAACATCGCTAGGGAGGTCAGATTCAACTCTGTTCAAATTGAGAGCCTTGGTTAATATTTGGGCTCCCTATGGGAACCGGCATTGGCCATGTAGCTGAAGAATTAGAAATTTTGTATTATGTACCCTCTAAAGGTGTGTAGCTAAGATTAATCCACATAGGTTGTATCAAGGGGCCTCATAGGGGATCTCCACATTTTACATTATGATCAACTGAAAAAAAGGCATGGTGCTCAAACTATTTTTGTCACTCCTGAGGGGCTCAAGGATTGACAATGTATCCTATGGAGATGGTTTGCTTTATGTAGACTCATTCTTGGACTCTGGTTTTATCGAGTTCTGTTCAAGGTGAGCACTTCAGGCCTGTGGGGCCTCTTGTTAATTTTCTATTAAACAAGTTCCTTTAATTTGGCAATGATATTCTATAATTTTTTGTGAAGAGAAACATGTATTGTTATACAGTAGAGACTCATCCACATATCTTGTTGATGGTATTTTCATATTTTTGAAGCACTTTTTTGAAATGTGTGTAATTGTTTGTGTCTATATATATATATATAATTGTGAAATATTTATTAACAGAACTATCTGTCGAGAACAAAAAGTTAAGATTTGATTTGTCAGTCATTTAATGTTTGTTGAGTATTTTATGAAAATGAAACAATATTGTTCAGTTTAAAAAATTCTGTGGTGATACAGCTTGTTATATGAATATTCAAAGAGGTACTTTCTACATAAGCTGCAGTTATGAGTTCCTAGCATTTTAAAACATCTTTTTTTAATTAATAACTGCTTTGAGTTCCCAAACCCTCATAGTTTAATCTGACACTTCAACCAAAGTTCTGCCTGTAGTGTCAGTGAGATCTCAGAACATTAAAGTTCAGCCTGTTGTGTTGTGTTAGAGAAATTGCAGAGTATTTTGCTTAAACTTAGAGGGTTTGGATCACCCATATGTCAGTGGGTGATCCTGCCAATTGTATACACTTTGAATGCAATGTAATTTGCATAAAATATTTTTAAACCTTTACCTAACACGAATAGCAGACAACACTTACAAAAATAATTTCTTCTGCCACTGAAGATATATTTTTAATTTTTGCCTAAGAAATATAGCATACGAACCCTGATTGGTACAAGATCCTTTCATTAAGGGGTTAAAAGCTATGCTTTTGAGGAAAAAATGGAAAAAAATAAAATTTAAAAGTGAATGTTTGGTGAATAGTGTTAGTCGGTTATAAGTGGTGTATTTGGTAAAGGAGATGAAAATGGTGTATAATGAACAAACAATTATCATCAGTCAGTCCCTATCATTTTGACTATACAAATAACAGTCATTCCTCATTCTGTTGTGCTGTAACCATGGAATTCTTCAAGCTGAATTGTATGGCATATACATTGCCTGTACTATATGGAAATCAGACCTCACTTCATGAAGTTTATTAAAATCAGTTACTGTCCCACTGTGTTGATGCTCAGAATAAGGTGGATGGTAAATCACTTAGAATAAGGCTATAAGAAACAATGACTTGTTTCTCAGGCACCACCCTCATCATTGAAAATTTGCCTCATCACTCTTTTTTAGCCTGGAAATCGCTTCAATGATACTATTCTGCACTTGTAGGCCTAAAAATTTAACCATCTGTATCTTGTTTGACAGAGTTCACAGAGCTCTGTCAAACAGGGTATAGCTGGCTAAATATGCAACGACAGTGTAGGGAATTTTCACTGTTGAAAACACTGGTTTTTCCACAGAATAGTGTGGGGAGTTAAATAATTTCAGCTATTTTCTGGAATATTTTGTGGATTAAAGTTGAAAAAAAAGCCTCTTTCCACATCAAAAAGATTTTGTGGAAAATTGCCTGAGAAACAGGAATTTTTTTTAATAGGCCTATGGTGGTGAGTAACTGCCAAAAGAGATCTCTTTCTCTTCTCTATTTGCTGCATTGTTGAGAGTTTTCTGGATATCAATATCTGGAACTAGCATCTTCAGAGGAGACAAACTTCTCCACATTATCAATTTGTATTGTGACTTAAAGAAAACTTGAAAGAGAGTAATATATATAATCATTGAGGATGTCAGATCTCGTGTGAGGAACTGATGATATATAGACAATGTACAAGTCATGACTATTGTGATTTGTTTATATTTATATGAAATGTTTCAGATGTTGTTAAATGCTATATATAAAAAATGCTGTCAATAGAGCGTAGATTTGAGAAAAAAGAAACAATAAAATTATAGTGTTGAGGTGACATTTTTCAAACCAAATATCTAATTAGCCTTTTCCACAAAGTCACATGAGCAATGAATTTAGTTTAAAAAATAATTTAGGGTAAGTCCATTTTAATGGTTTATTTCTTGTTTAGTCACAACAAATATTCTTGGATTACGTTGGTAAAATTAAAACTCAGATGTTTAAAATAATAATTATTATTTTCCCATGTCTGATAAATGTGAGTTTTAAAACAACAGAGAATGTTGAACAAACTCTCAGTTAGTAACTTGTTGTGAAAACTGGATAAATTCCACGGGAGGTTCTAATTCCAGAAAAAAACAGCTCAAGTTTATTTTGGTGGAGATCTGTTGAAAACCTTGATTTTAATTTAGAAAACACATTTTGTGTACTAATTATGGAAACATTGTGCCAAAGAACATGATAGAACTGAGAATCAGTTTCAAGATTTTACAAACCTTAGATTACTTATTACTTATCAGTTTGTATTAAACACTGAACAAATAACCCTTTATCTTACACAACAATTTAACAGTGTTGCCAATATATTTTTCAAAACACAGTTTTAAAGAGTGCATTATAGAGGCACTAACCAACATTTTGTTCATAGACCACCAGGAAGAGCCAAGAGGTTTCTTAGATGAAAGCATGTTGCTGCTTCTTGTGCTGTCCACTAGAGATGCGGTCAATAGCTGGAAGATGAGAAAATCTCATGCATTGTGCCGTTGAAGTAAAGCAGTCTGATGTATTGCAAGTCCGATGTTAAATATTTCTCTTCACAACCATGCTTATGACCTTTCATTGGAACAAGATCATTAAACTGATTCCAGTGGGTGGTCAGAAGTTAGAGTTTCAAAAAGAACAAACAATTAATAATAAAACCTACATGGTGGTTTTCCTTTACAACCATGGTATGGGATTTCCACTCAAAAATGAAATTATGTAAAAAGTGTGTGGAGCACAATTAAAGTTTGAACTGATGATGAACCTGTTTTGGTTGAAACATTACCTGTACTTCTTATGCATGAATTCCAATTGGAATCATGGGAAATGAAGCAGTGTTCAATTACCATAGTAAAAAATTCTGTGTTACTGTTACATTAGAATCCAGAAATTGGTATTTGAGGTGAGAGTTCTCTAAAATGTGTAGAATACAGGTAAAAATGTTGAAATTTTATTTCAATAAATTTTCATGCAAATGGTCTTAAAAGACCAAATTCATACAAATTTATAGAAATAAAATATTTGTCAACCAACAGGTTCAATCAGTTCTTTTACATTTTTACGAAATGTAAATTTTGCAAATTAGCAATTCTTATCTCTGGATTCTGTTGTGTTATCATGTAGCCATAGACACTTAACCTGGTCTTGAACCTAAAAAACAATAATTTACCACACTGAAAGTGTCCTTGAATATAAAACAAACAACAATTTAATATTATGAACAAATATATACTATCCTAAACAGTTCTACAGAATGTGTGAGTTATTGTCAGGGTGAAAACTTGGCCTTTTGTTGTTTACTTTTTACCCTTTATCAAACATAATTAGAGAAGACACTTGCAAATTTTTTTTTTAATTAGTCAAATTTCCATTTTTTTTTTTTACCTCCAAAACATAACTTATGACCCCACATTCACTTGATCTGGATGAGCTTAATCAATTGAATGATCATAAGCTATTTTGTTTTGAAAGATAAAATAATAAAATTTGAATTTAAATATTAACAAATAGAACTGGCATATTGCCCTTATATTTGATGAAGACTTATTGCACTTTCCACACTCAACAACACTAGGGGGATATGGCTGCAACATTTCATGAAGGGTTATTTCACTCTCCACACTCTTTCACTCTTCACACTCAATAACACCAGTGGGATATGGTCATTATATTTGATGGAAGAGTTCCCCTACTCTCCACACTCAACAACACTGTTGGGAAAGGTTGTTATATTTAATAAAGGGTTATTTCACTCTCTATGCTCAGCAACACTGTTGGGATAGGGTGTAATATTTAAAAAAAGGTTATTTCACTCTCCACAACACTGTTGGGATAGTCTGTTATTAGCTCACCGAAGGGAGCTTAACTTATCACTTGCCATCCATCGTTGTCCGTCGTGAACTTTACGTTATCGACTTCTCACAAAACTACTGGACCAAATTGAACCAAATTTGGTGTGTATGTTCCTCTTCATATGTCAATTCAAGTTTGTACAAATAAACTTGCTGCACCCACAGGGGGCACCAGAAGGGGTATAACTCTGATAGCACCCATAAATTTTTTCAAAAATTCAAAAAAATCTTCTTCAGATCCACCAGTCAGAATCTTTTCATATTTGGTATACAACATCTCTAGGGGGGTCAGATTCAAGTTTGTTCAAATCGGGTCCCTGAATTAGTATTTGGGCTCTCTGTTGAAGCCCAAAGTTTAACATGGTGCAATTTGAGGAAATTTCTTTAAAAATCTTCTTCAGATCAACCAGTCAGAATCCTTTCATGTTTAGTGTACAACATCTATATGGGGGTCATTCAAGTTTGTTCAAATCAGGTCGCTGGGTTAATATTTTGGCTCCCTATTTGAGCCCAAAGTTTAACTTAGTGTAATGTGAGGTGATTTCTTTAAAAACCTTCTTCATATCCACCAGTCACAATTCTTTCCTATTTGGGTATATGACATGTCAAGGGGGATAAGATCAAGTTTGTTCAATTTGAATCCTTGGTTTAATATTTGGGCTCTATTGGCAGGGGTGGCAGGGGCATGTTAGGGTCAGGTTTGTTCAAATCCATTCCTTAGTGTTTATCCATAAAATCATTCCTTTGTAGTGTTGATGAACCATATCTAACTAAATGTGACCCCAAATACTTCTTTGAACCACTTGGGCTGGTGAGCGATTAAGGCCCCTTGGTGCCTCTTGTATTTAATAAAGGATTATTTCACTCTCCACTCTCAACAACACTCTTTGGATAGGCTGTTATATGTGATGAAGGGGTATTGCACTCTCCACACTCAACAACACTGTTGGGATATGGCTGTTATGTTTGATGAAGGGTTATTTCACTCTCCAGACTCCACAACACTGGTGGGATATTACATTTGAAGGGTTATTTCACTCCACACTCAACAACACTAGGTGAATTTTGTGGAGTTGACAGATAAAACGCAACTTCTCTTTTGTTTGGTAAAGGGACAACTTAAAATTTTTAAAGTGAAAATATTTTCATGAAACGAGAATTGTATGTGTGCGTGTTTTCAGTTCAAATTCAGCAACTAGACCATAAGTGTACTGCAAATTATGAATTTTAGGACTTGCAGAATAATCATCATTTTAGATAACTGATTGAAGAATTTTGTCTGATAGTCAGTGTTAGTATGCTGTCTTGTGAGCATTCATGAGTAAGCGTTGGAAATACAAGTTGTGAATATCCTCAGTACAACACGAATGCTGTGTTTTATATATAATGCGTAAATGTTCATTTTAAAAATCATGTTTTTAATCAAACTCAAAATCCTTTCCATCCATATATGCATAAATTTTTTCTACAATCAGGGTTTGACTTTGATGTATGTTCCCTCATTGCTTTGGGGGGTTCTTTTACATTGATGACCAATTGTTATTGTTAACATGTACAGAAAAAAGGTGTTTTAGGGTCCGGATGTATTTTATTGAAATTGCAAGTTTAAATAATTGTATTGTGTTTTAAAATGAAGATAACTTTTTTATATTTTTTTGTGTCATAAAACACTTCCAGCTTTTAAACAACTGAATCAAGCTATTTTAATAAAACATTCATGATTCCATTACAAGGATAAGTAAAAATATGCAGTGAAACCCTGGTTTTTCCAATGATTTTAATTCTTTAAGGTCTGATCAGTTTTTCAAATTTTGTAGAATTCCATAGTGGTTTGATATCAGGGATGTAGATTATGTGCAGAATTTTTAGTTTCTCAAATAGGGCTGTAATATTTCCTTCCAAACTAGGAACCCTGAAAAGTAGAGTAGTGCTTATTTAATGGGTTAAACAAGTTCTGTTTTATGGGGAAAAATTACCCTGTAACCAATTCAAGGGGTGGAAGTCCTTTATAGTAGTCAACATGCATATAAAGATTAATTAAACTTAACTGTATACGTATGTTGTGTAATGATAAAGCCATAGATGTTAAAAAGTGGCCTTATACATCAACAAATAAATAATTGTAAAGTTTTCTGATGTCACAATTAACTACCGTGTGTATTCTCCATAATATTAATATGCCAGCCAATGTTTGTGATTATTTTTATTCCCAAAATTACATACCTGCTTGGCACTTTATTCCCTAATTACATCCCTGCTTCAAACTGTCTTGGGTTGGCTGTTTATACAGACAGACAAACAAATCTGTACAAGAAAACCTTGCCAGAATGATTTAACCATGGTCTGAAAGACTGGTTCTTTCCTGCATGTTGGACCTCTAATTATCTGGCTACAAAATTTGGCAAAATTGATTGCAGTCTTTAACCTTTTTCCTAATGCACGGGGTATTAAAATTTAATATTTAAATTAGTTTTTTTCAAATTTTTCAAAACCTTTCTAGAAAACCACATCATGTGACCATTTATTGGAATGAGCTCATTCCAAATAGGGGTCACATGATGTGATTTTGATGAAATATTTTGAAAAATATGTATTTTTCAACTGCTCGATTTGTAAATTATGGGAGAGGATGTGATTGATTCATTTGATGAGTTAAGTAAATATTCAAGTTTTTATAAGTCTATTATTTTTTCCAGCTGGGAAATGATTTTGTGCATCAAGCCTCCCTCCCCCACCCCCCTCCCCAGTAGTAGGCAGACTAGATTATACTCCAAACTCACTGCCAAGACACATTGGTAGACTATCAAAAGGTAGAATTTTACAGACTACTATATAACTATAACCATGGATTTGATATATTCCATTGAAATCACATTCATACTTAAATTACAAAATTTCTTCTTTCCTCCTCTGTAGATAGTAATCTCTTCAGTTATTGTTATGATGATACTATAAGTGGTTTTGTACCAAAGAAATATTTGCAATGAAATATTCATTTATCAGTATTCTGACTGTGTTGGATTCACTGTAATATTTTAAATCCTGATCATTTCAATAAAATGTGAAGTGCTGATTTTCTTCTTTATTGAAGGTATCATTTTAAATTTATGTTAATATTTACTTGAAAGTACACATGTTTAGGATATTGTTTGTTTATACCTATATTTAATCTGAACTACCCAGCGAAAAGGTCTAATTATTCAGGCTTAAGAATCTGCAGTCTCCTTGTTGATTATCCATTCTTTGTCCAAGATGCCTTGTTCTCAAAATGACTTGAAATACACCCCTCCTTTATTGAAATTTGAAAAATTTTTCACACTAAGCTCCAAAATATTTCTGATTTTCGTTTTGAACTTGTGAAAATGCATTAGATAATATATTTATAACCAAAAAATGTTTTATACAAGTTGTTGTAGGAAAATGTTTTGCATAATTTTATCAACTGAAAGTTTCAGAATATTACTTTCCATGGAATTCCAGGAAAGGTTATTAAAATGCATTATCAACACACTGTTAATTTTTTAATTTTCTTAATTAACCTTGAATTTTAATGATGTTGGCAACAAGGAAGTAAGGAATTTTTGGCTTGATTTTGATAAAGAGATGTAAAATTATTTGTCATGGACTGATTTCACACTGTTAAAGAAAACAGACAAATTAGTTATGTATCCCCTTAACTTTCCATGTTCATAAATTAACACAATGGATAGGTATTCTTTCAAAATGATGTTGGTGAGAAAGATAACTGTAATCCTTCTTTATTTGCAGGGAGGAGAAGATTGAACAAATTCCCTGATTTCACCTTTTTCTTGCCCTCAAATGTGAAATTTTATTTTTAATTTTCTTATTGACCATTTCAAATAAATTTTTGAAAATGAGATCACTGTCAGTTGATTTAAGTTTTATTATTGAGAAAAAAACGTTTTTCACGAATTTTCCCTGTAAATTATGAGAATTTCAGTAAGTGTCCCTTCTCATTCCTCTGTTTAACCCTTTGGTCTCTAAGGGTATCTTCCACACCAGCCCAGAGCCATCAGTTGGGATAGTCTATATTCGTTACTTGAAGAAGATTAATCAATATTTTCAACATACAGCCTTGTGGCTATACATTGAAAACTTTGATTGGTCTACCACACAAATTCACTGAGCAACTAACTACTTTATGAGTTTAGGTTGTATCATGTTCCTGGAGTGGAAAAGTGGCCTTTCAGGTTCAAAGGGCTAATATTTTAAAATTTGACCACTGGCAATATGTTAATAACAGTTTTTTCCATCAAGATATCATGTGAAAAATGTTCATCTGAGTGTGGAGTCCTATATTTTACTCATGGATGGCTGGTTAGTGACACTTGAGATTTCTGAAAGCCAAATAATATTATTCTCAAGACTGGTGTAGTTCAGTTTTTCACTTCTTGAATAGGTAAAATAGAACCCCCACAGACTAATTGAGTCTCTTGTTTGAAAGGACAGTATATAGAAGATATCAATCTTTTTTGTTGTTCAGTTGACAAAGACAAATAAACTCTATTGTGCAAATGTAGCATTATATTTTATCTATTGGCTGAAATGGCTTGTTCCTATGGTATTCATTAATTCAGAGTGTAAGAGACATTAAGGAATTACTTTTTGAACAGAATTGTTATATCAGAAAGAAAGCACCAATTTCTGTGATCATAGCACTTAAACAATATTTCGTTAGAGTTTTAGAACGGTTCTGCACAGAATTAAAATATTTACAAGTTGTTTCTTGGTTAGTTTCATATCGGCCGAGATATCAGCCCAAGATCACTTCATATCAGCCCTACATCTGTTACAGTTTTCATTTTTTGACAGTGTAATTGTCTCTCATTTTTTTCATAAAGTCCAAAGTTTCCACGTCTCCTAGTTGAGCTATTGGAATGTCTTGGTTTTCCCAGTGGGGATAGCTGAACTATCACTTCTCTCACTTGGAAGAATCTTTACTTATGTATATGAATCTTAGTTTGCGTTGAATTTTATGTACAACTCTCTTCAGTTTTCTCTTCATCCACCCAATCCTTACTTATTGCCATCATTAATTCCTCACCATACAAAATCAATTCTCTTTTGCCCTGCAATGCCAATTGCTTTCAATGAATATCGGTGAATGATTTCACTGTAATCAAAATGGCTGTGCCCAGTAATGCATCAAGGGGGACAACTCTATCAGATAATATCAGCCAAGATTGGCAACATATCAGCTTAGCATGAAGTCATATCTGCCAAGCTTGATAATGGGCCATTATGGGAAAGACAATTGTATGTAATAAATAAAAGCAGATATCATTTTTCAACAACTCAGTCTGTTAGCACTTATGGTGAAAACAGCTGCACTGATAATGTTTTCCTGGACTCATACTTTTGCATAAGGTTTGAAACTAAAGAGGTCATTGCCTAGGATACAGGGATGAACCCTTCGATTTGGAGGTCAAAAGATAAAATGTCGAAGTCAAAATGCTTTGGCCTAATATTATGAAACTGCAGATTCAATGCCTATGGTGACAGGAAAAATCCCTGTTAATTTGGGGGTTCAAAGATCAAGGTCACAGGGTGCTTCAGTCTGAAAACAGTTTCCAGGCTCTAACTCGAGAATGCTTTGGTCTAGGATCATTTGTGTGGCCCCGAGTGATGTCTGCATCTCAAAAGTATACAGTTAAATAACAATGATGTATAAAACACACAGGTAGTTTTGTGTATAAAATTTATGACTTTTGTTAACAGGACAACAAACATTATTGAAATCGACTGTGTGTTATCGATTTAACGATTTATGACACATAGCTGTAAAGAATTTGTAGTTGCTTAAATCATTTACTATTACTGACATTTGTTATATTGTTTAAACCATGCAATAGACAAGAAGTTCATTTGTATTCTAGAATCCATGGAAGAATAGCAGTAGGACATCTTTGTAGCTCTCTGGTCATAACTGAAATCATTTTTCAATTTATCTAGCCTAATTGTCTGTTTGAATTGATACACTTCAAATTAACTAAGGTTGGAAAATTTATGCCACTGATAAAAAAAAACATAAAATCCTGTTGTCTTGAAAAGAGGTTACACAGTTAATTCTCCTGCTACCAACATTGTGACTGGTGACTTGATAGGGATTTACAGAAGGAGAAGGGACAGGAATATATTGCATCAGCCAGAATTTAATGGATATACCCAAGCTCTTGGACCACCAGTCTAATTCTGTTTGGAATTTAACGCTGTTATGGACTGTTTGTTTACCTATATCAGATGACCATTGATACAATGGTTTGTCGCTTTACTCACAAAGATATACAGATATTCTTTCATAATAACAATTTTGCTATTCAATCAATAAGTATTTAAGTCACCTTGAAAATATCAAGATATTGCCACAATTAGTGAAACTACACAGAGTAATCATACATTTCTGATGGTAATGTCATCAAAGGCTCAGTAAAATCAAATCAAGATTGAGCAACATTCTGCCTTTGATTGAAAAAAATGAATGTTTATCGTATTTTTAGATTCAATCATGTGGAATATATATCAGTTGGTCAGAAAAGCAAACCATAAGTTCGCTTTTTCGATCAATTGAAATAATCCAAATGAGTGAATGAAAATATTGGCAATGGACTATTTGAGGGCTAGACTGGTTCCAGGCCATAATGAGGTCGATTTCCTTACAGAATTAGACTGGTGGCCTGAGTGCTTGGTATTCACGTGGAACCTATATATATGTGAAGTTGTGTTGACTTAAATTGTTAGTCATACCTAATAATCAAACCACTTCAGCCAGTCACTAATTTATCATGGTTCTAAAAGGAGAAGGCCCCTTGATTACCCATGTTCTCCCATTGGGAAATGTTTGTGTACTCTAATTTAACTCTTTTAATCACTGCTAGTATAGTTAGAGCCAATAAATGATACTTTTGACGTAAGTAAAGATTGAACCATTTCATTATTGTGACATAATCAATTAAATTTGCCCCATTAAATTATTTCAGATGTTAAGTTAACCTTAAAATTAACCAGAAATCAATTTATTGCATTTAATAATAAGAACCCATCAGACGACCCCAAAGAACTGAAATTTTACTTCTCAAGCATTTTTTAGATAGCTAACCAAAGGTTAGTTGAAGGGCTTTTTCTCCTACCAATGTGTCTGTCTTTTTTCCACTGTTTGAATGGAGTAGTGACTGTGAAGTTGTTTTACCCAATAAAATTGAACCTTTCTGCAGTGAAACTAATTGAATGATCTCTTTGTTTTAATTTTGATGTTTGAGAGATTTATAACAAATTTCTTAGCTATGCTAGTCTTGTCGAGAAATTTGGGGTTTACAAAATTTCTTATAGAAGAACAATAATAATCATTGTTACCCAGTATAAATAATAGAAATATAATGTAAAATACAAGGTTAGGCAAAAATAAAATTGAAAAACTATGTAGCAGAAATGTTCCAGAGAGATTGGTTCTTTTACGCTGTATTTCATAATCTGTGTTAACTATAGGAGATTCCCATTTTGTAGAATGTAAAGGAAGATAAATATTGAAACATAGAATTTTTGCCAGTGGACTGAAATATTTCCATTCAATAAAATAACTCTCATACTTCTTACCTTATCTTGTTTATATTCTTGTTTTACTTGCTGATATTTCCCAACACAATTTGTTTTATAAATGATATAGCATTCACTTGATATAAGAAGCTAAAGATCTTGAGATAATATTTGGGAGGAATGAAGCCACAAAATTGATGTACAGTGGACATTCCAAACAATTTGCACCTTGTTACCAAAGAGAGAAACTGATTAAAGTTACAGAATTTGCTTTCCAGTTCTTATAAAGCTAATTAACTTAAAATATACAATATTATAAATAACAAACTTAATAAAATAGAGGTCTGATGCATTCATTGTGGACTTTTCCATTTTTGGGACAAAGTACTGAACCCTTAACAAAAAATGCATGGGCAAGAAAAAAAGACTCTAACAATTTTTGTTTCCATTTTACTCACAGAGTAAAAAAAAAATTAATAAAATGAATGAAAATAGCCAAATTTTAATCCATGTGGTTCAGAAAAATATACATGACACATGATATAGCACAAAAAATAGAAATAAATGTACATGTTAATAAGCTTATTCTAATGACTTCCATAATGGTATGGCTTAAACAATAATAACAATGACTTTTCATATTTGCTTTTTATTAACCCCTAGCTCATGGAAGTGCAACATAATTTTCTTCAATCACTCTGCTTTTCTCATGTTTAACTATGAATTTAACCTATTATATCTTGTTTGACAGAGCTTACTGATCTCTATCAAACCAGGTATATTTGGTTAAATATCAAACTGCATTATGGGAAATATTTGCTGCTGAAAACTTTGCCATTGGTGACATCAGAGTTCAGAGGGTTAAAGAAACAAACTGCATGCTCTATCCATATAATAAGGCCATATTAACCCTTTGCATAGTGATGTCAAAATACCAAAATTTCAAGTAGAAAATTATTTCCATGGTGCAACTTAGAATTTAACCAATTCAATCTTGTTCGACAGAGCTTGTTGAGCTCTGTCAAACAAGATTGAAATGGTTATATTCTTAGTTACATTATGAGAATAACAGAGATCATAATAAAAGGTCTTGTAATAATGAAATAATAAAAATTCACTTTGAAATTGGAATTGTAAGTAAATAATAGTTATGCAAAAATATTTGTGTTGTTAACAAGAAAAAAAAAAAAAAATTAGGGTTTTTTTTTAAACCCATGAAATTTGAGTGGGTCTTTTTTGGTAGGTTTTTTTTCCAGTAGGGTTTTTGTCCTGAATTTCACTGCTATGATAAAGTGATAATAAACGTCGCTAAGAAAAAACGTGCTATATAAAGTCTGTTAGGGTACTTGCTTTGTATCTTGGATTCAACCAACCAGAGTTAAGTATTCACATAATTGAGACAATTTGTTTCTGAAGTTGTCCATTTTCATTAACTTTTTACCAAAAAAATTGGCTAGACCTGCCTGTCTGTACATAAATATGCTATTTAGATATCAATATTCTTTTTCCTTGCTTTTTGTTCAGTGAACTTGTTTGAGATATGGATTATAAGGTACAATTTATGAAGAAAAAAGTAATTTTCAAGTTGATCAGGTTCAATATATCTTCATTTGAGAAGGACTGGCAAGCAAGTTCTAAAACTTAGTGACAGGTCTCTTTGGTCCCAAAATATATATGTAATAAAAATGTTATTTATGATCTATTATTACCACTTTATAAGGCGCTCCTTGGGTTATTAAAATAATCTGAGGTGGACAATAAGACTCAATAACAGCCCGCAAAAATAGCGTTAATAATGAAAATGGCCCGCTAGCCCAGAATTGTGGGTAATTTATGTTCCGGAAAAATGACACTAATGTGCTCGAAATTTTGTTGTCCATTTATTCCAACAAAAAGGATTAAACCATGGTTTATTTCGGATTATTAACTTCATTTAGAATTTAAAAGTGGTGGTGAGTATTGATACAATAAATAATCTCATTTTGTAAGTAATGGCGTGAGTTTGTAGTTAAAGAGCTTCAGCCAAATTCCAGCAATCCTATTTTCGAGTCATCCAAATAAATTGTACTCAACTTTGACCTTTGTTTGTAAATAAACAGACGACAATCTGATTCTTCTATTTCTAAATCAAAAATGTCTCAGTGGCTTGAAATGGCGTTCTTCTGTTTCTAAATCAAAAATGTCTGCAGTGGCTTGAAATGAGATTCTTTGGTAAGTGGTAATAATAGTAAT